>VYZM01008053.1:68880-136433 GCA_013398915.1 Dromas ardeola
AAAAAAAAAAGAAAAAAAGGAAAAAAATGTATGTCCTGTAGTTACTTTAGCACTAGTATTGAGCAAAGAAAATCACTTTCTTGTAGATTAACTATTTTTCTTCATTTTCCCATACATTCTCCGTTTTTTAAACAAGTCAAGTAAGTTTTGTTTCTGTATGAAAACTACATTCTCAAGCAGCATTTCAGATGGGAAACTTTGTTTCCTACTGCTTTAACTTTGGTTAAGGACTGCTAGTCAGTGTTTTGGGGCGTTTGTTTTAGAATTTGAGTGAAGGGTGCTCTTTGACTGCAATTTTACACTGGAAAGGAGGAGCGATGTAGGTAAGAGTAGATATTATGTGCAACTAAAGTTTATTTTAGGGAAATAGTTTAATGGACAGTAACATCAATATGATAAATCTTTTTAAATACTGTTATTGCCTTCAAAAGCATTCACATAACATTGTACGTGTTTATATTATAGACAGGATAGTACATGGTCTAGTAGCTGAGTGCTGGTTATTCAAGCTGACACTTTTGATCAGACTTGCAGAAATGAAGAGGGTATTGTCAGGAAAATGTCAGTTTTCATATACCTCGGTAACTACAGGGATACACAGCTGGCTATTTGCAAACACAGGTACATGCCCAAATTAAAATTATCAGAACCCTGTTTGTGATGTATCTTGCAGCATCCCCAGACAAGTGTGGATGATTTTTGGCAGGAGTATCAGTTTTAATTTTATTATAGCTAATAAATGTCTTTTGGTAATTATTGTAATTAACTGTGCTACCCTTATGCCAACACAAGTTTAAAATAGCAAATGATGTGAAAATAAAAGTTTCTTTTGGTATAATACTTAGACTATATCTTCCCTCAGTTAAAAAAGTGCATTAGCAAAATATACCAACAGGTAAAGTTACAGGATGTGTTCTTATTCTGTAATTACTTATATAGCTTGATTGCTGCATTATTCAATGTTTTCTTAAGCAAAAAAAAAAAATATAATTCTCTATTTGTGCAGAGGAAGGTGGGTATGTCATTAAACTGATAGTATATTCAAAAATATGCATACATTTTAATAGCTGGAGGTAGTTAAAATTTAAGGGTCTTATGGTATTAAAAGAAAAAAGTGACAATGACATGAAATTTTTTAGGAACTTGAGTCACTGACTTTTTTTTCCAAAGAATATGTTATATTTCCTTTAAAATGTTTTGTCACAGCCTGAATATAGAGCATTTTCAGTAAATTCATAAAATTTAACAGTACCTGAGGTTTTCCTTCGTGACTTTTCTTTGCCCTTTTGGTTCAAGATTTACAGTTATGTAATAACAGGACACTCTACTCCAGGTGAAAGATTCAAAAATCACAGTTCAAGGAGAATTTAAAAAAGTTTTCTTAAAGGTAATATTAGTTGAAACACAAGCAAAAATTCTATATATGAGTCCCATATCTCATAAATTATCTTCAAATATAATTGGTCAATAAAAAATCATTTTCATAACCAAATTTCTTTCAGAGTTGCAGCCCACTATCTTTGTCGCTATCTAATTGAAAGCAAGTTTTAGTCTACATACAGACTTTCTGTTCTTTTACACTAAATAGAACTTATGTCCCCCTCATTGCTTCCTATCTATCATCTAACAAAAAAATTGCTTAATTCATGCATAGCCAATCAGTATCAACAGTGTTAACCAGTAACACATGTTATTACACAAAATAAGCACTATCCTCTGAGCAATGACAAGAAATAGCCCCATTGCTTTGCATTTGTGTGTGTGAGTGTGTGCAATGTGCTCTAGTAAAAGTGCCCTAAGTAGTGGAGACACTGTTGGATAACATCTTTTAAATATTTACGAAATAAAATTATGTTTGAATCATCAAAGGTCAATATATATCCTGATAAAAGATAGAGATTTTTTAAGGTATTATTGATTGTGATAAGAAATTATGTGCCTGCAGGCAATAGTGTTACTTGCTAGTGAAAAAAAATTGAAATTAATTTTCTGCATATATTGTATGTAGCACAGTATAACAGCACATGAGTCCCATGGGGATGCTATGATTTTTTTTTTTCCTATTAACTTCTAATTAAGGCTAGGTGATTTTTAGAAGAGCTAAACAGGCACGTGTGGCTTTTCTGCACCATCTCTCTATGTTTTTCTTGGTAGAGAATATCAGATCTAAGTCCCACTGATCCAAACAGGAAGGGTAAGAAAATTCAGCTGGGTTTGGGCCTCTTTCTTACAGAAGTAATTTAGAGGGAATAAGAGTCAAACAATTTGTGCAGAAAATACATAAAAATGTTTCAGAAATGAAGAAGCTAACATTTTAGGTTTATACAGTTTGACATCAGGGAAAGCTCAAAAAGTAAGTGAGGTTTCTGGATTTGCACAAGAGCAGCGTTTGTTATCCCCCTCTAATATTGGATACATGTTATTTACAACTTAAATCCTTGGTCGCATCACTTTGTCTGGGCTGCATGAGAAGAGGAAGAGAGAAACTTCCTCATCTCTGCTTTTAAACTTAAGGAGTTGCTTATAAATTGAGACTTTTTTTACAAATGCAGTAACTTGCTGCAGCTGGTGATGGAAGGGGTCTCCTGGAATGGAGGGCACTACCTTGCAGGAGAGGGCGTTACTCAAGGAGACAAAGGCTGAACTGAGCAGGAGCGGTCACCTCTTTGGGGCTTTATCTCAGGCTGGTGGCACTCGACTGTGCTGGCAACTTGTGGCGGTGGGTGAGGAAAGGCTCCTGTAGGATTGTGCAGTGTGAACACAGGAGGTAAATGTGAAAGAATGTGAAGTTTTCAGGCTTCAGAAGGGATTTGGTTTAGTCCACACACAATATGCTTCCCAAGTTAGGGGTCTGAAAACAATCCCACCTCTAGCCTTAGAGATCTAGAGGATCTCTGAGGACAGTGAAGTGAAATATATCCTCACATCTCTATCTCTGCCCCCCACCTCTTCCCTGTAGAATATGAACTGTTTAAAACTGTAAGTAGCAGAAGAGCTCTTTCACTATTACAAATTTGTAATTCTAACACTATTTACCAATATTATTTCATCACCATTATAATATCACCAAACCCATTTATCATCGTGTGGTCTTATCTCTTTGCAATACACAACATCAGTGGTTGAAGTAGGTACAGCACCTGTCTAATCACCTGGGAACTGAAGTAGGGATGACATACAACCTCAGGCATGACCTCGAAGCTCAGTTAAGCTGCAGGGAAATATTGGTAATAACAAGGTGTGTGTTTTCAGATAACAATTTTACAGATTTGTTCCCCAGAATATTTCTTATGCAGTAAACAGTGCCTAATTAAGATCTTCCATCTCTCTGTATTTTATCTCATCTCATTACATTTGTATAGCAGCATTTTATAATCGAATAGCAGTAAAGATGAAAATGCAAGTATTTGGATTTTATTTATAGCTGTGAAAGCATGCTTTACAATTTATCACTCAGCCCAAGAATTCAGTTATCTTAAAACGAAACTAAATTTTTCAATGACAAGTACCAGTTATGACTAAAACCTCAGCATTTACCACCAATAAATCTAATCTACGTGCATTAAAGAGAAGAATTTTGCTGACAGTTTTTTATGGCTTGGTTCCACTGTAATATTTCACCTGTTCCAATATACTCATATAATCAAAATAAAGAAGTAACAGTGGTATCTGTGTTTTGTAATGTGGTAGCTGTCATTCTTAAAGATTGCTACTGTGACTGATGCATATATGTACTAAAAATTAATTATATATATAAATACATAAAATAAAGATATATAAATATATAAAAATAAAAATAACAAATACATTTTTAAAATCATAAGTAATATTTAGTTTGTTATCCAGAAACACAAAGCATTCTATAGACCTTTTACAAAAGAATGGTGAACTGCACATAATGAAAGGAGAAATATGGCTTTAGCTTTGAAAGGTAATTCACTTGCTTCTAAAGAAGATTTCACATGTCTGTCAAGCAAAAGTTTGCAGACAATCCCTTGCAAGTAAGAAATAGCTATTAGGATGCATTAGGTAAAACGAACTCGCACAGTACCCTCATACCCTTGACCTTACAAACACATTTGTAGATAACGTTGATGTTTCTGACAGCAGACACAAATCCTCACAGTTCTGTGGGAAGGTATTTCAGCTCTGCATTGAAACTATATTTTCTGCGGTATTAAGTCGATCATTTTTGTAAGATACAAAGTTTGAGTTACATGGTAATACAATGCATGTTATAGCCTACACTTTGCAAAATACAGCCATGATCTTATAACGCTCACAGTAAGGTAAGTTCCTTCTGTGTGGCAGTTGGACAAGGGTCTAATCTGGGTCTGATCACCAATGTCTAGCAGTGAAGAGGCAGCAGCTTAAATTAAACTGCCAGAGTCAAACACTCTGAAAGGCAGTTTCTGGATCCAAACTTTCAAGATCTAGATGTTCCTGTAATAGAGAGAGGCAAGTGGATTGAGGAGATGAAAACAAAGACGCCTACAAGAAACATCTTCTTAGGACAATGCTTTTGTTTGTTTGTTTCCCAAAAAATCTGCTGGAAATGTGATGAGAGAATACATATAAATAGAACTTGTTGCTTTTACATGAGTCCTGTTTTGAATATATATTGATGTTAAATTAAGCTGGATTTTTTGGAAATGCCAATATGTTTTCCTTTCTCCTTAGATGTTTGTAAAATTAGAAAGGTTAGTTTACTGTTTGTTTACCATCATCTCATTCTACATTTCCAGAATGTACCCTTTCAGCCTGTGTGCGGGCACAGTGAAAGTAATAAAATGCAGATTTTGTAAAATATGTAAAATGTTATATCCTGACCACACTCCAGGAAAAATTACAGGCTTTATATAGAGCTATGCATTCTGTCAGCATATATGTTGTTCTGCAATATGGTTTAGGCAGAAAAGAAACGGTGAGGGGGATGGGAGCATGGGAGCATGGGAGCACTAGACTATATTTGCACTGTCACCTTTGTGCTATCAGCCTTTCTGCACTGATTCCCCTGAGTTTATCTGGAGCTGGAAGCAGATGTTGGGAGACTCAGTGGGAACCCTCCCTGGGGGGGCTTGGCTTACCCATATGCCGGTGTGCTGCTCCCCACATCCCCTCTGCATGCTGCCAGAACATGGCAGCATGTCTTGTGGTCTACTTCTGTCATCTCCTTGACATGAAGCCCTCTCCATGGGAAGGTATGATTTATAGGCATGGCTCTGGTTCAACGAATATCCAAGGAAATAGCAAAGGCTGAAAGAGAGGAAGTGAAAACAGGAGGGAAATTTCTTCATGCATGAGCAGAAAATGAATTTTTGAGGTAGGCTTTTAAACAAATTAGTCTTATTCCTTTTAAAAGCCCTAAGTTTTTATTGCTGTCCAGAGTTACTGTTCTCTCCTTACGTCCATCAAGGAGGCTATATTTGTAGAAGTGTTAGGGAGTATGCTGTTACCTCAATATTTTCTTCTCACATACAAAGTTAAATGTCATCTGGATGTTGCTGACAGAAAGTTCTGTCTCTTACCACCAGAAGCTGAGGATGTTATGAGAAGACCAACTTTGGGGATCTGTGCTCTGAGACAAAGACTGCAAAAAATCAGGAAGGGATAAGGGAAACCCCTTTGCTTACAGCTCTCTGGACGAGCCCCCAAAATTGTGTCCCTGTGACAACAGCCACATTTGGATCTCAAAAATCCCAAAACAGGCTCTGTCGTTTGAGTTGTCTGCCTGGGAACTCAGTCAGCTGATAGCTAGAATAACAGGAGCAATCTATTCCTGGATTATTTAGGGCCCTGAAAAAGGAGGATATCCAAAGGTTCTTGGAGACCTAAAATTGCATGCCTGTCTCCCTTTCTTGTCCAGCAAATGTTTCTGTCACTTGAGATCTATGCTTAACCAGGCAAGGATTTTAGGACTGTAACAATTAGGCATGGAAAGATTTTCCTCGGATATAAATTTTCACTAATTACAATGAGTCATCATCACTAGATGCTTCAGGGCTTGCGCGCAGTATTTTTCTATCTCTCTGAATTTCAGCAACGTATTGGAGAGATTGTCACGAAAGTATTTTCCAGATGTCCCCAAAAATAGCAATGAAAAATTGTGGCAGTTGAATAGAGACATTTCTAGATGACTGGGGTCACCCACTCCTAAAGATGATGAGATATAGACTGACTGTGACAATGGATGCTCAGCGTGTGCCTGGTGCCAAGCCTGCTCTCCAGAAATTTTCCCTAAGGTGAAGCCCACTCTGTAATAAAAGACAGTTGGCCTAGTTATATGATTTTTATTAGTTGTGGTTTCACACTGTGTGAAAGCCAACTTGAGACGTTACTTGTTTGACCAGTGCCAGAGATTTTGTGATGTTAAGTTTGGAAAGTGGATAGGATGAGGCTGGGAGCGGAGGAAGGGCTGTTGTGGTGTCTTGGGGATTTGTGCCTTGGGGAGTTTATATCTTGTGGACTAGCAGATAGGGAGCTCTCAGATGTACGTGAATGGGAGGCAACGGAGGATTCAAAAAGGACTAGGAGGTTTTGAATTTTCATACAAATGTTCCAACTAATGCCCAAACTTCTATGAGTCCAAAAGAAGGTGAACAGAACTGAAAAAATTAATTATTCAGGCTAACTTGACAGGTATAGCTGTTCAGTACAGCAGAGAAGGAAGTTTTGCATTTGACGACCTTCTTACTACTTTTTTTTTCCTTTGCTTCTAGAAAAATACTCTAGAACCTTTAGAAACAAAAAGGTTTTTAATAGTTCAGATTCACCTAAAAAGCATTAAAGAATATTTCAGATACTGTATCTAAAGTTCTTCTATATTGCATTTTATCTTTCAGAAAGGCCTACTAGAAAGATAATGCCTTGAAAACTTACTAGTCTTTTCTCTTTTTTGTTAAGTCCACCTCCTACCCCCAAATTTCCAAATGGGACATGCAGTCCTGATAGACTAAACCCCTTTAGAAATTCATAAATCAAGGTGAAGAAATAGGTGTGGAACGTTATGCTGATAACTCATGTTTCAGCACAAGCATATTGTCATAAAGCTGGTCAGTAAGAAGGTATTGATTTAACTTCACCCGATTTTGAGTAAAACATTAACACTAACTTTTTTTTTTTTCTATTTTTCCAGAACTAGAGGCAGAGGAATGGTGCAAACATCTTTGCATGGAGTGTCTAGGAACCAGGCTCAATGATATAAGTCTTGGGGAACCAGATTTGCTTGCTGCTGGAGTCCAGAGAGAACAAAATGGTGAGTAACTTTGTAATAGCTCCTAGATCGTTTCCTGGGTGATGTCCCATGTTATCTTTGATTGTGTTTGTTGTGAGGATTTTTACTATTAGCTAGAAGCACGTCATTACTAACTAAACATTTGGATGTGGTTTTGAGGGTCATTCCTATTTTTTCTACAAATAAAGATGATTAAATTCCATACCAAATAGCACACATAGAGTGACTTCATGTGTCCATTGTGTTTGCATTTTCCTGTCATGGGAAATTATGACTATGACCTTTCTGGTTCTAGAAACAATGGCCTCTGTGCAGAGCAATAAAACAGCAGCTGTTGTTCCACAGCCTTTAAAAGTCAGCGATGAACGTATCAACACCACTTTGGACTGCCAAACACATATTCGCCTTAACTTATACCTGTCTTGAATAATGAAGTCAAGGTCATGTAAATTGTGAAATACAGGTGAAAAGGGCAATGGCAGATGCTAGTCAGCACTAAGCCTGAGCTTGTAAGTCTTCATATAAAGGCTATTTGGAACAGAAATTTAGGTAAGATGCGTGCACAGGAAGGATGCTAGTGGATGGAACATGCAATAACAAAAGAAAATCTGTGATTATTCTGTCATTTAATTCCTATTAATGAACATGAGGGCAACTCAAAATGTGCTCATTTATTCCTCCCTAAATTACAGCACTCAGTGATTATTACTGTCTCGATGCTTTTATAAAATCCGATAGCTTTTAACAAAGTAATAAAACAAACTGCCTCAATGGTCATAAAATATCAAGCCAACTATCATTATAAACAAAATTATGTAATTAAATTATAGAATGAATAGCACTATATTGATTATATTGTATTAATTTCGTCGGAGAGTCCAGACATCTCTGAACGTAGTAACCTGAAGTATACAGAAATCTTTAAGAAATTTTGTTCAAAAATGAGACATGTTCAAATGCAATTCAAAAGAAGTTCAAATGTTTATGAAGTTGTTTGCCTGCTATGAGACACAGGATTTAATTTGTAGTCTCAAACTACTTAACAAAGGGAGAGCTATTAATGTTGTAGGACAGTGATAATGATCAGACACCACTTAAAGCATCCTGTCCACTGCATGCTCATAAGCTATAGGTGTAAAAGTCATATGCATACTATTGAAGAAAGAACTGTGTAAGCAGGTGAAGTTTCTTCACAAATGTGAAGGGAAATAAATCTTGTCAAAAGCCTGTGATGTGAGCAGAAAAATAGCTTGAAATTCCTCACGCCCTTTCAGCAGTGAATTCATGTTCTGTCCAGCAGCTTTCCAACATAGATGGCAAATATTACATTTCATCTTGTTGTTGAAAGAGATCCAGTTATACACACATGACCTCCTAGTTCTGTTGTGTGAACTAGTCTTGATTCAATTGCTTTAGTCCAGAAATTAATTGCAGTGCTGCTAACCAGTATATATGAATATAATTGCCATGTTTATTGTTCTAAGTAAATAAATGAAAGGAAACAAAGAGGCAAAGCATGTATTTTTGTACAAATCACATGAATAAGAATGTGTGGAAGGTATCATTAGCCGTATTCTTTTAAACCAAGTGGCTGAATAGGTATAATCCAATATTTGACAATCATGCTCTGCTAAATCATTAGTTACAGTATCTCAGACAAGTAATTTTGATACCTATCAGCTTCCTTCCCTCATCCCCTTGATGCACAACTCTGCATTTTAATAAGCATGTTTGAAATTCAGAGTTGTCTCCTTAGTTGCCTTTTCAGAAGCAAAGCAAATTCTGGTTTGGAGGGTCTTTTAATGAACTTGGAAGGAGGGGAGAGTACAGAGATTGTTACTATTGGTATGAAATCTAGCGTTTTGTTCATTTTGCTGTGCTGTAAGAACCTGCAGTTGCACTGAAATTTCTTTAGTAGTTTCCTGCAGTAAAATCAGTTCATTGGAACGCTGACTTCAGTTTATACTAGTTATCTTATTCAGCAAGTTTGGCAGTGCCGTTTCCCCCATGCCAGTTTTATGGAAACAATGACTAATTGGAGGGTGGAATCATTTTGTGAGCTCTGGTAAAAAATTCAAATTTTAAATTTATTTTCTTGCACATTTTTCCCATAGTGTAGCTTTTAAAGGCATGCTAACAATTATAGTCCAAAAGATGTGTAAAAAACCTTTCAGAAGAGCTTTTGTTGACCTGAAACTGAAAGGTCAAAATTAATTTTCCAATTTGAAATCCATGAAAAGTGACTATATATGTATTAAATGTCTAAATTCTTGCTCATTATGAAAATGGCAGCTGTGTCACTCTCAGGTTATGTTATTTTTTTGTGTTAAAAACTGTACACTGGTGTAGTACCTTTGAATGTCATTATTTCAAAACATATTGCAAGTACGTCAACTTCATAGAACTCCTCTTGAGTTAGTTGATGTACTAATATTTACTTGAAACAGAGATGTGAGAACAGAATCGTAAAGCCTCAGCATCTGGTTTCACGCAGGTTCTGTTGCCTGAATCACAGGAGGGCTTTCTTTCAGTTCACTGAACAAAAGGTGTCTCTTAGTATCTGAGCAAGACCACAGATTGCATTGTCATAAAGACTACAGTGACAGTGGTTTTGCAGTTTTAGATTATTTTTGTTTTTTACATTTTAAGAGCTAAAAGCAATTGAATAAGGGTGTTACACTGTTGATATCTCTATGATATGACAAGGGGTTAATACCATTAATCCCAAAAGAACAGGTGTATTAAACATTAATCCCATCTCATTCCACTGTCTTTTTTCAAATGGTTGTTTTGCCCTAAAGATTTTCTGAAATGTTTAAAATTTGATATACTTCCTTGATCATAAAAGAACTAGCCTAATAAAGGTGTGGGGTTTTTTTCATGTGCTGCTTTACATTTCCTAGCAATAATATTTTTAATACTATATGTTCTTAATCTGTCCAACTACTTGCCCATTCCATTCTTTAAATGACATTTGCATGATGTATGTCATGTACTTGTAAGGGTATTCACTGAAGGGGTCCCTGTATATGACCACCATAGCCAGTACCTTCACTTTGCAACATTTGTAGTAATTTTCTTAATTGTTATTGTATATGCCCTGGGACCATAAAAGCTCATTGCTATGTGCTACTTGTATTTTTTTATACCCAGGGACTCACATTTCAGAACATACTTGGCAAGGAAAATACGTGTGTTTGCTATGATTTGCCTAACATGTCTTTTTGTTACATCTGAGCCTGTTTATCCTCCTGCTCTCACTCTTGTGGTTCTCCTGAGATGAGCTTTCGATTTCAGCAGGGAAGACACCTGATTCTCTGTGACACAAATGCAACAGCATGGTTTGCAAAACAGTTTGTTCCAAAGGCTGGCAGAGTTGCTCTTTGGTGTGAAAATGTCATGGCTAAAAGGCCATACATTTGTGAGGTATTTCTGTCATAGGAGGATAAAAATTTATGGTAGTGCAGCTATCTGAAAGACACGTTCTTTTATAGTTCTGAGTTGTTCAGTAAGTGCCAGTGAGATCTATTTTATTGGTTGCACTGTTGCTTGACCCTTCGGCACCAAGCAATTCTGCGGTGGTGATAGCTAAAACAGCCAAACTATAGATCTGCACTGCTTACAGCAGAGACCTCTGGTTATTGAGTCTTGTAAGAAGAATAGAGAAGACACTTAGGCAATTCGTGTGCAAAGCGCATCAGTAACAGAAAGCTTCTCACTGGATTTCATCACTATTATTGCTTTCAAGAAGTATTACCACAAGTCTTATTGTGTAAGCTCCACTGTGGAAAATGACCCTTAGGTGGTTTTGGTTTTATACTTCAGGCTCCCATCTAATGGCTGTTTAGTTTGCAATGATATACAGATTCCAATAAAAGTGAGATTTGAAATGAAGCTTCTGTTACTCTCCAACCATTTTGCCTTCTCTTTCCTGCAAATCTAAGTGATTTGTTTGTGTTCCTCAGGCTTATAGCAGCAACCCTGTTTCTGTTTTTTTCACACCAAACACAGTCTCTTACTGTTTATGAATGTCCATTTAGATTATTTGATAAAGAATGAAAATATAGTATTAAATCAAAAGCAGTAAATACTACATGATCCTATTCAGATAACTAATTTAGTGTAATGCCAGCGGAGCTGTATATACAATGATATGATAATAATACACAGTTATAACTCCAAGAAGGAAAATCTGGACTCAGCTGCATCTGATAACAGTGTTGACAAGCAGTCTTCTAAGCAATATCATGTGATACATACACCCACATTTCATATTTCTTAGGTTTCTCAAGCTGCTGCTAGGGAAAGAAATCATGAATGTAGAGTGCTGTCTTAATTTGGAAGAATTGGAAACTTCCTTTCCAGCTGTCGATGCATTTGGAAGCATTTGTAGTCCACCCTAAAACATAACAACAAAAACAAATCTATTTTTTAGTATATTTTTACCTGCCTAGCTATCATCATATCTAGAATTTGTCCATGCTCATGATTTTTTTTTTTAAATATCGCTGTTTCCAGTGTGTCACTGTGTTTTCATTCTTTATAAAAGGAAATAATTACAAAGAAGTCATCCAAATGGAGAGTATACAATGACAGACTATGTTTATGTGAAAAAGAAACCAGAATATTCAAGCCAATATTGGTTAAAAAAGCATTATACGTAGACAGTGCTAGTAAATTCACTCTTCAAGCGCAGGTGCTGAAGACTCTATTCCTATCTATTTTGAATACTAAATTATAACACTAAAATAATGGAATACTTGTACTAAATCATATTCCATTATTTTTTTCTTGTAAAACTGTTGTAAAGAATGATGAAAATAGGCAAATGTAGAAATGCAAATTTTTAAGCTGAAGAAACGGCCTGTCCCATCTTTTGCTGCTGTAGCTCATTCATTGTTAGATGTCATGCCTGTGATGTCAATGCTTTTCTATTATGTGTGCTGGTGCTTTGGCTTTTGTCTTTAATACATTATAAAGCTAATTTTTATTTTAGAAGTCTGGAAAAGTTTAAAAGATAATTGATTGTTTTACTCTTCCTCCCTGCCAAATATTTAAATTAATATCTTATAAAATTCCTTCCTTTGTAAAGTTTTTCCCCTTTTTTGTAACATTTGTTTTACCTTCCTTTTTGTTTAAAAAGATTCCATAGTACCCCAGTCTTGCTTCCTGGGTTTTAATTGCAAGAAAATAATTAATTTCTGTTAGTAAAAATGTAGCATTTCAAAATGAGCAATGTCCTTGAATCCTCAGAAGAGGATTATGAGTTATTTCTTTATGCTACATATTAAGATTACAAACTACAGCCAAAGCATAGAGACTTTGTAATTATGTTCACAGAGCTGACTTGTTTTAGGGCATTTTCTAGGGTTTGTAGAATCCCTGTTTATGATTTACTACATAAAAGCATTTTCTGTTTTTTTTCTTTATTTTCTGTTATCCTTAATCCATTTCTATACTTTTTGGAGTTTGGTTTGTTTTTTTTTTTTTTTTTTTTTTTAATAAACCAAACACAGCTTTATTCAGAAAAGAAAGGCGTTTACAGTTTTAATGGAAGGTTAATGGTTAATCCAGTGAGTTTTCAGATTCTTCTCTACCTTGCTACTTATCAGTGAAACAATTTAAAATCATTTATGGCAGCCTTTGTATTTTCATTGAGATTTTAATAAGCATTTCCACACATTTTAATGGAAGCAAAGCAGAATAATTATAAGTAAGGTGATAAAATTAATTCTGAAGTCCTGGTTCCTCACTGTGTAAGACAGGAGAGAAACATTCTAATAGACCTGATATATGAACAAACACAAAATGCTGTGACTTCAAGACGTAGAGCTCTCTTTCCACCTGAAAATCAGCTACAGAAGGTCAGCAGCAGAAGTCTCATAGATGGCGAAGGAGTTTCCCCCAGATAGAAACTGAATGTTTGCTTTTGAAGCCTCTTCTTGTATAGATACCACCAACCTGACTGCCTCCTTCCATAAGTACTTTTTTCCTTCACAGTAAAGCTGAAATGAAACAAATCTGGATTGCAAGTTTGCAATATTATCTGGTCAGTTTTCCAACTGGGATGATTTAGGCAAAAGAATCCAGTGGTAAAATGGCAGAACTAGAATCATTGCTCTCACAGTCATTTTGCTTCCCCTGTACAGCTGGACTTTGAGCTGGAAGATGGAGAGCCTTTCAGAGTTGCTGCCAGGTCTCCATCTCAGTCAATATGCTCATTTTAACAGAGACTCTTATGCTCCTGTGCTCTGGAAAACGTTATTGAAGGTCATATTCTTGCCAAAACCCAAATGCTAAACACCTTTATATGCACAAAGTGTATGATGGAGCATTACTGTACATATTCAAGGAGATGGGAAAGAGCAGTTACACAGAAAAGAGTGGAATAAGTGAGGCGATATATCAGCATTTTTTTCTCACTCTGGCTCCCCCACTCCCTGAAATTTGCTCTCACCAATTTTAGAGGAAGGAGGAGAATAATGATGCTGAATGCTGAGGTATGGAACCTGCTCACTCTCAGCCTTGTCTTGTCCAACAGGATAGCATCTACTTCTATTTACTTAATCTTAACTACCCAATGGACTGTTACTATCTCATCCCACTCATATGCAGAGAGTCACTGACACACAGGGAAGCTAAACATCCTATTCAATGTGATTCAGAACATCTGGCGACAGAATTCAGCTGGGATTCCCAAATCTAGCCTATGCATATTTGTTCTTGCCTGGATGAGTTCAAGGGCAAAACTTGCCTCTAAAAACTGAATGATCGTATTACCAATACCTAGATACATATTCAAATATTTTCTGAAATGGAAAGATTGGACCCTGTATTTTAACTCTTAAAGTCATTTAGTAGTATCCACACCATTCCATGTCCTCAATCTTCCACTACTCAAAAGCATTCATTTTTGTTTCAAAAGCAAATATATCCATCCTCAATCTTCTCCAGCACATATGTTTGTACACTCGCTTTTCTTGCCAGTTTGAGTAAGTTCCAAGGGTTCAACATTTTGCCCTGCAGAGGATGTTCAGTTTAATTAGACATACTTTCTTTAATCCATGACACCTCACCTTAGATGCTGACCTCCCAGGCAAAGTCAGCAAATGTCTCTTGACAGTTTGAGGATACCAAGTGTCCTGAATACCCTTCATGCAATAATATCCTCAAACACTTCAGAGAAGTTGAGCATTTCATGAGTATCCTGGTAACTTCTAGTACAAGTTGAAATATTCTGTGCCTTCAACACAACAGTTTAATGTTTACTTCAGAAAATAATTGCACCTTTCCATTTTCTCTGGTGTCTGAGGCAATGTCAGGGGGAAAGGAAAGATTTCCATTCTCATATAGCAGCCCCATTCCACCATAAACACATCGTGTGGTTTCATGTAATGTAAGGGGGAGGCAGAGAGAACCGGCTGGTCGGTCATCTGTGTCTTTGTTTCAAATAGAGGAGGGAAGTAACAGCATGGCAATGCGAAACTGGAGTCTAATATATGATAAAAGCACACCTGCGAAGCTCCTAGGCATTTTTGCATGACCATCACAATGACATATGAATACTGAAAAAGGGCATATATATATTAAAAATATACAATTCCATTGCAAATTATAAATTATCTTGCTCTCCACCATTCCCTTCCCAATGCAGTCATTGACCCAATACTCCCATGTAAGTCTTCCCATTTACTTCAGTAGGGGTTAGGTTAGATCTGTGCCCAACACATTCCTCTGAGGATTAGGGGAAATTCTTTGCAGTGACCTCAGCAGCACCTGCTAATCTATTTGTGCAGTGTGACAGAAGACTTTTATAAAACATTAGGAGTTTCACACTTGGGACCTTAGTCATAAAATGAAACTTTTAGGGCTAACACCCATTAGTGTGATTAATAAGAACTGGAGCCTGGGAGAAGAGGTTGGATTGCTATGAGACTGAATGAATCAATTGGGGAGTCATTAATAGGACAAAATTAGATTGACTGAAACAGAATAACACTGGGGATGACAAGTTTACTTATAGCTATGCAGAACAAAAATTCTTCCTGCTCACCCAGCAGTTCCCCGCTTCCATTAATTCCTCAGCCAAACTTTTGCTACTTTATTCACACACACACTCATACTCCCACATACACATCTAACATATTTTATATTAACTCACTTAATTGCAATTTTTTCACTGATTTGTTGGAAAAGTGTATATATATCTCAAATGTTTAAAAAATGGAGACATAATGTCTGGGATATTGAATGTCAAACACAATGGGAAGCTGCATCTAATTTTGACTGTTATGATAAATTTCTCTCACTTTATTCTTCTTCTGATTACTTTAAATTCCTTCCTAATTTTTATGAGGACATCATGAGAAAATTCAGTGCAAATGGTGGATTAAACATGTTCCACACCAAACTATCATTCATTTATTAAGTAATTGTAGACAATTTTCTTATCAGATGTCCCTTTAAAGTACATTTTCCCAGTACTGTTTATTGAATGAGCATTGCTCATGTTTATACTTTAAATTGTTCTTACCTTTTTTATCAACACCCTTCAGTACAGTAGCATTGACATTTTGCATTTCTATCCTATTTCAAAAATGTAAGGAAATTATGAGAGGAAGTTGTGAATCGGCTGCACTCTCCTATATTATGCTATTAAGCCCTAAGATTTCAGTGCCTTTACGATTAAAATATAGGCTAGCGCTTCCAACTGAACAACCTGAAATTTAACTGAGTTTTTCATTCTTTGTAGAAGTAACTCATAGAAACGTTAGTTATTCTTCAAAGAAAATTGCATTTTTATTTAAAATTCTCTTGCTATTGCTGTGGTTTGCTTCCTTCCATATGAGTTAATGGTGTTTTATACCATCTTGGTTTTGTCCTTTTTTCCTTTTTTTCTTTTAAAGATAGTTTGTGGTTGCTTATTAAATCACATGCAATTCGGGCACTTCAGAGAATTGTTAATGCCCTTGACCTGTTACTCCATGAGTGCAATCTGCAGTGGAAGTGCAGCTGATAGCAATTGATGTCATGACCATAATAATATATTGTGTTAAATCAGATTTTTCAAGAAAGCAACAGATGATTAAAAATGTTATTAATTTGACAAATTATAAGGAGTGTGGCAAATAAATAGAAACTGAACGCAAAGAACGTCATTATGAACAAGCTTCAATAAGTAAACCTGGGTTTGCAATTTCAAGGACAGTTTTTCTAAGGGGCAGTGGTTGTACATACGTTGTTTTGCCAAGATATCTGTAGTTCTATTCTTTGAGAGAGGAGCCTCTATCTGAGTTCAAGTAATTGTAAATTTTGATTTGCAAAGAGTCATGGACCTTAATGTGAGGATAAAGGGCTTCAGTTAAGCTGGTGGGGATGTGTCAGAGGACTACCCAGATCATCTGTGAAAGTTGTTTCAGTCTGCTGCATTATTTATAATGAAAATGAAATGAAGAAGATTCTCCTCTTACTCCTCTCATGTACACTAGCAAGGCTTCTTCAACATCAGTGCATCCTCACCTCTATTCAAGGCTAGAAATTTGGCCTGGATTTCCGAACCATCAGTAAATAAATACTTGTTTGTTTTGTTTGTTTTTTTCCAGTAGAAACTCTTGGTTTAACTGGTGATGCCTTATTCTGTGGTTTGTTTGTTTTTTTCCAGAACGATTCAATGTGTATCTTATGCCTACACCAAATTTAGATATCTATGGGGAATGTACAATGCAGATCACACATGAAAACATCTATCTCTGGGACATCCACAATGCCAAGGTCAAGCTGGTCATGTGGCCTCTGAGCTCTTTGAGGAGATACGGACGTGACTCAACATGGTTCACATTTGAGTCTGGAAGGTAAGAGCTAAGGAGAAGCAGCAAGAAGAAGAAATAAGCCGTGATTTTTGAGAAGTAGTCTAATAAGTTAGATTAGCCTCTTATTATAATGAAAGACGGAATACATGGCCTCTCCATAGACTTCCATTTGTTGAATATTACTTCTCAATATATTCAACCCAGTGTTCAAAATAAACATTAATATATTTTATATTTAAAATGAGCTTAAGCTTTCTCTGACTTTTATTTAACTGTGGTTGAATTGCTGTTCTTAAGGTTTATGAATCTCACTGTCCTTAAACACTAGTGTGGTATAATTTGAGTCCTTTTGATGTAGAAGAAATTAATTCTGGATCATGGAAAAGGCTCATCACACAGTATCAATGGAATAACTTCCGTTATCGTAGATATTAGTCTTTTTGGATGTTCTCGATGACTGATTGCCACCCTAGAGTATAATTGCAAGCAGGAGTACAGAGAACATTGTGAACCTATAAAAGGCTAGTTCCTTTTTCTGCCTGACATTTTAATCCTCATTGCCATTTCCACCCTCAGATCAGTTTTAAATGTCCGTGGAGCTCTGTTTTGCCTCCCTTTCATATCTTTTTAATGCATTTCATATCTTGCTCTTAAGTCCACTGCCATTTCTGCGTTTCTGCACAGAAATAATTCTGCATTTATCTCTGTCTTTGGTGATGTTTCATCTTGTATTTAATGGTTCTAGACTTTTCTGAGTTTGTTATTCTCCCTTATGCTGAGCCTGAAGTTTCTGAAGCGATCTGTGAAATTACAGGTGTATCTACTCTCTTGGGTTAGCCACACTGCCTTGTTAAAAATCTTTGTATGCATTTTGATGTGTACTTACTTATTCAATATCATTACCAAATACTCACAAAAGTACAGTTGGCGATCACAAGCGAAAACATGGATCAAATGGACCCTGCAGCCTAAGGAGGTAATGACCAATTCCTTTGCAGTTTCTGATAGATGGGAGTTACCACTTAACTCATAACTTTGTATATCCAGACTGACGTCAACAGAGCATTTTGGTGCTTTGCTACTTTTCTGTGATGACTTCACTATTAAAAATCATGAAGACATTGTTACTTTTTTTTCATTTAATATTGTTTAACTAAAAATTTGCAATGGCTGATCCATGTTTCAATTTAATTTCAAAGATTAAGATGTGGAGCTCATTCAAATACACAATTTTAGGAAGAATGATTTGCTAAATCATTCCTTCCCCTAGGCATCAAACTACCTCATGTAAAACTAGTTCAAGCAGCGTACCTACGCAACACCAGAAAGCATGTAAATGCCAAAAAACAGTGCCTGAAACACACCATATTATTCTGGGAAAAAACAAACAAGTAAGCAAACAAACAAAGAAAAAAAAACTCTAGGATTTAGCTTTATCCCATTCTTTGTGAATAGCCAGTCATCTGACTCTGGCTAAATTTGTATTTGCAACTAGGCATTTTATTAAAGGGGAAGGATTTACTTTTGCATAAAAAGGCAACAATTGAAGACTTACTAATGTTTGCTTATTCAGAGTAGTATATCTGTCTGTGAGTAGACACACTTCTTTTAATTGATTCTGAAGGAAACTATCTTTGGAAATGGGAATCGTTGTTAGCTAAAATTAAGCTGCTGAAACTAATTCGGATTAATCATTTGAAGTTGATTTCTTATACACGTCTCAAAGTGTAAGTGTGTAATTCACTACAGTGTTTTAATTATGAAAAAAGTCATTCTATATCATAGTGAAAATCTTTTTTTTTTTTTTTTTACAAGATAGTTACTTTCTGTACTGCTCTATTTTTATCTATGGCACATCAATACTAGCAAACTATGTCTAGTGATTGTGATATCTAGTGATTGTGATAGTGATTGATATTCAAGTAAAATGTGAGGATTATCTCTCTGCTTTTTCAGGCCTCCTACAGTATTTTAATTCCATACTAGTTACTATCTGAATATCATCTTCCCCTACAATCCATGGACCGTGCAACCTGATAAAAAGTGGATTGTTTTCCTGTATTTTATTATTATGAGCTAGCTCTGTCTTTATCTGTCATGCTTTATTGTCTTTGATCTGATTCCTCCCTTTTGCTCCCTTGGGAGTGCTTTATCCGTCTGATTTGGAAATGCATAAAGACTAGATTTAGACTGGCAGAAAAACATAGAGGTAAAAAATAGGACTAGAGAAAAGTCAATATCTTCAATAACATCTGAAGACTATATAGGGCAATGCTAATGCTTATTTTCAAATCTGTTATTGATTTGTTTGGGTTTTTATTTTTACTTTTTAATCAGCATCTTTCTCATCTTTCTGAACATGATTTTCTTTGTCCCTTGATCTGATAGTACCTTAATACAGTAAATTCCTGATGCATGCTGTATTATCAGAAGTGAAGCGCTCATCCATGTTTTATGAGAATGTTACACAGTAAAAGTGTTGTTGCTTTAATTTTTCCCTAAGGCCTAAATATTAAATGTAGACAATTGCTTTAAAGGAAATATTTTTAAATAGGTTCTTATTTTTTACTAAGTTTTAGCAGCTATGCAGTTATATGTGTATGTGGTTTGCATGAACATTAAGAGCTCAGTTTTTTATACTATCCATGCTCAGTTTTGGTATTTCTACGGTTCAGAAAATAAATCCCTCCCATTAAAATAAATGGACATAGTCACAGAGAGATAGTACGATAAATAAATGGATCAAAATTAAGCTTTCAGACAGATAAATTTCTCTTTTAATAAATGTATTGCTTTGCATTTAAATGGAAGATGGACTCAGATGTATAAAACTATACTGTTCACTTGTCTAATGAAATGCAATAACTACACGATTGGGAGGA
Organism: Dromas ardeola; assembly: GCA_013398915.1. Classification (NCBI taxonomy): domain Eukaryota; kingdom Metazoa; phylum Chordata; class Aves; order Charadriiformes; family Dromadidae; genus Dromas; species Dromas ardeola. Next base: position 88,806 of record VYZM01008053.1, read on the forward strand.
TGTCTAAAATATGGGAGGAACAAACACAAATTCTTTTAAACTGTCAGTTTATTCTGTTTAGTTTTGCACTGAATTAGCATTCGTAAATATGTATCTTTGCACTACCTATGAAGTTTGACCCGTCCTTATTTTTTAATATTTAGTGAACCAATGAAAGTAAATATTTCTTGCACAGTGATGTACTTAATCTCTGCTCTTCCCTATCGAAACTCTGCTGAGATTTCAGGGAAGCATGGTTTTGTGTGGCTTAGTTTGATGCTGGATGGAGAGATTCTCATTATTTAAAGTACCTGGTTAGGGCTAATCCCATGCAATCTATCCACCGATCAGAAAACAGTAATTCACAATTCCATTAGGCACTACAATAGCTTTGTACTGATTAATACTGTGCATCTAACACAGTGAAAGGATCCCACACAGTAATTCAGAGCACCTAAGGTAGGAGCCTAGCATTTACTTTTCCAAGAGCCAGGCTTTCCACCCGATCAACTTCAGATTGGCTTGGGGAGTTTTAATGTTGAATCATCAATGAGTCAACAGGATTTCCTTAATTTATGGACCTGTGTAATGTGTTACAACACCCCATTTGCATTATTTTGGGTATTGAACGTGTTGGAGACACTATGCCTAAGAATGCAGTTGATCTGCATGAATGCATTTATTTCTCTTCAAACTTTTGGAACTGCTACTCCATGAATGTGGGCATTAGTCCTTGACTGTCTCTGTTTTTAAGTCCCTGAAATGAGAAGCGTGCTTCTTGTAGAACTGCCCACCTAACTGTCCGGACGAAGGTACTGTAAATTTGCACTGGATTAATTAATTATAGAATCATAGAATCATATAATGGTTATGGTTGGAAGGGACCTTAAAGATCATCTAGTTCCAAACCCCCTGCTGTGGGCAGGAACACCACCATTAGACCAGGTTGCTCAAAGCCCCATCCAGCCTGGCCTTGAACACTTGCACGGATGAGGCATCCACAACTTCTCTGAGCAACCTGTACTACTGTCTCACCACCCTCAGAGTGAAGAATTTCTTCCTAATATCTAATCTAAATATACCCTCCTTCAGTTTAAAGCCATTACGTCTTGTCCTATCATGGCATGCCCTTGTAAAAGTCCCTCTCCAGCTTTCTTGTAGGCCCCCTTTAAGTATTGGAGGGCTGCTATAAGGTCTCTCCAGAGCCTTCTCTTCTCCAGGCTGAACAAACCCAGTTCTTTCAACTTGTCCTCATAGGAGAGGTGCTCCAGCCCTCTGATCATCTTTGTGGTTCTCCTCTGGACTCACTCCAACAGGTCCACGTCCTTCTTATGTTGGAGGCTACAGACCTGGACATATTCCTCCAGGTGGGGTCTCACGACAGAGGAGTAGAGGGGCAGAATCACCTCCCTCAACCTGCTGGCCACGCTTCTTTTGATGCAGCCCAGGATACAGTTGGTTTCCTGGGCTGCAAGCACACAATGCCGGTTCATGTTGAGCTTCTCATTCACCCCCCCCCCCAAGTCCTTCTCCTCAAGGCTGCTCTCAATCCATTCTCTGCCCAGCCTGCCTTTGTCCTTGGTCTTGCCCTGACTCTATGTGCAGGACCTTGCACTTGGCCTTGTTGAATTTCATGAGGTTGGCATGGGCCCAACTCTGAAGCCTGTCCAGGTTCCTCTGGATGGTATCCCTTCCCTCTAGCATGTCAACTGCACCACACAGCTTGGTGTCATCTGCAAATTTGCTGAGGATGCCATGCAATCCCATTGTCCATGTCGCTGACAAAGATGTTAAACAGCACTAGTCCCCGTACCAACCCCTGAGAAATGCCACTCATCACTGCTCGCCGTTTGGGCATCAAGACGTTGACCGCAACTCTTTGAGTGCAACTATCTAGCTAATTCCTTATCTACAGAGTGGTCCTTCCATCAAATCCATGTTTCTCCAATTTAGAGACAAGGGTGTTGTGTGGGACAGTGTCAAATGCCTTACAGAAGTCCATTTTGCAAAATTACGTGCAATCTAATAAACATGTCAGAAAAGTAATAAAACAGGTACAGATGAAATATCTCATGGCCCATATCAGGTGTGAAGACACTGTTTTCAGACTCCTGCCAAAGTTACAGGATTCATTTTGCTGATGTTATAAACCAAACAATCTATAACAAAGGCCATTAGCAATGTTTTAACTTCACTTTCTCGAAACTGCAAAAGGCAGTTGTCCAAGCTTTCCTTTTAACAAAACAAGCTGTCTGAGGCACCTTTTTAGGAGCATGAGGAGACTCCTAAGAATTCAGAATTGTTTGTCATCTCTTGGGGGGAGGCACTGAGAAAAGTAAACACATACGGACTCTTCGTTCCTTTGGAAATATTTTTTTCTTTTTTTTTGCTGCAGTTCTGCCATTTACATTAAACAATATTTTCTACGTATGGAAGCTGTCTGGTTACATCGATTAAGTGCTGGCCAGAAGTATCCAAAAAAAAAAAAGCCAAAGTCAAGCTGAAGTCCAGTTAAACATGGTGAGAAAATACAATAAGGGGACGGGCTGGGGAAGCCCCAGCCAAACTTTGTCAAACACTGTTAAGTTTCCAGCTGAGTAGGGAGTTGGAGACAGTAAGTAAGTTATTGGAGTTTTGAGAACAGAAGGAGCCACAAATCCATGACACACTACTTTTTCTGAAATTTATTTTCTTCTATTTTGTAGACAAGACATTGAAATTTAAAGTATTTCCAACTTTATTTTTGCTGTGCATTCAGAGAGACCCTTTGAACCACACTAAACTATTCTTTCTTTGTTTGCCTTTGATTTTGTTTTCTTCTTCACCAGAGAAAATCTAATGAAATGTGGTATTGTCTGTAACTTCTGAGATCTGGAATCTGTTTCTTGGTTGAGAAAATATTAAGCTCAGGCATTGCAGAGTGGTGACATGAGAATTTCTCAGATTTTTTTTTTGCCTTTATGCAACCCAAGACTGAAATACTAATTTTCTCAGTGGTAGATACACAGATGCTAGGGTTATCTGAAACAGAAAGTTCAGTGTTTGCTTCAGGCACTACATCTGACTGAAATCTTTCATTTGTCTGTCGGTCCTCTGTGGCGATTTTTGGTGTTAATGTAAAATGTATTAGTCAATTAACCATTAAAGTTAAGTTAGAGGAAACATCCTCTTTTTCCATTATGTGGAGAGAGGACCCCTATGTATGTGCCTCATGAGACAGTTGCTCTGGGACTTCATACACCGATGTACATATCAACTCAGTTCTATACTTCCCTGAAGAGCAGTATTCAGTTCATGATCTCTGGTGGATTATCTAAATTGCAGATAAAGTTTCATAGAATCATAGAATGGTTTAGTGTAGAAGGGACCTTACAGATCATCTAATTCCAACCCCCCTGCCCTGGGCAGGGACACCTTCCACTACAGCAGGTTGCTCAAAGCCCCATCCAGCCTGGCCTTGAACTCTTCCACGGATGAGGCATCCACGACTTCTCTGAGCAACCTGTACTACTGTCTCACCACCCTCAGAGTGAAGAATTTCTTCCTAATATCTAATCTAAATATACCCTCCTTCAGTTTAAAGCCATTACGTCTTGTCCTATCATGGCATGCCCTTGTAAAAGTCCCTCTCCAGCTTTCTTGTAGGCCCCCTTTAAGTATTGGAGGGCTGCTATAAGGTCTCTCCAGAGCCTTCTCTTCTCCAGGCTGAACAAACCCAGTTCTTTCAACTTGTCCTCATAGGAGAGGTGCTCCAGCCCTCTGATCATCTTTGTGGTTCTCCTCTGGACTCACTCCAACAGGTCCACGTCCTTCTTATGTTGGAGGCTACAGACCTGGACACATTCCTCCAGGTGGGGTCTCACGACAGAGGAGTAGAGGGGCAGAATCACCTCCCTCAACCTGCTGGCCACGCTTCTTTTGATGCAGCCCAGGATACAGTTGGTTTCCTGGGCTGCAAGTGCACATTGCTGGTTCATGTTGAGCTTCTCATTCACCACCCCCCCCAAGTCCTTCTCCTCAAGGCTGCTCTCAATCCATTCTCTGCCCAGCCTGACTTTGTCCTTGGTATTGCCCTGACTATATGTGCAGGACCTTGCACTTGGCCTTGTTGAATTTCATGAGGTTGGCATGGGCCCAACTCTGAAGCCTGTCCAGGTTCCTCTGGATGGTATCCCTTCCCTCTAGCATGTCGACTGCACCACACGGCTTGGTGTCATCTGCAAACTTGCTGAGGATGCCACGCAATCCCACTGTCCATGTCGCTGACAAAGATGTTAAACAGCACTAGTCCCCGTACCAACCCCTGAGAAATGCCACTCATCACTGCTCACCATTTGACGTTTACCACAGCTCTGAGTGCTACTATCCGGCCACTTCTTTATTCACTGAGTGGTCCATCCATCAAATCCATGTTTCTCTAATTTAGTGTCAAGGATGCTGTATGGAACAGTGTCATAGAATCATAGAATCATCAAATGGTTCAGGTTAGAAGGAACCTTAAAGATCACCTAGTTCTAACCCCCAAAAAATCATTGTGTCAAATACTTTACACAAGTCGAGGTAGATGACATCAGTTGCTCTTCCGTTTTCCACCAACACTATAAGCCCATCATTGAAAGCCACCATATTTGTCAGCCACAATTTTCACTTAGTGAAGCCATGTTATAAATCATAAGCTTGTCATAGAATTTATAAGTCACTTTGGGTTTAGCAGCACAATGCACTCATGTGCAGCTGCAATAAATAGATTTATCATTTCACATGAAGGTTACCTCAGAGCTATCCAACGCTTAAGTTTGTTGGGATCTTCTTCTTCTTTTACACCTTCCTAATATTTTCAAAAAGCCTAATTACCGGACATGTGAATTTTCTGTGGTTTTGTTTTATCTGTTTTCTGACTGCCTCTTTTTTTCTTTCTTGTATTCTTTCCCCAAGCAGTATCTATTGCTAAAATCTTAAAATAACTCTAAAAAAAGAAACAGGAATCACTTGTATGTATCCAGATCCTTGTTTCTTCGTAATGACTTCGAAGTAATGATTTCATTCTAATTTTAGGACAAGTGGCATTTTTACCACTGAAAAGGTTTAATTAGTTCCTGGTATTTAGCAATGCCAAGGTTATACTGTGTTATAATTGTAGTTCCATTCCTAGGTTTTTTTCCGTTCCAACTTTATTCCAACTCTCAGTTTGCCTCCTGCCAAATTCTTGACCTGGAATAAGTTCTGTGTTAGTCATCTGATTCACTTAAACCCTACTTAAAAAGGAGCTGCGTGTTTAACTCATCTACAGGACTCTTACTCTGGTTTAGATCATGGTACCTAATCTAAGAACTCTTTTACTAGCGGAAACTAATATAGCTCATTGTAAGTGATTTATAAAGTGCTCATTGCATTTTCTCTCTGCCAAGGCTCCTCTCAGACTGCTCTCGTGTTGGTAAGTCAGAGCGTGTTCCACCAAAACTCACATACAATGAAATTCTCCACAGTATAACCTAATATGGCAAACAGAGAAAAGGGATTGCATACAAGCTTCTTTATCCTAAATTTCTACTCCATTTTCTAAAATCTGCTGCTTTTTTTCGTCTCTGTTTTGACAATTCAGCCATCATATACACCCAACTGACAAAGAATGCCTAAGCCATTCCACTTTGCTGCGAAAACCCTAATTTTGATGAGAAAAACAATGGCATCTCAAAAAAGACAATATATCGGCAGAATAAAGTTACCTTTATGAAGCTGTAATTTTTTCACAAATAGATTGAGAAGCCAGTGACTGTTAGGACAGAGAAGCAAGGTCCACGGATGAAGTTATATAGAATAGTCATGAACAAATGTATAAATACTAAATTGATAGGAATGAGCACATCACTAATTCATTAATTCACCATTGTCTAAAAAATAAATTTCCTTATGAGTTTGCACTAAATGAAACGTATGCAATTAGAAAAATAGTTACCTAAAGTTTGTCCAGTTAACACAAAAAGCATACAGCTCAGAAGGAAAGCCATAATCTCTGTGGTATTTATAGAAGTGACTTGTATTTGCATATTTTACAACCCAGAGTGTGTGAGTTTTCAGGTGTTCACTAGGTATCCAATATCATTGGTATGATTCAAATGTTATAAAGCTTTTTAATGAAATGGCTAAGAATTGTATTGTGTTTGCCTAAGGTATTAGCAGACAGTGTATCGTGTTCCTTCTGATGATCCTGAGATAACATGAACTGTGCCCTTCGGTTGAAGTGCAGTTTGCCGTCTCCCTTCGTAACTCGGTTGTATGTCATAATCAAAATAGCGCTTGTTTTAAAATATTTTGAGACGAGCTGCCGCTTTGCTTTGATGGCTTTACATCCACGCCTGAGCCCAGAAGATTTTGTATTTACTTACCATATTCTAATTGTCCCTCTGTCATACATTTCTCTGCTGTAAGCTGTAAGCATGCATTGTTAGAGTAATATTCCTGATGCTGAATATGACTAATGAGGTTATTGCTGTGAAATCTATGAGTGGAGAAGAAGCAGACAAAATAATTCATACATTCTTAATCACATTAGAACTCACTTATTGTTTCAACTCTACATTTTAACCTTTGAATTCCACAGTGGGCAATAGCAAAAATTGATCTCATATGGCACTTGTGAATATCTTGGGATGCCCCAGCACCAGGTCCTTATCTCTCCAAGAGTCATAGTAACATTTAACCTTCTACCTCAAAATACAGAACTGAAATATCTCAGATTTTAAAAGTAAAACAATAAAAAGCCCCATTTAAAATAAAAATCAACAGCAAAACTCAGAAACTCATATATACAAAATGCGAATAAATTTCGTAATGCTCTTCATTTTTGATATAGATACATTTTACAATAAGAGCCAGAGTGTCTATTTTAGCACTTAAATACTGTTGCATCTCTCCCTCAGCAAGCCTATTTGCATAAGCTAATTAAAAATGCTGAAACTGGGCACTGAATTGTCTATACAGACAGTATGAGAGTGTTAAACACTTCACAAAGGGCAGTACAGAAGGCCACATTTTGCATAGAGAACCATCTAACCAGCAAGAATGCTAAGCACAAATAAATCCTCCTTTTCTCCAAAGCGTATGAATGTAGTATCATCGATTGAGGAGGAGGTTTGAAATATCCTCTGTGCTGCGGCTGTGTACTGTACAAACGTAGAAGGAAGTAATCAAAATGCAAAAGCTGGAATTTGCACAACAAAAGAGCCTTGTTCATGAATATGTAGGAACCTGTGCAAACCTGGTTTGCACATACACACACGGAGCATTGCAGAAGCACGGTTTTAAATGTTTGTGGACTTCAGTTGTTGTCAGGAACTGTGATTCCTCCTCTTCAGCTGGCACACGTGTTTATTCTAAAGGTCATTTTAGTATCTGAACAGTTGTCTCTTGCGTGTCACACGTGAAAAACTGCAATGGAAGATTTATTTTTCTCTGTCTTGGGACTTGATTATAGTGGAGTCAGGTTGAGTATAGCATGACTGCCAGTTGCTACTCGTGAGCTGAGAGAAAGCTGCTTTAGCATGCGGGTCTTGGAAGGTTTGCCTAATATCTGCCTAATTCCCCCTGTTCTTTCAGGTAGTGTTAGGTCATTGTTCTCACAAAGGCACAAACTCATTTCTAAAATATTTATTGGCATCTTTTGGTTTAACTGTACTAAAACGTAGCTTTTCTGGAGGATGAGAGTACCCAGTAACTTCATTGCTTCCAAAAGAGGTCAACAGAGTCATTTTGGCCTTTACTGTCAGTCAGAGATGTATAGCAGTTCCAGAAGTAATTCTGCATTCTGGATATAGTCATAGTGTGAGAGCAGAAACTCTAGTGTGGAAATTTCCATGGCGGTTGTTTTTTTCCAGTAGCTGTATTCTGGCTTTTCATTAGTAAATTGAATGCCATTACCAACAGGGCTTTATATATATGTATATTATATATAAATGTCTCCAAACATACTTATATACGTGATTTCAGTGCCCCCAGGACTGTGTTGGAATATCTGAGTAACTGGGGAGGTTAGTAACTTTTTATTTTTTTTTTTTTTATTGCCGTAGTTTTTTACAAATTCTGAATGCAAAACTCAACAAATGATCATGATGGTAAAGAATATTTTAATCCATTGACTTAATTAATTAATTGTTGATTTCATTAATTATGTTATTAATTAGAAAAAAAATCTTCTGTAAAAAGCTATAGGTAAACAAAAACAAGAAAATAATATTGAAAGTAAATTAGTGAGGAGTTTGCATTCGTTTGCTTTTTATGTTAAAATGATCTTTTTTTTTCAGTCTTATGTCCATACAAACCAGAGAATACCTAGGATATTTTGGTTCAAACCTTTAAAACATGATGAAAAAATCTCATATAGATTCTTCACCACTTCTCAACAGCTTCACCCTTAATGAAATCCAAGTTACTTTTTGAGAACGTTTGCTACTAAGACAGATATACACACACACAAATATGTTTAAAGACGTATATAAAATAATATAAAATGTGTTCTTCCCAAAAGGGGTATGTAACTAAATAGGAAGACCTGAAAGAACTATCAAATTGACCATTTGTGAGTAATTCCTTTAATTTTTTATATAGCAATGGGTTATGCTGATTGAATACAAATCCGCATGATAAATTTCAGGTTTTGTTAAGAGTTTTGCTAAGGGGAAAACAAGTCTAATAATTGAAAACCATGTCGCAGCCCTCTTCGCGTTGTCATATATTATGCCCCCCTCAAGTCTTTTATTGCAACTAAATGTCTTCTCAGTCTAATTTAAATTATCTAAAAACTATCAAAATGTTGTCACATAAGGGAGATGTACAGCACTTTACACAAGGTGCTTGCTCAGTAGCATTCTGGAAAAGTCGGGCTATTTTTGAGGTGTTCTTGACTGGTCCGACAGCCTTCTTTAATCTTCCGCGTATTTATAAGGTACCGAAGGAAGGTTTGTCCCTTAGACCCTGTTAGAGCAAATGCTATTAGCTACTGTGTCCCTCCTAATAGTACTTCTTTGCTATCATGGTAAGTTATTACTATTATTGCACTATTAATAATGCTGTACTCTGTGGTGTGTGATTTATTTCTGCTGTGAGTAGTCATTTGTCACATATTTTCTAAAAAGCTTCCGTCTTATTAGAAAGAGAGGAGGGAGAGGCAGCATCTAATGGAATCCCTCAGTCTCAGCAGCTCCAAACATCGTTTGATCTTTCTGACTTTATGGAATAAAACTCAGTGCAGTGCTATAATTCACCGAGATGCTTCATCTACTTGATTATCCTGTCAGTGGCCAAAAAGTCAAATATAACATTGCACTCGCATGGCTTTCTTGAACCAGTGCAACAAAACAGATTTTCGCATAATTTTTTTTTTTTTTTTTTTATTTAATTCTCTGTCTAACTTGGAAAAGATCTCTCCTTTAAAATGTTACTTTAAATGATCCCTGATACACTTTTTGAAAACAACGTTTTGTGATGAATGACAGGAGAGATTTTATTTTCCTGAAATGCGTGCTATTACAGCTGAAATTTCATGAAGTTGACTGCAAAAGTAAATAAAAATTATCACTTATTGCAAAACTGCTTTTATTAGTATGCAGTATTTAAAAACTCATAAAAATTGAAACTGTCTGACCGTGAGTATCATTTACTGTCAGGAATGGGATTGAAGGGCAGAAAACTTTATAGTCTAGGTGATGATTCAGTGGAAAACCCTGAAGTTCTTTCAGATGATGACTGAGGGTGCCAAACCTTTATTTAATGAAAGAACAGGTTGGATCATCTATCTTCCTGGTGACTTACTTAGATAAGAGTACTGTCACTGCCACCAGAGAATAAAGAGTGGCAGCAGCGATGCAAATCAACGCTGGTCTGGGGAGGACCAGGGCATGAGTGTGCTAAAGCTGTCTTGCACACACATAGGACAGCAAGTGGACCAGCTTGCCAGGACTAAAATAAACTCAAGGGATTGATGAAAATCGGATGGAAGGTTTTGGGGGGGGGACAGAATGGGCTAAGCACATGGAATAGGAGGAGATAGGAATGTGGTGATGAAATACATAGGCTGGTAAGACACAAATAGGGAGGGGCTTCTGAGTAAAAGCAAAAGGTAGCTGGTTTTCTGATGGAACACTGTAGCAGCTTTTGAAGTATGTGTAGCATTTTAGGAGCAGCATCTAATCAGAAAGTGTGGAAGATTGCGCAAAAAGTAGCAAGAAGAGGTTGGTCAGGATAAGTGCTTGTCATTAACTGATGTTGACAACACTAACTCAAATGTTTTATTTCACAGGTACTTTGCCTTTTTACGGCAGGCTTCTTTAAGCCCCATTGGACCAATTTCTCAGAGAGAAAAGAAAAAAGAAAGATGAGTATAATTAGCTCTTGGCCTTAGAAGCACAGATGAAATGGAGGGCAGCCAAGAAAAAAGTGTTCAGTGCACGTGGAAGTAGTGTCAAATAGCTGGTAAAAAGGACCATCAGAGAAATTAGAGCAGAAATAGTAATACACAGAAATAGAAATCTATATTAGCATTTATCTTGAGACTAATATTCTGTCTATGATATGAAGGATACCTACAATATGAATGTTCCTGAGTGAAAAAATGGGGAAATAATTCAAAAGACTTTTTAAATATTACCTAGGATACTCAAAATGATTTTAATGTCATACATGAAATGGCCACAAAGATGCTCGAGCTATTATGTGTAAACGTCCAGGGAAGGCACGGTCACCTTTTGCTGCATGAGAACCATGAATATCCGTTATACATCATTCTGCACATAAGGCATTTTCACCCTTTCTCTTCTGCCACCTATAGTGCTTCCTTTTTGGATAGGTATTTATAAATGTTTGATGAAGCCAGTAGTATTGCATCTGTAGTTCACGGATTTTTTAAACCTGGCATACAGAATCATGGACAGAAGAGACTGACACATTCCAGTGTTCAGAGCAGTTCCATGGCTGTTATAAATTTCTTATAAAAATATTACTAAGGCAGTGTAGAAGCCTTAACTCTGAAATACTGAACTAGAGGAGTAAGCTCCAGTGTAAATGTAGCTTGTCGGTGTTTTTTCACAGCAAAGGACCATGGCTTTTTTCATTTTGCTTTCTAACTATGGCCCGAGTTCCCTGGGAAGAGAGCAGGCATGCTGTGCATAAAAATTTTATGCATTAAAGAAGATGCATATCATACTTTTAGATTCTGCTATCCCAAATTTGTTTTGCAGTCTTTGTTTTTCCACTTTTCTGGTGGACTTGCCAAGGTGCATTTCTTGCCAATTAGTAGCATCTTGCGCTATGCAGAAAACTGGTCTGAGGGAATATTTGCCCAGAATAAATGGTGACACATACCTACAATGGCCACAGTTCTTGACATTCTTACTTAAACCTTTTTGTTTTAAGCAATATCCTCACTAAAGATAGGATAAAACATGTCTTTATCCAGTACAGCGTCAGTAGTTTCACATAGTAGTCATAGCAGATATTCAACTAAGAGGACCTAGTCAGCATAACTGGTTGCTGTTAATCAGAGGTGGAAATACACATTTATCAGAACATCAGAAAATGGCTAGCTGTTGTATTCCATGAAGTTTTAGGAAGAAGATTATATGAGATACAAGATACTCTAAGAAAATATGCAGGGAGCCAAAGTATGTAACTATAAACTAAATACTGCTTTCTGCTTAATTTTCATACTTTTGTATGCTTTTTCTGTACTTTTTCTGCATTATTTGATATATTTGAATCTTTGAGATTATTTTCTTTTGCGGGACTCTTCTTTTGTTTCTTGGGATTTACACTTCTTTTATGCCCTTGTACCTTTTCCTGCCTGCTTCCTTGTGTAATTGAAAGGAGTGTCATCTTTTACGTAATAAAATTTTACAAAAAAATATTTTGCGTGTTCTCAAGCCCTTATCAAGTTGCTACTTACCTGAACACAGACTACAATTGATTTGAGCTATCGGGCTAATGAGAAATCCTTACAGAGAGTTTTCCCACTGCTGGAAGCACTAACACCCAGAGGTGGAATCAGAGGTGCCAGGTGAATGAAGTGAGAGCTGTTTGATCCGTAACAGAATTGCTGCTGTTCGCAATTGAGAGAACAGGGAAAATCTGTCAACTTCACTTCTGTCTGGCTTACATCAAAGAGGAAAAGTTGAAGCAAGTGGGAGGGAAGTCATGTTTCCTCTCTAAAGTAAATATCACATGTAGAAAATTGGTGGAAGTTCAATGAATGTTTTATACTTGTGGTGGGGGCCATACATTTTCTGTAATTATTTTTTGATGTTATTATTGCACATCCAGTTTACCACCGAAGGCATTATTTGACCGCTTTTGTCTGTATGCATCTCTAGTTAAAGTTCAGACCAGAAATGTGGCCTTCAGCTAAGTTCGACTGTTCTTACTGTCAGCACCTGAGAAGTACAGGTTTTCTTTTAAACAATTCCCTGCCTTGTCTCATCTCTGGTGCTTTTCTCTGTCCCAGGGGTTGCTGCTGTGGCAGGCTGCTCCCAAACTGGAGTTGACAATCTGCCAGTTTTGAGATTAGTGTTGATGAGTCCTTGGATATCATTAGCATATGTTAATTACTCATTAGTGTATGTACATAGCATGGTGAGTGTCTCTGAACCAACCCTATGTGCCCATAATATTTGCATATGACTTTCTGAAAATTCCTCTGTGGCCACAGTGGTCAAAGCAGTAGCTCTCATACCTTGAAGATGGAGAGTGACATTGAAAGAATTCAGCAGTGCTTAAATCCTCATCACGATAAAGTCATAGTGTACTGAAAGTTTCAGAGAGCGGCAAATGCTTTAAGTGGCCAAAACCATTATTGATGGTGCATTTAAAAGGGGAAGGGAGGTGGGGAATGCTTGAAATGCTTTATTTTGAAGTAATCAAAACTCAGACTCCTTAACATAGAGTGCCCAGTGTGTTCTCTTGATCATTTTTTTGCACTTTGTGTGTCCTGCTTTTGAAAAGAGAGAATGCAGCATTCATTTTCCATAAACTGGTAAAACAGATGTTTTAAATACACATTATAATTAAGTGTGACTAATTAGCTCTTTTTTCGTGGTTCTGTTGTTCTAAACCTGGCTCTCTGTTAGTTCCTTAATAATTTTTGCCTCTATTGTCTTGATATTATTCATCCATCAAAAAATGTTAATTGCGTTAGTTCATTCCTGTTCAGCCCTCCAGAAATTTTGCCTCCTCTCCTTAGGTGCCTATATTCTTATACTTTGATCAAAATGCAGGAAATATCCATTTCCTATGCTTGCTGTCAAAATTAAAAGGAGATCAATGACAGAAACACAGTGTCTGTCTGACTCATGGTAGGGGCAGTGCATTTCCAACAGCATTCAATCCATGGATGAGAGGTTATTGAGGCGTTATAGGACAAATCCTCTTGTAGATCTTTTCAAATGTGGTCCTATGTTAAATTCTTGTTATCGTATTTGATGGCATGTGCAGATGCAAAACTCATTTTTATTAATTCTTTTTAGCTTAATTTTTAGATTAAGCATGATCAATTAACTCCAAATATTGTTGGCACCTCTACGATAGTGTCCAGTGTCATAGCTTCTGAGTACCCCAAGTTCCTCAAAGATGAAGTAAAATGAACAATTATACCTATGCATATTAGTTCCTTGGCTGTTACTGTGCTAACATCTGTTAACTGGCAGATGCCTCCTTCTTACAAAACTCGTTACTTCCTGAGAGAACATGAGTAAGTTCAGAATTGTGTCACATCGTGTTCAGAATTAATTCAGACTTTAGTGAGTATCATCTAAGAGGATTTCCGTCTGCAACACCCTGGGCAAGGAATAGTCCCAAACATTACAGTGACTTTAGGGCTCCAAAAGGTAAAAAAAGAGAAGAAAATAAAGATACTGGGCCACTAAGTTTTATTGCTTCTGTTGCAGCAAGTAGTGATGCGCTGCCACAGGGCTCCGGTAGTATTGCACTACCATTTATTTTAATGAGTAATGGCCTTATTTGGGTTTTATGTCTAACATTTTTGTATTTGTCAAAGTCAACAGTATTCATGTAGATTAATTTTGCTTCACCTGTGTTCTGCTGCTAAAGACAGTGAGAGGAACTGAGTAATATTGTTATGGGATGTGTTTGTCTTCATTGGGGAATAATAGCTCTTAACAGGGTGGCAGAAGTCCTGTAGCAAATATCTGTATTTGAATATGATCCCAGATTTCAGGACTTGGAACTTATATCCATCTCATTCAAAAATGAGATGAAAAATAATAGCCAAACTGTGATGAAAGAAAAGGTTTAATCAAAAAAATTTAGCTGTTTGTAGTCTTTGCTATCTCTTTATTTTTCTCAGGCCAATGTTTTTCCTTGGTTTGTTCATTGTACAGCCAACCATAACTGCTGCTTCTGTGCTAAAATGATAATAGTAATATATTGGTTTATCTTTCATGGAGCTGATAAGAATAGATACTCCTCCAAGACACTGTAAAATAGTGCTTCACCATTATCAGCAAGACCTGAGCTTTAAAAACTAACAGAAGTAATTATCTAACAACATTTTCGTGTTTGCTCTGTTACTTAAACTGTCAACAATGCAAATGTCTTGTGTATTTAAGAACATGTCAGCAATTGGTTTTATTATCTTCTCATTGTTTTTGATAAATTCCTTTTTTGTGTAATATATGTGATTTATTTCTTTTTTAGAGAAAATGGTAGGCGGTCAAAAGTCTCCATAAAGTGGGTTGGTTTGCATATACATATGCATTAATTACCTAGACTGATTTCTTAAATAATACGAACTGAATACTGACACAAGAGGGTAATTTGCACGTGCAACCTAGAATCCTCCTTACTTAGAGCTGATAAAGCACAAACAGCTTTCCCACAAAAACAGAAATTCCCCACCAAAATGTCTAGGTCACGTTTTATGAAACAAGTCTATAAGCAGGAAGAGACAAAAAATGCAGTTATAGTCATAGTAAAGTATTTGGGATTCAGCTTCTTAGATTCCAGATTATTGCTTCTCTTATTGACGATAGTTTCATTTCTAGGGTCTAGGAAATAGAAAACAGAGCCTATGCCCAGCATGTTTGCCATTATGTGGATTTCCTAATTACATGTCAATCTCCACGTTCTACCTTTTATGCATTACTTCAATAAAGTCAGATTTTCTGCTTTTTATACTGTAACTAGCATTGAGAATGAGATACTCTCTTTAACTCTTCGGCACTAGTTAACATTTATTCAAATATATTGAAGTAATTAATATAAATAAGAACTTTTTAATGAGAATGGATGGGAAAGCTTGGTAGCTACAAAATAGAAGTGGTCTGAAACAAGTCCCAGACAGAATCCTCCTTCTTATCAAAACTGAACCTCGGGAAAAAAACTAAAATACAATTTTTTCCACTGTGTCTTATGATGGACAGGGATAAACCCGGTGGAAATGAGTTGCAGTGCTAGTGGGCAATCATTGATAAAGTCCAGAGAAAGACACAGCCTGCTTTCTGCACTTCCATTAAGCACAAAGTGGAAAGCATATGACATGCAGGAATGGGTTAATGTCCCCGAAGTTTTAGCAGTGTGATATATGCCCCACTAGTCTAAATGTGCTATCGCACAGGCCAGCGCAGAGACAGCGATTGTAGAGGCAGCACAGGCAATGAGAAGAAAAAATATCCCAAGAGGCATAATTACCACTAGTACTGCACAGAAATCTCTCCCATCTGACAAAACAAATAAAAACATGTTTTCATGAGAAATTTTTTATTTATATTATATTATACCACTTAAATGGTCGTTTGGTTTAGGCAGAAAAAGAAATAATCTTATCATGAAAAAAACACTATTCTCACAAAAAAATCTCCCTTTTAAAGGGAAAGTTTGTAGAGTAATGCATCTCTGTTCAGAAAGACTAGCATTCATCAGACTAGCACATAAGAGTTTTGTTACCCCATCTGCGTATAGTATCTTAAAAAGATGTACAACTATCACTTGGATAGTATTAAGGTCCTCTAGGAAATATCGGAGCAGGTCTGCTGAATTCCTCTGAGTGATGAAATCCCACCAACCTGGGAGCAAATCATCACTCATTTCCACTCCATCTCCGAGCATTTTGCTTCTCAGAATTGCAAAATGTTGCCATGAATGATCTTACTAGGAAAGCTGCTTTGATAGCATGAGGGATTCTTTAGTTCTTTTAGTTGAAAATGCTGAGGGTGACTCAAGACATACAAGATCTGACCCTGAACAAATCTTCAGGGCTAAGGTCCATGATCAAGTTACTGAGCCATATCAGAGGTGTGGTAATATTCCATGTTCCCTGTATTAACTCAGGCCAAATTCAAGGAGATTCCACATAAAAGCAAGCTAATTTAAGATTAAACACTGCTATCTGTATCTCATGGGCAAGTGCAAGAACAGTGGAAAGTTACCCACCTCAGCTGATGTGCAACAATATGACAATAAATATGATGGAGGAATGTCTATAGCCAGCAATTAGTAGATATCATGCGTAGTTACTTTTTCATGTTATATATTCTTGCCAGTAAATAACCATCATTAAGAGGGGCAAGCAGATGCCTCATATATCAGATTATTTTCATTATTTGCTTCTCAGATCATAAGATTGCCAGGATACCCATTTGACGCTTTGGATAAAACTCTGAAATGCTGACGGCAAAGCATGGCAATCTTAACTCCTTATTCACATAGGGTATGAGTAACAGGCAACACACAGAAGATTTAGAGAGTCTATGTCTTCTTCTTCTGGATGTTGCCCTTTATATTGTTGCTACGTTTCGTGTTGGCAATCTTCATGTCCCTTTCACAGATTTTTCATAGGACATTTCCCCCGTTTTTACTGACCTTGTCCCAACTTTAGGTATTTCTAACCACGTCTGCTGTCAAAGCTCTATACCTGAATCAATTACACTTTGTGCACGTTTCGCATTAATTGTCTTCTCTCTGCTTCACCCATAGATGTTTTCTAGGTCCCATACATATCCTGTCTGTGTAGTTATCTTTCTTCTTATTGATTGCCCCACCAAATGTATCCCTTTTTTGCCTGCTTTATTGTAAGTTAGGATTCTTACGAACATTTCCTTATTTCTTCCTCTGCTTTTCTATCCTTTCAACATAGAAGTTGACTTACAATTTTACAAAAATGTACATAGTTTATCTTACAGTTGTTTTGATAAGTATCCCTACATATAAATGGAGTTTATCTAAATATGCCCCAGCCACAAAGAGCTTATTTGCTTTCCTTGCTTTTTTTTCATTTTCTCAGAAAAGAACAACTTTGGGAGGAAGCAAGCTAGCCTGTGTTGAAGGCTGGAATGAGTAAAGAATTTGGACCCTCAGGGGAGCTTTGCATTCATTTTAGAGTGAGGTCTACTGGTTAACCAGCCTGTCTTAGTGATTGCTGTGTGTAACGTCCTCACACACAAAGAACAAACAGGGTTTCTGTCAAAATGGCTTAGCTCAAGTTGAGATAACAACAAACAAGGAGAGAACAAAAGTTAGATATCCGCAAGAGAGATAGAGTTTGCATGTCTCCACTGATAATCTAATTAAATTGGAGACAAAATTGATAGTTTCCACCACTTCTGAGAAAATCAAAGCTGTAGCAACACAAGAAGTAACTGATTCAGTTCAGAGTTAAATATTGCATAGCAATTAGTTGTTTCCTGACTGACAGCCACAGCTTCAAGGCTTTAAATAAAGGGCATCTTTTATTTACTACTCGTCTTGTGACAGTAACAGGTCTGGTCCCATATGTGGCATCTGTCTACCTTCTTTAGCATACAGGAAATAAGCACTAGCTAACTTCATTTCTGGGCCTTGAAGTGCCTGAGTAAACAGCTTCACTGTTTAAAGGAAATAATTTTTCACACATCAAGTGCGGACTATGCAACAGCATGGTTACCAGTTTGGTACTGGTAACTTTTAGGACACTGATTACTGGACAATACCTATTCATGATCTGTTTTCATTTATTTTTTATTTTTTTTATAGAACAAGAAATGCTAACCTAGGGTATTAGTAATTTCTTATATATTACTTATTAATAGCTATAGTTATTCATAATAATTACTTATTAATAGTAAAAGGTTTTTATGATGTTTTTCACTGCCTGTTTGAGGATGTTTACCTTTTTTTTGTTATTTGTATGTAGTTTTATGTACTTTTGAGTAATGAATTTACAAATCAGCCATTATTTCTTTAATGCTAAGTTATTTGCGAATAAAAAGAAATCATTCAAACCCTTTGAAAAATAGGTTTAACTATATGAAGAACTAAAAATTTTTGTTACAGTGATAGTTTATGCTTTATTTTAAAACAAGGACTTACAGCAAATAATGTTTCTGAGCATCTGAGTTTTCAGACAACCTTCATTTTTGTGCAAATGCATTTTACCCTTAACTGAAGTAGTGAAGTGAAGCTGAGATGCCAAATTCTTGTCCTCTCATGCAGTTGCTGAATATTGCACAGTTTATTAAACTGTTTAGTATTTCAACCATGACATGAGACCATGAGCCTCTATTTGTAAATGGTGGTCAAGTCAAGTCAACAAAGTTTCCTTTTTGAAGGGAATTCTGCAAGGTTAATATATGGTGTTGTTTCTGCTCTAAAAAGACTGAAGTTACTGTAGTGAGCAGAGGCAGTGGGAAACCATTGTGTGAATTTGGGAAATGCTGGACAAAAATCTGGCAATACTGGTGGGATAATCTCTTTAACTTGAACAGAAGCCTTACCTTTGAGTAAATGCAAGAACTTTCACTGTTGGTCTCTGAATCCAGTTTGTCCCGGGCCACAAGCTCAGCTCTCACCTTCTCCCTATTCCTTCACCCGGCTCTTGAGCCAGATCTACTAACAATGATGGCTGTGAAAAGCTGTGGCAGTATTTTAAGAAGTTAAAAAAAAAAAAAAAAAAAAAAAAAAAAAAAAGAAGATTTGCAACACTTTTTATCTACTGGTTTCATTATCTGCCCAGTTATATCATTCTATAATAATACAGGAAAAAAATGCACTTTCCTATTTCAGTCAAAGCACTTCATACATTTTAATGCATTGAATCCTTAAATATCCTAAAGCACAGGTTAATGACATCCCTGTTTTAAAGTTGGAAAACACAGAAATAGAGAAGCTAACGTCAGCATTTTTCAAGCATCCGCAGACTGTTAAGCCTCTCATAAAAAAATTAAAATATACAAAATCAGTGAAATATTTTTTTTACAGTGAAGGTCATACTGAGTTTGTTGGGCTGCAGTGCACAACTGTGGCAGTGTTGGGAAAAGAAGAAGCCCACATCTTTATTCTGGCTTTTCTAGGATTCTAGGAAATGTAAAAGTTTTTACTAAGTTGACATAAAATTATTATCAAGTTTTTCTTTATTAAGTATCAAAAATGCAGAAAACCATTTTGCAGAAAATTAAAAGGTCATAATTATGACAAGTTTTGATCTATGCTTTGGAAAAGGTCATTTTCATTTTAAAAGGTTGGTAAAAAACATGGATTTTTTAAAGGTTTTGAGAAAAGTTGCAACCAGCAATTATTTGATTGCTTTTAAAATATAATTCATAGTAACCAAAAAGGGATGCAACAACCATGTGTGCTTTGAACATAGAGAACTTTGAATTACCCACAGTTATTTCACTTTCAGTCGTAATAAAGCAACACATTAACAAGGCTAAACCTGAAACTGCAGGTTTCAATGAATAGTCATCTGGCATCTAATAGAGGCTGTAGAGAAAACAGTTTATTTTTTTCTGCTGACTGTGTTTGGACTGTAAATAGAATGAGAAGTGTGTTTCAGCTGATGGGCTTGTCCATTCCCATTGGAAACATAAGTAAAGATCCTCTGTTTGTTCGGCAAAACTCTTAAGCTTGGGAGAGCACATATACCCCTTTCCCTGTCCCCATCTTCATCGTACCTAGGAGTGCTTCTAACTAGTCCTAAAACATGCTGCTGCTCTTGGGGGCGTAACTAGAACAGAATTGAAAATGGAAGGGAAAGAGGGAAGGGAAGGGAAGGGAAGGGAAGGGAAGGGAAGGGAAGGGGAAGGGAAAGGGGAAGGGGAAGGGGAAGCGAAGGGAAAAGGTCTAAATTCAAGATTTTCACACGCGTAAAGCAATAACATCTTGAGGATCTGAACAGGAAAACTTCACTATGGCAAAGGGGTTCATCTCCTTGGGAGACAGATTACTAATAAGTTTAGATAGAAGAAAGAAAGTTTTATTCTAACAATTTATACTTTTACAGAACTCAGATGTGCCAGGTACCGATTGCTTTATTCTTGTGACCTTCAAATCCTGTTAAACTTCAAAGCGAGTTAGGGGTATTCAGCACTTTAAAAAATGGTGCCCGTAATTCTTCTCCACCTCCAGTTTTGAGCGGCTGTCCACATATCATCCATGGTTAGGCAGGGAAGACCACAATCCGGACGCTGGGAGGCTGCCTTCAATGGCTTTCCAACGTCGGCATGACACGTCTGCCACAGTCACCCATTGCGGTTGGGAAGCAGGGCCCCACCGTGTCGTCCTGTGCAGTGGTTGAGGTGCCGCAACGGAGCCGCATCCTGCACCATTACCTCCACCCAGGGCTCACGTGGGCGGTACAGACCCTGACCTGATCAGCAGCAGTGGTGCCCAGGTTTTGCTCGGTCAAAACAAGCAGCTTAACTCCTGAACCTTAATCACGTCCCGTTGCCTGCTTCCTTGTTTTTATCCCTGGAGGATTTTTCATCCTCTGACTAACAAAAAGATCGTATTTTGCTTCAGTTTCTGAAACCTCGTCATTTTTTCCAGACTTTCCATTTCACGGTGTTTGAATTTTATTAAGATCTCTTTACACAAAAGCAGAGTACCAGCTATATGATGCCCTGAGGGATCTGAAAGGCTGTTGCCATAATGTTGCAAAACTCTGGGGACGTTTTATTTCTACCAGAAGCTCTTTGGAGAATTGTGGCTAAGGATATAAAATATCTTAAATGTTTACAGCAGGGATCTTGATCTCTGTTGGAATTTAATACAAAGGCTTTTCTCTTTTAATCTATTAATTGGCACACAACGTTAATACTGACCAAATAATGCCTGTCTACAAAGTGGATTGTATTTTCTTTACATCTTGAGATGGGGAAGACTATTTTTATTCCAGAATTATGGATAAAATCCATGTGGACAATATCGTGAATCATCTATTCTTAAGACTATAACTTTCTTTTCAACACCTCAGCTGATCATAACCAAGTATATTCACCAGGTATTTTCCAGAAGCACCTCTGATTTATCTGTTTCTGCCTCCAACACTTTCAGTTCTTCCCAAACAGAGCCATGCAGAAGTTCTTTATAGGACACTTACAAAAGCACATGTCCTCCAGTGAATAGGCAAAGCTTTTTTAAGTGTTAAGGTTTTATTTTCACTGGTCAGCCTTGAAATCAAAAACAACTGCTGAATTCTCAGCAGTCGCTTATATGGCACAATAGTCCTGTTCAGGTGAATTTTGAAATAAAACTGTGTAGGAAGGTCTATTCTAATTTGACAAAAAGATGTCTCATGAAAAAAATTATTCCATTTTCAAAAAGCTGTAATGTAATAGTGTGTGTGTGCATGCATGTAATATAGCAGGAGACATATTTAAATGATTATTTAGTTCAAACAATATAGATCTATAAGTTCATTTGATGGGAAAATATTTTATAAAATTTAATATACAAATCATCTTACAGAATCTGGGATGCAAAATCTAAAGATACTGATATTTAAAAACCTGTTAGAATGTTAGACTATTCAGGACATATTTTTCTAAAATGCCTTGCAGTTCTTTATGCCTCAGGCTTTCGGGGACC
Source organism: Dromas ardeola (assembly GCA_013398915.1). NCBI lineage: Eukaryota > Metazoa > Chordata > Aves > Charadriiformes > Dromadidae > Dromas > Dromas ardeola. The sequence continues at coordinate 110,628 of VYZM01008053.1, forward strand.
ATGCTGAAGGTGCTGGGATATTAAAAAAAAATAGATGTCAAAATTATAATATAAACCCCCAAAACATTAAAAGAATCTGGTATTTTAAGGCTAATCGAAATCTTTCTGGTTTTGAAGGCTGTTATGCATCAGTGACTCAAGTCAACAATATTCTATCACAGATAACTGAAAATCTTTACAGGAAGTATCAGACCAAATAAAAATGATTTTTTAATTCCATTTCTAAAATTGCAAGAAGTATAAAAATACAGAAATCAGACACTGATAATATAATGGAACCACTAATATAAAATGTCGAAATGCACCACTGTTTAACAACATATATGTACTCAAAGTAACGGTCACTCAATGATCTAACATTGTTGTCTGTTCCCATTTTCTATATTTCCCTGCCCTCTTTGTTGTTGCATTTACCATGGACCACTCTTCTTCCTCAGAATAATGCTACAGAGATCTCACAGATAAGGATAAGAGCAGTTGGTCTCTCAAAAGAAAAAAGTTAATTTTATTTCTGGTGTGGTTTTTTTTCACAATCTAATCATCTTATACTACAGAAATACTGTTCCTATTGTCAAATAGGCTGAATGGCTTTTATAATTATCAAGATAGCTTTAGACGCTGCCTCACATGAATGTACTAACAGGGACAGTTATAAATTAACTCTCTTAATGCTGTCTTTCAATAGAGCTTCTTTGTAGTGACTAACCATAATAGCATTTTTAATTGGTCAATGTTATTTTAAAATGTCAACTTTTCAAAGTCATGATGTGCTATGTACTTCTGGCATCATTTGGTTAAGAGAATTAAATTTATCTCCCACTTACCAGTGAAACAATGTCGGAAATAGCTGGCTGTATTACCTCAAGTTTTTAGTCTATGATAAAACTTCTTTTTCACTATCCAGATAATGATTAAAACTGAATTTAAAGGTTATGTTCACGAAGTTCTGCACATCTCTCTGAATATGTCTCTCTTCAATGGTAAAAATAACTGCCAGTGTTCGGAGTTCCAGAGTTTAACTACAAAAGTTGGCATTTTCTGCTGCAAGGTGTGCACTTTTTATAATAGTTAGATACAAATTACACAGTACTCATTTTTTTTCCTTCCATTCTGTTTAAATCTCACTGCAGGATGTGTGACACAGGAGAAGGGCTGTTCACCTTTCAGACACGAGAAGGGGAAATGATATATCAGAAAGTCCATTCTGCAACCCTGGCAATAGCAGAGCAACATGAAAGATTAATGATAGAGATGGAGCAGAAGGCACGGGTAAGTTCCTTTCACGAAAATCTGTCAACTTATAAAAATCAGTAATGAACAAAGGAAGTATGCAGTAATAGCAGCCTGTGGATTCAACCATAATGATGGTATTAGTTCTGTGGCTAAGACAAAACAGACGTTTGGATTTATGTATTTTCATGGTCAGGGATTTTCAGCATGTGCTGTACAATAATCTATTGTTGGTGTCCTTTTGGAATGGTTGGTACCATTAAATGCTAGATCCATGGTTACCTTCTTGAAAATTGTGGCTCTGTTACTTAAAGATTAGGCCTTTAGCCGAAGACAGCTGTGAACTGACTATCGATGAGTAAGTATTAATTGCTCCTCATGGTCTCACAGGTGGAAAAAATAGTCCAGTATAAACACTCCTAGGTGACAGCAGCATGTTCTGTCTTTCTTAACTCCAGAAAGAAATTACTTTCCCTACGCTATAATAAGTAGCAATGCAATGTTAGTTCAAAAAGAGCTATTTTTTAACTTTAGGTTCAGAATTTCCAGTTTGCACATGTTATCTTTAAGAACTATCGAAAAGTTTGGATCTTTTTAAGACAAAAAGAAAAAAAAGCGTTCCCTGTATGTTTAGAATTAGAGATAGTATTAAATGATCGTTCTGGAAAACTAACTTTCAACTGTGGTTTGAAGCTACTTTTAGATCCAAGAGAGGAAAGATATGGGGGGGACAGAGAACCTATTTTGTATGCTTTTCCTCTCAGATGACCACGATTCTCCACATATGTTTGTCCCTAGAAACAGATTTCAGGGTAATTGCACTGTTTCCAGTGACTGCCCCTTCCTTCCCTTACCCACCATGTATGTGCCCACAGTCATGCAAACATGACTTACATGATCTTCTCCCCCCACAATCCATCGCTGTCAAAATATCTTGCTCACTCCTGAGAGAAAGGCCCTTGCAAAGGGCAACTCAAGGCCCCAGTGTTCAACTCCTTCTCCTAATTACTCCCCAGAGAAGTCTGTCTTCCTCTATTTATTGAAAAAGAAACTTGAAAAAGACTTAGATTTCTGTGTCAAAAGTCTGTTATGTTGAATGCTCCCCTCAGACTCTGCATGTAAGTAAGTAAGTAAGAACTGAGAGATGGGAAGCCATGAAAAGGGGTTTTTTTGGTAGTTTATGAAGAAAAGTAGATGAGTTTTTCAACAAAACTAGACAAAACAGCAGCATTTCCACAACAGTTGAGATGCACGAAATTTGGGCAGAAAAAGCAGGAAGAGGAGAGCTCACAGTCGAGATTAAAATAGGGTTAGGGACACAGGAGCAATTGCTGGAAAGTCCAAGACAAGACAGATGACAGAGTAAATGGAAAAACATCTGAAGTAGTAGAAATGCTGGCAAAAAACAACTGCATTCTGCTCGGCAGAAAGTCATTGAATAATAGTCCAAAACCAGGAAAAAGCATCATTATAAATATGTTTGCTTTTAAAGTGTCTACACCAGTAAGAGAATTGAGAGCATTTTCCTCCTGCTGTCATAAGGTCTTAGACCAGGATCATACAGGATTTTCCTTTTGTGAAACCACTGCTTTCAAGTCTTCCACCTATCCTTTCGCAGCTTTGCTGCTTAGCAAGGCTGTTTCTGTGCTGCCATCAGATGGCTTCCTTGAAACCTCATTTATGAATGCTGTGGCCAGATGGTACATAGTATCAAACATAATACCAAACTTAAGATCAAAATAGAAATGACTAATCAGACACGCAATGTGTAATGTACTTAGCTCCTGGATGAGGCTGCGCTGTGATGTGCGGAGGGAGATCGGTAGAGGCCGGTAGAAGCTGTGGGCTGCATAAAAGAGGCTGAAAAATCCGTTGATTTTATACTTCAACTAGTAAACTATTGTAGTTTTGGTTTTGGAAGCTCAGCTGCTTCTGACTGATGGGGTGCTGAACTTTTAAGGGGTTGTCTGTGTCATCTGCAGCATTTGAGTTGTATTCGTATTAGAAACAAAATCTGAAGATATTAAACAGACTAAGTACATGTTATTTTCCTTTTATCAAGTATAATTGCTTCTCCAATATCTAAATCCAACAGTTTCACTGGATGCCTATGTATATTTTTTCTTTAAGATCTGAAATTGAAATACAAGCAAGAATATATTTTTTAACCAGGGATCTAGAGGCCATAAATGTCTTTTAGGTCTTCCCAAAGCGTGACCTTTGATCCTTTCTATCTATATCTCTGTACTTGGGGGTTTTTGCTCTTTCCTGACCCTTTCTGCAATGAACAGCTCATGTTTAATATCATAGAATTAAATCTTCTTTTCTTGGTAAAGGTGAAAATGAAAGAAATTTTTAAAAATAAATGAAGCTTAATGATAATCCATTATTATACAAATCAGAAAAAGGGAAGAAACATAACAATAATTCCATCTTCACGTCTTCCTTCCAATAATTAGAAGTTATATATTAGAAAGGACTCTTTAATATTTGTGTGTTCTGTCCTAAATTTTAACATATTTTAAATAATTAACACACTGAAGTTTCACTTAAATTTTTCCAAATTATAATAGATTGTAATCCAATAATATAAAAAGTGAATACAGTTTATATAGGAAATCAAAGTGCATTTTTAACCAAAGCAACCTTGATGAAACATATATATATATTACAGTTAGTAGTCATAATGAATATACAAAGTTTGTTGCCTTACTAATAAAAAAAGCAAAAGGACACAGAACACACAAAAAAAAACCAGAAACAAATTCTGGCAGAAGAAAAAAGGTAAAATTAGTTACTGCTGACAGAGACTTGTCAGATAAAGGTATTGCAAGCAGCCACAGGCCACATTTACTCCATTTATGGAGGTCCCTGCACACAAAAATGCTGCTTCAGAATACTAAGCAATAAATTCATTTTTATGCTAAGAAATCCATTGCTCAAGCCCAGTAACCTGCTGCATAACTGTGTTAAATAGAGAGAGACATGAGAAGGAAACGAATTCTTCGCATTAGCTTTGAAAGGGCATGGACTGGAAGCAAAATCGTTCTGTGGAAGCTAGTACAGTACCAAGTCTGACTCATTGTCATCACAAGCAGGAGAAGCCCCGTCCGTTCAAGTAGTCAGTCCAGTCTTGTGCACACTTTCGTCTTTTGCCCATCTCCCTTTCAAATTATAACACTGGAAGAAGGACCTAAAATATGGGATCAACATTCGCTGGCACAGGTGTGGTTTCAAGTTGGTTATTGGTTTTACTGGGAAAAAAGCAGACTGGATTTTATTCAAATATTACAATAAAGTGGATAATGATCTAATATAGCTCAGGTGGTCTTCTTGATTGAGTTTGAAACATTAAATTGGCAGAGTGATAGTGTTTTATGCTCACCTTCTATGGGACAATAGCAAATTTAGGCCAATGCTAGTACTTAAATTGAAATTCTTTTCAGGGAAATTGTTACCTGTATATTCACTTTTTTCAGTCTTTTTTAATTGGATCAGTGTAACACAGATGATAATTTTGTTTTGCAGGTGTTTTGGGGGGAGGGGGCGATATTGGAGTGGTTTTTCAGTGGTTTTACAGTTTCAACATAACAAATTAATTAAGCAGAACAATCACTGGCGTTCTGTTTACAAGATTTTATTTTGTGCTGTTGCGTTATCTGTATGAGAGTGTCAGCAACTCTTGTTTTATTATCTGAATAATCTGCATTCTTACATACCTCTTGTCATGCCCCTTCCCTCTCTTCTCCTCTCCTCTCCTCCCCTCCCCTCCCCTCCACTCTCCTCCCCTCTCGTCTTTTTCCTATACANAGGAATAGCATGTATCCCCACTAACTGTAATCTAATGTTGAGCATGGAAGTTGCATGTCTGAGTGTCTCACAGCCAGCTCATCCATCCCTCCCCTGTCCCCAGGCGGGACTGCAAGCTCCTTCCACTTCCCTTCTGTTAGCTCAGGCGCTTATCTGACTCGGGGAGTCAATTCAGTTTGCTAATTCGGAAATAAAAAAAGAAAAAGTCTAGCTGAAAGGAATAGGTTTCTGCAGGGTTACTGAGCTGAATTAGTTTACAGAGGCAGCAGTAAACCATTAGATCTTCTCAGCTGTCCTGAGGAGAGACACGATGAGAACGTGCTTACCAGCACATGGCATTGGAATTTAAAACCTGATTTTCATCCCTAATGCTAGCTTTGATCTTCTGCCACTCGGCCTCCACTAAAAACACTCCTGATGTAACTTTTGCACCCACTGTTCTTCAAATGTATAAAATGGGGGTTAAGAGCTGTAGATTTCTAATGTTACAATTACACATATGAGGGAGGCACACTAAGGAAAAAGTCATACCTTTGTAACCTTATAAATTACTTCTTTCAAGAGCTGCCAGTAAAAACCTATTATGTAATCACAAAAGAATAAAAATTTACAATGTGTAAAACAATAATGCTAAATAAGATAGCACTACAGTTGACGTTAACCAGCTGAAGTTAATCAAACATCAGTAAGACAAGTATAAATGCATGAAGAAATGATAATGGCTCAAGTTTCATAACTGATTATCGTAGGAAATTTTCTATGACACTTGTTTTGCTTTAGACAGCAGAGCTCTAAAAATAATGTCATTTTAGATTGTGATCCTTGTAACATTTGCCAGAAGATAAACGCCTTTATGAAAAACCGCATCTGTATATTTCTCTTCCATTCTCATTATTTACAAATCTTGCCTCTAATATTCAGCTTAATATAAGTGAATGAGTCATCATGATAGATTTCTGTCATTTAAAAAAGATAATATCAATGAGTTTATGTATTTTTTTTTTAAATCTTATTAGGAGGGAAATAATGAATGTGCCAAAGAAGACAAATATCAGGCAATGGAACTGGGCTTAAGGAGAGGTTGGAGAGGAAAGTGGCTAAGAAATAAGCCTGAAAGTCATTTAATCTTTCTCTTTCTTATCTAGAACAGAATGAGGAGAGTAACAGTATTTCACAGGACTGGTCTGAGGATAAATATAAATTAGAGGGTTGTCAGGCATGGTATTAATAACAACGTAAGGAGAATGAAGAATACCAATGTAAATTGTCTTAGAATCAGAAAAGAAAAAAAAACAAACTTGGAGGCTGGAGAAAATAACGGCATTAGTTTCATAGCGAACTTTTGATTTAGCTTTGCTCTGTAAACAAGTCTGTACGGTCTGTTTCTTCATGTGTTTTTAACTGGATCACAACCTAAACACATACTCGTAGAAACAATACAGGATCGAACATCATCAACAAACACATCAAACATTCTAAATTTTCATTTTAAAATTATGGTTTCAATTTGAAGTATCCTACCTTTGCCAATGCATCTTTAGGGCTTTGTCTGGTTTATGGTTGTTATTTATGTCTTTGCGCAATGGTTTACCTATCACCTATTATTTTCACATTGTGAAGTGTGGGAAATGCAGAGACACACTAGTGACCGCTGCAGACTCAATAATTATATGAAATATTTAGTTAAAATATATGTCTTTTGGGCTCCATTTCAGCACTTCAATTTACTTAATATGAAAAAGCTCTTTTATGTTTTAATTCTGCCTAAGTGCATTTGTGTCAAGTCAATACCTGGAGGAGAAAATGAAGAAGAAAATTCCAGAATTCATCCATAGATGATCCCATGTCATGACACATTGGTCTCTATGTATGTTTTCTTCTGTTTCCAAATTATGTATAAGCTCAAGTACTGAGGTTCTGAATACATATGATCATTCATGAACTTACGCACTTTATGTAAGCTAAAGTACGGCCTAAGTTCAGTTATTCATGCAAATACTCAGCTCAATATTGCTCTGCATATCTCATCTGCTGTATGATGTTGCTGTATAATGTTTGTCTAGAAACTTTATAACCCTGTAAAAAGCTGGCTGCTTTATTGCAATACATAGTTGGTGAATTGTTTACTTGGTTTACACAAGTGTCGTGAAATTTATTTTGATCACTGGTTCTAGAGGTCTTTGAAAGTTACAGGTTAAAGCGGAAATAGCCTTGCAATGCATTTGACAGGAGAGGACTTCTAGTGAAGTAAAGCTCACCCTTATTTGCAGTGGAAACTGATAATAGAAAATTGGGAGTATTCCACTGCAGGATCTGTCTATCCACTGGCAAGCCATGACCAGCTGTAAATATTTCCAAGATTAACAACAAAACCAAGAATGATGACTTCTTCCCCTCCGCCCCCAAGTCAGAATGTGTGTATTTTTATGTTTGAGTTTTGTAAACCCAGTTCCCATAAGTATCAGTAATTTTCCATAGGGTTCTTGGTTCATTAAGAACATAATGACATTTTTCCTGACTCTGATTTTTCTGTGAGAATTTTTTTTTAAGAATTTTGCCAGGCTTTTTGTTATTCCTCTAGCTCAGAAAGCTGTATGTATTTGGATGAAGTAAATCCTAGAATTGTGTCGCAAGTCTATTCCTAACATTCACCGCTTTAGAAGAAAGTGAAAATTCAGACTTGGTTTCAGCAGCGGTTAATGATTCCTTAAACTGGAGCTGTTTTATTTCATAATCTTATTTGAAAGAAAATATTTTCTTGAATGTAGACTTATTTCATTAGCATTTTTTCAGGAACTATTACTCGTATCCAATAATAAACATTCAAATACTGCAGCAGCATCCAAAAACAATGTAGCAGGTGCCATTCACTTCCTAAAAGAAAATACTTCATCCCACCATGAAATCTGGACTCCCACGGCCACTAGAGACCCCTGCCTGTTCCTTTCTTGCCCGGTCAACACCTTTTTTTCCCCCCTGTTCCTCTTGTCAGCTGCAGGAGTCTACTGTCTCCTACACGTCACCCTGCAGGCAGTGAGAGGATGGGGTGTAAAGCCCGGATTCTCCAGGGGATGCTGCAGGTGGTTGATGTTGCTGGATGTTTGCTGCATGTTTGAATGAAACCGCTGTGTAGGGAAAGCCTTTACCTTATGGTAAGGAAGGATTAGTGCAACTGCTCGTACGCAGTGANAGAAACACTGCAGACAACATAAAGTTTTGGGGAGTGTGTAGGTAAGCAGCGTGGGTAGGTGCAAGAGCAGAGCTGGCAAGTCCTTGCATAAAAGTGTATCAGCTATTTTGGTAGTTGGTGATGTAATTTAAATGCCAGTTTACCATTTGAACACTAAAGCTTGCACTGGAGTTTTCAATGTTTTTGAAGTGGCAGTAGTCGTGAGGGCTCTCATTCAGAGCATGGCTTGAAAAATTCAATTCTTCCCTTGCCTGACACAGTTTTGAAATCTCTCTTAGCCCTAGCCATTGGGCTGAATGATCTTGAATGCAAAAAGATGCTCTAAATCTCTCCTGGAGACTAAAACCCAAGTACCTCACCACATGGATGTGCATCCTAACCTAGAAATTACTCTCATTCTTTCGTTCTTAAAAATTTCTGGAATTTTTTTTATAATGGTACAGTATCCTTCTAGCTTCCTGTCTATCATGCTCCCCAAGATTCAGATTGAAATCCACCTTCCTCCTAATATAAAGCAGGAGCTGAACCAAAACTTGCAATAAAAGCTTCACAGAGGTATCTCAAAACTGAGGGAATACAATTTCTTGTCTGCCAGGAGCCTGCTCCATCCTATGAATCCATCCTAAAGTTGCATACATGAATGCTATGAAGATTGTTTTCCCTGTTCTCTTCTCCTCATTTATACGTTTGCATGAAAGTATGCTGTATTGTGAACACTTGGATTATAGCAGCTAGGGTCTGGCTAGTTTGTTTAAATGCAACAGGGCAAAGATGTTTGCATAGTCAGGTATCTGAAGATGCAAACCCTCCTGAGAATTTAGCACGTAGGCACTTTAAAAATCCATGTAGCCACCTATTGACATTTCTAGGAACTTTTTAAAGAGCTAGGTACGTATTTCTTAGAAGTCAGATATCATTTATTTCAACTTTACAAACTTGCATTTGGATATCAGTGGATTTGAAGGTTGGTGACATAAGCACATTTGTAATTTTTTTTCCTTATATTTTGCAAAATATTGCATGTGTGCAAAGCTATTTAAGTAGTTGGAGAGGTAATGTCAAGTTGAAAATCATATCTCTTTCCAGAAAATGCAGAAAGTGAAAAGCCAAAGAACTTTCCGTGAACAAAATTGATGAATTGTTATTTGCTAAAAGCCATGGGTGGTATGAGTGATAAATTAGGAATCGTTGCTGTAATTATACGATAGTTGTTTCATGCCTGGCTGAACCCCATTTGGCTATTCCTATCCCTCCCCTTAACTAAACTCTGAGAAGCATTTTAGTATGGAAGGGAAGTTTTTCTTTGGCAGGTTTCTGTCATTGAACTGTCTTAACAGAGGAGCAGATTATGTTGACTTAAGTATTACTAGAAAAATAATTCTCAAGCTAGTTCTCCAGCTGGCTTAAGTTATTATTAATATCTGCTATTTTGAGAAAACTGTTTCTTGTAAACTAAAGTAGCCTGTAGAGCTCCTATTATTATTAGCAAAAATGATAGCTGATGAAGCCACCCGATGCTCTCAGGGGACAGGTATTATTATAATAATTATACTAATAAGCAAAGTGAGGCACAGAAAGATTAAGGCCAAATTCAGCTGCGTGTGAATTGCCCAAGGTCATAGAGTGATCAGCTGTATGCTGGGAATAGCACAGCAACAAAATAAGAAAACAAATCCTGAATCATAGTCAATTACTTATTCACAGAAGAATTAATTTCTGAAAAAGTTATTTTTCACATGGTTTTCATCAGTCTTTTGAACTATAGTATCATTCTGTGTCTCCTGTCAAGCAAGGCCTTCCTCTGTTTCAGCAACAGAAGTTCTTTATATCACCCGAGGGAATAGTTAAAGCTTTGTCTCTGATTAATAAGAAACTTCTTTATCAATGATTTACAGAGGGGCGCAGTGCTTTTCAGAGAATAGGAGAATTATAAAAAGTAATAATCTGAGAGGAAATCAAAAATTCTCATAATAGTCCTAAAGTTACTCTGTAAATCCCTTCTGTGCTTTTTGTGCTTTGGCTCATCAGGTACCTGTTGGTAGGACAAGAATTAGGTGAAGTTCACCCTTTGTCTTCATTTTGCTTTTTTACTCTGCTTCAGTTCCATTTCATAAAGATGACAGATTTTTTAACATGAAAGTTATTTCTAATAATCTCTCTTATTATGTTTAGACTGAAGACAACAGATATTTAGCATCTAAAAAAGCCATATCTGAAATATGGGCACTTTTCCTAGTACAAGCTGTCTTTTGAAATGTATTAATCAAAGCCTGTCCAGGTAGGGGTTGTTTATGTTCTTTTTTCTCTCAGCCTTGGGTCATTGTTCTTACATTACTGATATCGCGTATGATGCCAGCCATGCTAACAGTCTTTATTTATCAGCTGTGCAGGAATCTGATTCAGGAAAAATGTAAGACAGTAGTACAGACAGTATGACCCTGTACTGTTGATTTGGCATTATTTCATTTACTACAGTAGCTATATTATATAAAGATGTGCAGCTACTACAGTAAGCAAAATAATGTCACATTAATGCACTGGTATAGCACATCTCATTAGCTCTCAGATTTTCAAACCCGTTGACTATAGGATCAGAAAAATTGGTATTGGAAGGGACTGCTGGTGGTCAGCTCACCTAGTCTTCTGTTCAAAGCAGGGATAGCATCAAAACTAGATCAAGTTACCCTGGGTTTTATCCAGTTAAGTTTTGAATGCCCCCAGGGACGTAGATTAGGGGTACCCATTCCAGCACTTGGTTGCTCTCATTGTGAAGAATTTTTCTTTAAGTCTGTCTCAAATTTCCCTTGCCTGTGACTGTTGCCTCTTTCCATTTCACTGTGCATCTCTGGTAACAGTCTTCTTTACAACAGAGAGAGAGAATCTGGGGCTAGATTTTTTTTAGCCTTCTTTTTCTCATGCTGAATAAACATTAGACTCTTAATCCAGCATCACTGATCATATTCTGCTTCTTAGAGGTTCTCTGCTAGGCTCTCTCCGGTTTGACGTTTCTCTTGTGCCAGGGTCCAAACCTGAAGACTCTGTGAATACAGCTGGACTTCCAGATGTTGTTTCACAAATGCCAAATAGTTGGGAAATGTGATTTCCCCCAACCTGCTGGCCATGCTTTTGCTAATGTGGTCCAGTATGTGGTTAACCTCCATCACTGCACGTGTACGCTGATCATTCATGATCATTATCACCAGGACCACTATGTCCTTTTGGCAGACCTTTTACCTAGCAGGTCAGTGCCCAGGCTGTACTCGTGCACTGAGTTGTCCTGACCCACTTGCAGCATTAACATCTGTCGTTGCTGAACTTCACGAGATTCCTGTCAGCCCTTTCCTCTCCTTTGCTCGGGTCTCTCTGAGTGGAAGCTCTCCCATCTGGGTGTTTGACAGCTCACCCCCACTTTGAAGTCACCCCCAAATTTGCTAAGGGTGCGTTCTGTACCGAGCCCATGTTGATGATGAAGATGTTAAAAACTTGGAGCACTGACCTATCTAAACTGCAGGAATAGGTTTTTCAAAAATGTTTCAGTTCTGCAGTATTCAGCAGCAAGGGCTTAATGAAGATTTTCCATGGTATGGTAGAAGCATACATCGCTCTGTTACTTACGCCTGTCTCAGGGTAAAAGCTGCTAGTCTCATCACATATTCAGTCTGTCAGAATCCATTTCCATAAAAGTAGCTGCCAGGCAAGTTTCATATGGGTTCATATGGCTGGGTGTTGAATGCGTATCTCTACGGTGTCTGTGCTTCAACAGCCGTTGACAAATCAGCATAGGTTCTTGTTCATAAAAAGAGAGGACCTCTGGTCTCTTCTTTATTCTTAATGGTTTTCTTGTAGGACACAGTGGTAAAAGTTGCAACTACTACTGGCTGAGAGATTTTGTAAAATCATTTGTAAAATGATGGCATTTCTGTAATGTTTCCCACATATTGTTCAGTGATCACCTTTACATACATCTTGTATTACATGAAGAAAAAAAGTGATGGTGTTGCAGATTTCCATGGCAACAGGTATAATTCTATTATTTCCTTTGTTTCATGAAGCTGGAACTTACCAGCACAGAGGCAAAGGATTGTTCTGTTAAATGGCAACCATGGATCTCAAAAGGCTTATAGGGCATGCGGTCGGGCAACTACAACCTCTACTACAGCAAGGAATTTTTGCCAGGGGAAAAAAAAAAAACACCTGAGCTGTTGTCTGAAAATGAAATTAAATGGAGAAAGGTTGCCAGGCGTAGGATTTATTAGGCTGATGCAAGTATGTTGAAAGGTGCAGCAATTTGCAAACACTTCTCTGTTTCCTCTTTCCAAATTGAGTTCCTGATTTGCAGCTATCTTTGCTACATTAGTAAACCAGCATCAGTAAGGGAGCAAAAATTTCTCTAGCTTATTTTTATGAGCAGAAATTTGGACTGTAATTTGGAGAGTCTTGTCTCTCATTTTAAGTTGTTTCTGGATCCAAAAAAATATTTGCAAAGATACATTATGTATATTTATTTAGAAATGTGTGTATTGCTTTTGAATGATTGCTTATTGCAATTTTAAAACTGAGCAATGTCAAGAATTCTCTGTATTTCTGTCTATATACATGTTCATGATGTGATCCTCATGTGTATGGGCACACGCAGTGGAAGAGAATAATCCTTTTTTTTAATATACCAGCTTCTCAGCTGTTTTTAAATCTGTAAAAGCCCACTAAAGGCAATGGAGCTACTAAAGTAAATATTAACTGAAATATGAATAAATTACTTTCAATTAAATTAATATGTTTATTTGTGTGTTCATATGCACAGGCATAATTTTTAGCCCCTCCTTCAAAAATATAGTATATTTTAAAGCTAAAATTAAGAATTTACATTCATGTGCATTCACGTGCATTGCACGTGTTTAACTAGCCCCAGTACGTATGATTCAAGATGCATTTGTCATGTTTAAAAGGAACTAGTTGAAAGGAAGGAAATGTGTTCTTTTGGAAGGTATTGAAGAGTCATCCAAGAGGGCTTTACTACATGATAGCAATTTTTATGTATCCTGGGTTTGCTGTTTTTTTCTTTTTAACTGAACTGTCTTTGTATGACATATAAAACTAACTTCTGAAAATGTCAGAAAGCAGAGGTCAGCAAGACTATGTGTGTTACTGAATACTAGAGTCACGCACTGATAAGCTTAATAAGGAATATTCATGAAAGGTTATTGGTGATTATTGTTTTCGGCAAGTATTCAGAAAATTGTCTTCCTGTCATTTTATTAAAGTTCATTGGTACCAGCAATTTCTATATACTGAAACGAAGTAGCTAAAAATGTGATTTCCACAAATATGTGTAATTGGAAACTACTGATCTGTTTTAGACCACAGAAGGAAAACTTCATAAGAAAGCTTGTGAGGTCCAAGGCGTTTGCTTTATGAGAAATAATGAACCTCAAATAACTGTGCAGTGATGAACAATCTTAATAGAGATTCTAGATTTTTTTTGCCAAAATACATATATAAGCCTTAGAATTCCAATTTTTCAGCCCCAAAGTTGCTCAGGTAAGGTTCTCCCAACCAGGGACATTCTGAGTTCATCCTTATTTCACATTTCTTGCCAGATGCTAGAGAGAGTTTTTGAAGTCTGTTCTCCACTGAGGGACATTTTTTCATGCCATGACTTTCACCATACCAGCTCTAAAACTGGCCAAAGCAACTTCTATGAGGTCAGAAAGGCTGTCCTTCCAGTAGTCTCAAGTAAAATACTGAGGACTTCAAGTGTCCCAAATACCTCTTTAAGATATGTCATATCTTTTGGCAAGCAATACCATGAAAAAACTCACATACTTTGAAATCTTCTCCAAAGCATATCAAGTTGAGGTCAGACATGTCAGAGAGATGGATACCCAGCAGAGCAAGGAGAGTAAAAAGCAAACAGAGGAAGGAGGACCGGACTTTTTAAGTTGTCACTGATGGCAAGCCTCACTATTTTTAACTTTGGCTGACAGACCTCATTAAAGAGAACCTTCTGGAATACCATAAATCTTAGGTTGAATTCCCCAAAAAACACTCCTGGTGAAGCAGTGTCTTTCGTTGGTCTCTCCGACTGATGCATTTCAGTTCGTTCTTTCCCACTCCAATTTACATATCCCTACATTGTTCAGAAGATAGATCTGACATTCTCCCTTTTCATTAAAACCTTCTTTGTAATTTTGGAGATGCTAAACACAGAATCACAGACCTGTTAAGGATGGAAGGGACCTCTGGAAGTCATCTTGTCCAACCCCCCTGGCTCAAGCAGGGCCATCCAGAGGCGGTTGTCCAGGACCATGTCCGGGTGGCTTTTGAATATCTCCAAGGCGGGAGACTTTGCAACCTCTGTGGGAAGCCTGTGCCAGTGCTGAGTCACCCTCACAGTGAAAAAGTGTTTCCTGATGTTCAGAGGGAACCTTCTGTGGTTTAGTTTGTGCCCATTACCTCTGGTCCTGTCCCTGGGCACCACTGGAAAGAGCCTGTCTCTGTCTTCTTTGCACCCTCCCTTCAGGTGTTTACAAACATTCATAGGATCCTCCTGGAGCCTTCTCTTCCTAAACAGTCCCAGCGCTCTCAGCCTTTCCTCACAGGAAAGATGCTACAGTCCCTTTGTCGTCTTAGTGGTACCTTGCTGGACTCTTTCCAGTATGTCTATGTCTCTCTTGCACTGGGGAGCCCAGAGCTGTACCCAGCACTCCAGGTGTGGCCTCACCAGTGCTGAGTAGAGGGGAAGGATCACCTCTCTTGACATGCTGGCAACAGTCCTCCTAATGCAGCCCAGAATACTGGTGGCCTTCTTTGACACAAGGGCATCTGGCTGGCTCATGTTCAACTTGGTGTCCATCAGGATCCCCAGGACCTTTTCTGAAAAGCTGCTTTCCAGCTTGGTGGCCACCAGCATGTACTGGTGCCTGGGGTTGCTCCTCCCCAGGCGCATGGCTTTGTAATTCCTCTTGTTGAACTGCATGAAGTTCTTGTCAGCCCATTCCTCCAGCCTGTTGAGGTCNGCCAATTCCCCCAGCCTGTTGAGGTCCCTTTCTCCAGCCTGTTAAGGTCCATGTGGTTGGCAGCACAATCCTCTGGCATATCAGCCACTCCTCCCTGTTTTGTAACATAAGTTTATCTGTTGAGGGTGCACTCTGCTCCATCATTCTAAGCATTAATGAAGATGTTGAACAGGCCTTGACCTAGTATTGACCCCTGGGGTACACTAGTAGTTACTGGCCTCCAACTAGATTCATGACACTGATCACCACCCTCTCAGCCCATCCATTCAGCCAGTTTTCATTCCGCCTCATTGAAATGGGCTGCTCATCCAGCCCATACTTCATCAGCTTTCCCATGAGGATCTTATGGGAAACAGTGTCAAAAGCCTTCATGAAGTCAAAGCAGACAATATCCACTGCTTTCCCCTCGTCTGCCAAGCCAGTCATGTCATCATAGAAGAGTATCAGATTGATCAAGCATGTATTCCTTTTTGTGAAACCATGCTGACTAATCCTGATGAATTTATCATTCATGTTCCTGGAAATATTTTCCAGGATTAGCTGCCTCATCATCTTCCCAGGGACCGAGGTGGGGCTGACCAGCCTGTAGTTCTCTGGGTCCTCCTTGTTGCCCTTCTTGAAGATAGCAGTGGTGTTGGCTTTCCTCCTGTCCTCAGACACCTCTGCCAGTCACAATGCTTTTTTGGCAAACTAAATAACATCTCCTGTACTCTACTGGCTACTATTTACTCCTTTATTCAGCGAAGACCAAATCTCCTCATAGCCCTCCCATCATTGACTTGTATTTTAAATCATCTCCTAACAAACACTCATGATGATGCACATAATTCACTGATTGTTTTTGAAATGAGACAAAGCTGTAAATGAATATTTCAGTAATGAACTGTTCGAGATGAATGACCACTAGAACATAACTTTGAAGGTTAAGCTAATACCCTAGAGTTAAGCTGATCTATGTCAGTGTGTTCTATGCCGCCCGCCTTCCCTTTAAGCATTCATGAGTCAACATGATGAACTGTTCTAGGACTGTGATTCATTTCCATTTTTGACTTGAATAAAATGAGTAGGGATGTGGTGTTATTTTGGATTTCGCTTTTTGTTTTTAAGGTGGCTTTTTTTGCTCTGTTGCTCCCCATTTCCCATCTGCAAATAGACGTATCTTCAAACAAATGTATCAGTACTGAGCACCTTCAAAAATCCTCAATTTTTACTTTTAAAACGTTAAGACTTTCCCCTGGGTGACGCTGCTTAGAGAAATTATTTTATAGTTCCAAACAGTCTTATCCCCAAATTCTGTATATTTTCAGTTCAGCAAATGTCTATCTGCAATATGTTTTCCTTCGTGTCGTTCAGCACCTCTGTTTAATTAAAGCTCCCATTTCATGCTAACAGAAAGGACAAACAATATCTGCAAATAACATCTGTGCAATACTAGATCTCTATCATGTGTATATATATATATGCATTTATTGAAGAAATTAGCTCACCCTGCTAGCAATCTGTCCTATATGTTAAAGACTCTTACGATGCAGTTGTGTTTGTTTCCACGAAGACCTACTGTATAATCAGACTTGAAATAGTCTCAGCTCTGTTCATGTCAGCATCATCTCCCATGTTACCAGTGAATGGTTTTATGCAGTGAAAAATTGATAAAGTACTTCATATATCGCCTATGTATAATACAATGGTTCAAACCTTGTAAAGATGTAAGAACCTGACCTTCTGCCCTCACAGTAATTAGTATAGTTTCCATAGGCAGGAAACTTCTTTCATGAATGAAACAAAACCACAATTTTTTTGACAGAATATGGGTGAAGATGCACACCTTACTGAAATTCAACAAATATAATCCCAATGCACTGTAAAATCCAGCTACTTTTCTCCAATATTAATACATTCTGTCAGACAACAAAGTGATCTATTATGAGCTTCTTTTAGAGGAAGAAAAAAAAAAAACGAAAAAAACCAACACACTTCTGCCAGAAAAGTAGCAAAATGTCCCAATTCTCTCTTTATAGTGTGGCCAAGGAGATTAGAAAAAAAATATCAGTTCCATTGAATCTCCCTTCAGAATGCTTTTCTTTCACCATTGCTTTATTATTCATGCATAATGTTATTCCACCGCCAAAGACAAATCATCATGCACCTTGGCACTGCAAAGCGGTGTTATTATTTTGAGATTTTTTTTCCTCCATAATTGATTAAGAAACTCTCTAAAAGGTCATAACGAGGTTAGAATAGCTACTGAAAACCTAAATGTTAGAAATATATTATAAAGGCTGAAATCGCTGATATGACTTTCACAGCTAGCTTTTCTAGAAGTCATTTTAGAAGACTTATGAGGTCATATATTGGTGGGGGTTTTGCCAGTATTATGCATTCTGCCAGGAACAGCAAACTGGATAAAAATATAAAAATAAACATAAAGGAGTGCATAGCAAATAAGTAGTATGCTGATACCTGTAAGTGTTTATATTAATAGTAGGCACCTTCAAGTAATGAACAGAGTCCAAATAACACATGATGATTTTCTAAGCAAGCTAAGAGAGTGATTATTAGTAACACATCACCAAAGGGAAGAATACTTTCATTGGACTTTCATAGGAATATATCCTGCATCCAGATTTATTACATTCATAGAAGTTCTGGATCAAGGCACAATCTAATTATTATACTTCTGGGTCTTACAAGTATAAGACAATATGGAAGTGGGTCAATGAAGAGACAGAATTCAAAATGACAAGTTAGAAAAAATGCTGGTATTGGAAGAGCAGAATAAAATTCAGTAACATGGGCAAAATACCATGCTTAAGAAGGAAAAATGTGTTTCCCAGTACTGAATGGGAACAGTTTTTTTAGAACAGGTCTATGTGCCATAGTACACAAGTTGAACATGCAACAACAGTATCTGGTTTTGCAAAAAAGGCAAACAGGACACCTTTTCCTTGGTCGTCAGTGAAAACTCATTTAAATAGAAAAAAATACTTCTTTCCTCCTGCTTGTTCTCTAACTCACCTGATAACTGAGCTGGTACCTCAGCTGATGCTACCTTCTAGATTGTGTGACTGTTAAACTCTAGTTCACTGTGGATACCAGTGAAATGAGTCTGTGCTATTCCACTCTCACATAATGCACACTTGAGAAGTGAAATATATTTCTTGACCCCACTTCCTCTTTAAGGTGTAACATACAAAACATCCTTCGTTAGAGTTATAAAGAAAAAAAATCTAAATAGTGATATTTAATTCATATTTCCAGACTACAATTCTCGTTAGTCTTCTGTGACCTAGATCTCTTGCTGTTTGTTTAAAGACTCTAATGAGAATGTGAAATGAGCCGGGGTTTTTTATCTGTAATAAACTAACCTATTTCCAGACCATATCTGTAAAAAACAAATTGTCTTTATTGCAGGCTAAAAATGGAATGAACTGTACATTGTTCGGTTCTTCTCCCCAAGCCAAATGTATTTTCCGTCACCTTCAGTGTTTTGACATTTTTAATGCAAAAAGAAAACGAGAGAATAATATGCTAAACAGATCAAAGCTCAGAACCCTAATACATTTAACAGGCTCCATTCTTGGAATTGTATTCATTATTGATATCAGAGTAACAAATCTATTTAAGTCAATGGAGATAGCCTCTGAGAATTAAAAGAAAATTTAGCCCTTAAGCCTTGTCTCATGAAAGAACAATAATGAAAAATATGGGGAACTTCTTACAGTGACACATTACTTTTTTTTATTTCTATTTTAATCAAATAGTCCTTTAAGAATTACAAAGCTGTTGCTGGCAATGCAAAGGCTTCATATGACTTAATATTTTGGATATTTTGGATTTGGACATTGGATTTGAATACAGGAAAGAAATGTAATGTTCACCATGTGAAAGATATGTTATTAAAGAAAGATTCTGGAGGAAACTGGAGAAAACCTAACTACTAGTTATTTCATGTCAGATAACAAAAACACTTCAATGATGGATTTTTTTTATATTCCCACCAAAAAAATCCCTGTGTTAATCTTTGATCCATACATTTCTAGGTGGTTTTTTTTTTCACACAGGTTCTAATTACATCATCATTTTCTCCCTCTAAAATTGGGCAAAAAAGACTGGATTATGTTTTTCATTTCCTGAAGTCTCATCAAATTCGAGAAATATTTGTAGCAAAATCATTCTAAATGGGTATTTTATTTCATGCTACTTTAATATATTGTATGTGTTTAATCTGGTATAGTGTTTTTACTTTCCTCTATATTTCTACACCTAGATACCAGAGATTAAGGTCAGTTCATAGATGCAAGATTGCACAAAACCTTCAGTGAAGTCACAGAATGGTTTGAGTTGGAAGGGACCTTTAGTCCCCTTGGAAGGGGGCCATGGGCAGGGAATTCTTCAACTAAATCAGGTTGCTCAGAGCCCCGTCCAACCTGACCTTAAAGTCTCTAGGGATGGGGCGTCTGGCTCCTCTCTGGACAACCTGTTCCAGTGTTTCACCACCCTCATCGTAAAAAAATTTCGTCCCTATATCTAGTCTGAATCTACCCTCTTTTAGTTTAAAACCATTATGCCTTGTCCTGTCACAACAGGCCCTACTAAAAAGTCTGTCCACATCTTTTTTATAAGCCCCCTTTAAGTTTTGAAAAGCTGCAATAAGGTCTTCCCAAAGCCTTCTCTTCTCCAGGCTGAACAGCCCCAACTCTCTCAGCCTGTCCTCACAGGATAAGTGCTTCCACCCTCTGATCATCTTTGTGGCCCTCCTCTGGACCGGCTCCAACAGGTCCATGTCCTTCCTGTGCTGTGGGCTCCAGAGCTGGATGCAGTACTGCTGGTGTAGTACATCCAGTACCTGGATGCAGGTACTCACTAGAGCAGAATAGAGGGGCAGAATTATCTCAAATTCATTCCCAGATCAAAGTGTTTATTTCTTCTGTGTATCTGTGTTACCTCTGCCATTATGGGCCCTTTCTGTACAGTTGATGCTAATGCGTCTGAGCCTGTTTTGCCAGCTCCTGAGGAAAATGTGCCAGTGTTGGAAGCAACAGCTGAACATTCGCCTCTTACATAAGAAGGGATCCATACTCAGAGGTGTTGATTTAATTTTACAAGTGGTAAATAAGGAGCTAGGTGAAATAATTTTTTAAAGATATTTTTTGAGTTGTTATGTTAAATTAAGGACAGAAATAAATCTGTGCAGGAAACTGATGGTCTACATGTTTCGAGAAAATAAGAAAATTAAAAGCTTATTTACTTGATTTTCCATAGCAAAATGTTCTCTGTTTGAGTGAGCTAATTCAGAAAAGGTTTTTCTTCTGAGGCATAATAAGAAGGCAAAATGAAAGAATATCTAGGATAAAGTCTCTGAACTTACCCAGAGCGATGTCTTCCACTGGTCTGGAACACCAGAAGTCTCAAACCTGTGTGATTAATTATTTAACAAGTAAACAGTTCTGGTTCATCTTCTCTGATTTACAAATTCTTTGTTTGTTTTGTTTTTCCTTTTTAACATCGTTAACTACCAGAAGTTCATTTATAGTTGAGGAAAAGGGATTATGAAACAGTAGATCTCTGTACGTTGAATTCTAGTTTAACCTGTAATAATTTGTATAGCAAAAAGCTATTTAATAGTATATGAATAATTGATTATATGGATGTTTATATGCCTGCTTTCTTCACCTTGGTTTCAAATTTTTTATCTGAAACACCCACAGTCTAGCACATAAGATGGTCTCTAGAGAAAGTAGATGTCAGTAGATTATCCAGTTTTTCTTCGAACACAGAATTATTTTTACAAACAGCAGTTTGTAGGAGTAAGCTTCTATCATTGTCAATTGCATTTGACCAATAATGTGGTTTTTATATTGGTAAAAATGATTAAAAGCAAAATTGTAGCTGATAGTGATCTAATAGATAGCAGTAATAACTTCTTGGAGAAATTAATGTGCTATTAAATTATCATCCTTTATATGATGCACAAGGTCATAAGGTCTTTAAATACGTATGTTTATGTTTGTATTTTAAATTCTCAAATTAAAAACAAAATTGATAATGTATTCTTAGGTTATTTTTTTTTCCCAAGGATTATATTTTAATAAAATCGAAATTGCATTTTCTCTCTATGAAGTCCCCAAAGAAATGTAGTTCATCTGGTCCCATTGTAGTTAGCATATGGCCATACGTCTTGCCCAAAAGGTGATATCAGAAGTTGTTCTTTAATTAGAGAATCTGAAGAAACAAAGTACTGTCAATGCTCACAACGTGATCTTCTGCACTAGAGCAGTTCTTACCTTAATTTATAATGAGAATGGGTTTTTTTGATTCTTTCAAAGCTTTAATGTGTGCATATAAAGTTCATATGCATCCATGTTGGTCAGATCAGGCAGGAACTAGACATCTCAGATCAGGAATAATGATATAACTTCAACCGTGGATTTAGCTTTGAGATAATGAACCATAGTCAAAGTTGTTCTCTTTACTGGAATTATTATTCTGAAGAGTGCACACTAGTAAAAAGTATTGCCTGTTACCTCAAGACTAGAATTTACTTTTTGGGTGAATAACTTATGAAGAAATCATCTGTGTATTGGATTTACATGATTTTCTTTATTTTTCTTACTCAAGAAGTTTACCATTGTTACCCTTGCTATACTAACATGGTAAAATAACTTAGAAGGTTTGACATTACCCTGATCTCCACAATAAAGGCAATTCTCTGTATCAATAAACTTTAAATTCTCCAGTCTTCCTAAAAATAAAATTCTTGTGATAAGGCTTTTGAACTTTTTTTAATGGAGGAAATGTTTCTGCAAACTCTCTACTTTGTATCTAATAGCTTCCAGTGATGATCTGCACCACTGACAAATGAAATGTAATATTTGGCTATAAATGAGCGAAAAAGACACTAGCTGTAGACAGGGAGTAATTTTGATGACAATTCTCAAGAAAACAACAAGAGAAGTAATTACAATAGATTGATCTGAAGCAAAATATCTGCCACACATCAGTGTGTGTTAATACTCAAAAATGAAATAATTGTCGATCTCTGGGTGGATACTGTCTCTAAAAGAGGGATTTTTTGTTATAGAATAACATAAGTTTCTATAGATAAAAATGGTTTTTTTTTTTTCATTTGGCATTAATATTCTGGATGAGGAATCCCTAGGAGTTAATCATTAACCTGCAGTAAATTATCCAAACCTTGAATACCTTCTGCTCTGTAGCTGGACTCTCTGAAAATGTGGGTTTCTGGGCACACCCTTTCAGAATATCACCCTCACCATCCTGGTGCCGCTCCTGAAATTAAGGGGTTTTCTACTCTAAATCTGCAGACATAGTTGATCCTTTAATGTTAATCCTTCCAGATGTCCCCTGAAGAAATGACGTGCCACACAGCGTCACTGTGATTTTTTATATCCCACAAATTATTCATCACATTTTATATTCTGTAAAGCCAGAAGTACAAAAATTTTGCAGATACGTTCTCTTTTCTTCTAGACAGAGAAAGCATAGGCTATACAGGTATATCCAGAGAGATTGTCAGGATGTACAGTCCTCCATCATTCTTTTTTTTTTCTGTAGTCTATTCTTGTCTTTCATTCACATCATGCATTGGAGACAGAGCTCTCTTTAATAAAGCTTACATTCCTCCTGTCAGGTTTCTGTGCTGTAGCTTTTGTACCTATGAACACTTGTCATATAGTTGACAGTTTCGCTTACATGAAGTCCTCCGGACTTGGAAAATTTTCTCTTGGGGCTGTAACCTGCTACTGGTGATGAGATTCAAGCCTCCACTTGAATGGAGGATTAGGGGATTAATGACTCTTCATGGCTAATTCTCTCCTGGTTGCCTCAGATTCTCTCTTAGCATCTTTCTGAATATTCAGTCCAATATGCAGGTTAAATGACCAAAAAGAAATGTGACTTGTAGAGCTTTTTAAGATTTCAGGCATATGTTAATCCTTCATTATCTTAAAGTTAAAATAGAAAATAACAAAATCCTGGCAGCAATAAAAATAGCTGTAGATAAATAGGGACATATTCCTATGTCCTAATATTAACCTGTGCTAATGAACCTTTGTACCCAAATATACTTTTGCAGATTTTTACAGAGTGTTCACAGTGCTGATGCTTATAACACAGTTTCAATGATGGTATAAAACCTGTGGTTATTTAGAAAAAACTATCTTCATAACAACATTGGTTGAATTTAGTTTTGAGATATCTATCAAGTATGGTTATGTGTGACCTTCCATTTATGTTTGCTTTGGTTTTTAGCTCCAGACCAGTCTGTCTGAACCGATGACATTATCCAAGTCGATCTCACTTCCTCGTAGTGCATATTGGCATCATATCACCCGGCAGAACAGCGTTGGAGAAATCTACAGTTTACAAGGCAAGTTCCTTATAAGTAAATGCCATGTCCATTAGCTTCTTTCCACTTGACCAGAATTCATGCAAATTGCTTTTTATTTGCACTCGTTGTTTTCTCTCCATTTCATTCTATCAGTTGTCAGGAACCTCAGCAGTATTCTCAAATTTACATAAAACAGGTTTCTTTTAGTCATTTTGTAAACTAATGGTGAAAATTATTCCCAAAATCACCACATAAAGCTGGATAGACAATTTGGCTCAATGTAGCCTCTCAGTAGCTAATGAATGTGAGGTTGTTTTAGTATTTTCTTCCAATAAGACTGTGTGCGTATTTGGGCAACCTCAGGGTGCCCAATTAAATCTACATAAAGTGGCTGTATGAGTTGCAAGATTAAAATAAAATAATTCTAGGAATAAGAGGTATTCTTGGTGAATTTGCTTGGCGAATCATACATATAAACAGTTGATTGGACTAACAGGCCTTCTGTATATACATATCATTATGTTTTGTCTCCAGTTCTCTTTCATATATTTAGATTCTAAGCTATTTGCTTATGACTTAAAACGCTATAATTAACATAACTTGGTGATGATGATGATGCACTGCTCTTAAACTGAATTTGATTTGTGTCTTTTAGGAAACTGAAATTATTGTTACATTTAAAACGCAGACCTTAGTTAATAGTATTGTTTTCACTTTTAAAAAATAACAACCTATCATAAATGTATTCCTTTGTATTACTTGGAAAGGGCTTAAGGATTTCATTTCACTTCTCTCTTAATAATCTGTTTGCATAAGCAATTTACATTTAGATAGGAGGTTAGAAACTGATCACAAACAAGAGTACTCAATGCAAGAAAATATATTACCTGTTTTCATGAAAATAAATGAAAGGCAGTATATAGATGAAAGATATGAAGTGTTTTATTCTGTAAATTATCACATAAATTAAAATCAGAAGCTGAGCTGTGAATTTAGTGGGTGACTCATTAAAGGGTACAACATTTGTTTTCCATCATCACCCATCCAACAAAGAAAAAGTGAATTTCTAATCATGGTTATAGTCTTAAATAACAGTAATGGAAAAAATAAAATAACCTTACAGAAGTTGTTTGTTAAAAAAGTTGTGCATGTAGATCAACTTAAAATATTCATCATATCAGTGATATTTTTTCATGAACACAGTATGAATGCAAAAAAAATCTTTATTTGTAGAGATGTTAGAGTACCTCTTCTTATGTTCTTGATGGGTCTTTCCTTTGGCAAAAAGATAGTAAATGTGTTATGATATACATGAAGTGACATAAATCTATAGAATGTTGTTCTTTCTCTGCAGTCTTCTGGTTTTTACAAATGGCCTTTGCAGTAAAGGAAAGCAAAACTTGATATATCAATTAAAAATTTAATATCTATGCTAATTGACTTTGCAGGAAGAAATATGTTGGAAGTGCATTATTAAAAATACAAGAATTTTATTTTTTGGCAGTATACAGATTTTATTCACATTTCCACTGAAACATGGGGCTAATAAGTATTTCAGAATGTAAGATTGTCATTTCTCTTACATGTACTATGATGACTGAAACTTGAGAAAGTGTAGCTGATTTGAGGAGAGACTAGTTCAGTTTTAAGAGTGGGGTAAGAAATGCATCCAGAGGACAGTTTTGTCTCCCTCTGGTTGCAAAGCTTTTACATGGAAGAGTATTATTCATTATGTGTAATGAAGATCTCTTTGAACCTTCTGCTGCAATGACTAATTAAATGCAACGTACTTGCACAGAAGCTGAAGGGAGCACAAAATACACCTTTTCCTCCTAATACCTGTTCATACTGATAGCCTTTGCACAGCAGAGACCTACCGGTTGTCAAAGCATCGGCCCACAGATGCTTCATAGAGGTGGGTGGAAGGTGGGTAGCAAGGAAGCAGATTGCAAGCATCACTTCAACCCTCACTTTGGTACAACAGCCAGCTGAGAGGAGCTGTTGCAGAGGGAAAAATCACCTGCTGCCGCTGTGATCTCCTCCGAACTTGAAAAGGTGTGTTACACCTTCAGAGAGGAGTCGTTTTCTTTAGAGAATAATCCATCAAACTCAGTTCTGCGCTTCATGTGTATTTATTGCAAAGCTTTTTACGTTCAATAAATGAATTTGAAAATTCCACACATTCCTCTGAATAAAATATATATATATAT
>VYZM01008053.1:136456-174977 GCA_013398915.1 Dromas ardeola
ATATATATAAAAAACAAACTCTAACAAAAATCCAACAAACTCTAAAATGAAATAGCTAGAGTGGTGTCTACCTGTATTCAGATTACTATCAATATCAGAAAAGTATCAGCAGAACCCACTGTTAAGTATAGTGTAAAAGTGTTTCCATAGTGGCAATTATTTCAAACTTGCAGTCTGAAGTGACTAGAATTTAATTAATAACAGCTGGTGATGTATAAGGAGAAATGAATATGTGCTTATACTACCTTAGATAAATTGGCCCTTTGGGAGTTATTTAGCAGTCGAATTTAACTTAATTAGTAGTGTGAGTTGATCTGATAATGAATATGCTGTAAAGTAAGAAGGTGGGGGTTTTGTGGCTCTTTTTTTTTTTTTTTTAAAGGCTACATTTCAGATGAGAAAAGACAATTCACTAAATGGGCACCGGCTTTATCATCCTCCATCTGCCCATGAAAACACGTACATGTAAAGACCTGAAAAGATTAAAACACAGAATAATACTGCTAAAGGAATACAGGTTGCACAAAATATCCTAAAATGGCGTGGGCTGGTTTCTCTCTTTATACAGCTTTTCTTCCATTTGTGTCTTCCTTGCACTTTTTCAGTTCTTGATTGCACTGCTAAGATAAAAGTAGTAATTTAGTTGTCTAATTAATCCTGTCAATAAGAACAACTTGGTGGCTGGCTCATCAACGGGTAGTGGCAGCGCATCACTACCAGTATTCACTTCAAATTTTACACTATAGTGCTGCAGGTCTGACAGAGTTTCCATCCGTGACCTGCACGTAGAGGTTGTGGCATGGAGCCTCATTAGCTGACACAGGGGTGCCCTTTCAGTGCTGTGCGTTGCCTCTCCTCTCCATCTGATGTGACATTTGGCATGTGGCAAGCCCCATCACATGCGCAATAAAAAGAAAAGGGGAATTGCCACACCGGAAAACAGCACAAAATTTTTACAGCCATCAGGTTAAATTCCGGTCTAATCTGCGTTGGAATGATTTCACTTAAAATCCCAGTTAATGCCTGCAGCGTCACAAATCACAATACCTCTTTCTAAAGCGTGCATATTAAGAATCCAGGTCTTGCCTTTAATTACAATTCAGAAGTGAAATAGTGTCCTTACAGATTTTTATCATAAAATAATTTAAGTAACAGAGAAAAAAGAAAAAAGTATTACTTATACGTGATTTTTTGTGCATACATAAGGCTTAAATGAATTGTACATTTTTATGAATAATAGACAGCTTTATGAAGAAATAGAGCCCGACGGAAGATTAACTTTCATTGATAGATATAAGGATTTACAAAAATACAAAAACTGCAAGTCAAGAGCAACCTTGTGAACTGAATTCATAGTTAAGGAGAACAAAACAAGTACAAAAGCCTTGTAAGCATGGAGAAAAATCCCTGGATGTATCCTCCTAACTCATTGTTTATTGTTATTACCTGGCATATGATTTAGCACTGTT
The DNA here is from genome assembly GCA_013398915.1 of Dromas ardeola. Lineage (NCBI taxonomy): Eukaryota > Metazoa > Chordata > Aves > Charadriiformes > Dromadidae > Dromas > Dromas ardeola. Next base: position 137,926 of record VYZM01008053.1, read on the forward strand.
TTACAAGATATTAAAAACTGAGAAACAAAGCACATATCTTCTTATGCATCAAAAGATAATAGATGCTGTTAATGCATGATATTTTAAAATTTTGCATTTCAGGGTTTAAATTTGTTTAGGATGAAAAAAGGATGCAGATTGAATTTTCAGCTAGCTGAAACTTAGTATTGTAGTTCTTGCTGTAGAAAATGTAGATAGTACACATTTTAAACACAGTCAGTTTGGGTATTATTAAACAAATAAGGCCAAGTAAAATTTTGGTGTGGAAAGCTGCATTAGCTTTTTGTATTGCAGTTATTGAAATCCCTGAGGAAATTATGTTCAGAAAATCTAATTACAGCCTGGCCTTTCTCCAAGAAGTTCAAAATTAAGAATCACTTTCAATCACTGTTGTGTTTGAGTCTGGTTTGTATTCCTTATTTGCACTTTGGTTTTGCCATCCATACTCCAAGTGATGAACACCTACGCACCTAAGCAACCCTATTCATTTCTATGAGAGCACTTGTGTGAAGGAATGTATATTTGTATAAGAATTACACCAGTAACATCTTCCATGTTTTCCTCTTAAAGAGAACAGTAATGTTTTTTCCACAGTAAGTTGCTAATCACAATTTGCTTATCACGAATGCTTATTTGCTCTTTCACAAATGCTCACCACATTTTGTTGTAAATCCATAGCAAAGTAATTAAATTACACCGAAAGATGCCTGCAAAGAGCTAGAGTCTCACATTTTTAAATTTAGTGAGAAACTTCAAGAAATAAAACTACAGTCTTCAGTGAGAACAGACTTAAGCTGGAAGCATCAGTTAAGCTTGTTAGTACACGTCAGAATCAAAAACACACAGAAGTAAAAACTGGCCTTGATGAAGTCTGTAGGAATTTTGCCGTTGATACAATTGTCTTTTGTATTTCACACTAAAGATGCAAGAAAAATAAATCTGCTTTTGCAAATCAAAACAGAGCGAAACTCTGGCTCCTTTTTGGCCTTGGTAAGCGAGACGTGGACGCTCAAAGTGGACGCTCTGATACATTATTAAAATTAATCAGAGAATATTTGAGTTGCTAAATATTTAGAAGGGTTTTCAACCCTCCTTAGGCTAATACTGCAGGAATTTCCTGTGTGCGCTTCTGCAGGTTTGTGCAAATTAAAGTATCTAAAATGAATTGGAGGACGTTCATCATTTTGGCATTTCCATTGTTTGTTCATATGCCCAGCAATAGAGTACAGAATCTATTTCCTCATCTAATCTTGATGCCAGAATAATGTGAATGACATAAAATGTTAGAATATATCTGTTATATAAAGCTGATCACTCAGTAATGTTTCACTAAGTGTCTACCAGCAGCTAAAGCTGAAATGCTTTATAGCCTGCCACCTTCCCATTTCCTTTGCCGAATCTCATCAGGATTTTCACATTAGTAAATGAAGCCTATAAAATTTGAAGTATGAATAAAGGACACCTGAAACAAGATACTTACTGAGTAGAAACTACGTAAGAGCTACATTATTTAAAATTTTAATGTATTATGTGGTTTCTCAAGTCTTATGCAGTAGATTTGATCCTTTTCTTTTGAGCTTTGAAATTCCGTACCAAACAGCGCATCACTAGACTGATTTTAAAATGGCATATTGGAAATGGGAAGTGTCTTAGAAACTAGTAAAGAAGAACCTCATTTTGTTCAACAGTGATTGTTATAGCTAATTGAGAGCATTACTGACAAGCCCTAAGGAGTATCTTGACATATTCCCTTTCATTCTGATAAATGGTTGCTGACGTAAGAGGTTCTTACAGTTATGAGCCATGAACAACAGGGGGGAAAAGCCAAAAAAGATTAATAAAGCATATTCTGTTGTCAAATTCAGAGGTTCTGATTTCATTTAAGCCCTATATTGTGATGCCCTTTCTCTCAGAAGATGGTCCTCCAGTGAGATCACTTGTCAATGAGGTTATTCTGTGCTAGACCAGAAAGCATAGACTCACTGTAGTCTCAAGTTACAACTGAAAGCCTGGTGTAAGAAGAGCGGTTACATATTGGCTGATTGCCTTCTCTCCCCTCCAAAAAACAACAAATGTAAGTTCTTCAGTGCAAACTGCACAAATTCTTAGTTATAAATCTCTTTTCACGTCTTAGCTCAATGACTTCATGAATATGTGATGACACTAGCTTCTTCCTCACTGTTAGTGTGAGAAGCAAATCAAGCTTTGCCCCTAGCTTATCTTACCTAAACCCAGGAATTTTTACTCTGAGTTAGCTTGAGACTAACTACAGTTATGCTACAGTATTTTGATCTCTCTGCTGTATCGTAAAATTCAAGGACCTGCATTGTATCGTGAGAGCTTCAGTGAAAGAATATGTGTACTGGGAGTGTAGCTCCATGGATGCTAACTAACTGTCATCCAGTATTGGATTGTCTGAACAAGAAAGGTTTGCTATGTTGTATCAAAGAGAAAATTGAAATAACTGTCAAGGGTCAATTTTGTGAAAACTACTTTTTTCTATTAAATCATTTTGCCAATACATCTGGACTCCTCTAGCTATGACTGTCTTATTTTGGGGTAAGTATGTTATCACTGTTAGAATCAAGAAGATTGTTGGTTCGTTTTTGTAATTTCAAACAAATTGAAATATTTCTATGCTGATAAACCAGATTTCCTAGTCAAATTATTACTCAAAATCATGGATGCATTAAACCCCCTTTAAAACAATTTGGGGCATGGGGAAGCCTGCATATTTGTGAAAAAAGTACCTGGCAAAACATGCATTTTCTTTAGTATCTATTTTCAGGATTTGCTTATACTTCTTTTTCTTTCAATAATTATTTTTAAATAAGATAAAAGTTATTGAAATTGACGATTTCTGTAGAACATGTTCACAAATTTTTTTATAATCTAGAAACAATGTAAGTTTTGAAAATAGGCTGTGTCATGGGAAGAGCGGGGGGATGTTACTAATACCACCTTTGCCGGAAGCAATGAGGAAAGGAGCCAAGCCCAAGGATTCCAAGTGCAATTGATTGTGTTCTACTTAAGTGGAAAAAAGATCCACCCCCTCCTTCACATTCCAATGTTTATGACATAAAATGGGATCATATAAATATATATTTAACTGCTTGTCTGAAGTGATGTAGCATTGACCTAGCTGCCTGTTATTTGGTTATCATGAAGTTTAAAATATATTTATTATAGAAAGAGTATTGTAAGATCTCAAATGCATTAATCTTACATTTCTGTAAGATTGTCTTATGTGTCCCTCACTTTACTAATGTGCAACAACATTATGGTGACATTTGTGGCACAAGACATACAGTCTGTTGTTAGTGGAGACCTATTTATTTTCATGGTAAGGCCAATTTAAGCACAATGGACACCCTACTCAGTATGTTCAATTTAATCGAGCTATAAGAATATATTCTCTTTAACTCCATAGTGAATTTCAGCTATGCAGAACTGATTAAAAAATCATAGTATTATTCAGTAGAGAGAAAAAAAAAATGTTCAAAAAGTCTTAGGACATCTTTCATTCTCTATTTGTTCAAAAAAGCCTTTTCATCTTGGTGAATTCTTATATCTTGCCAGCTTTTTATTTGATCAAAATGATACACTGTAAGAAACTAAGATAAATTTCACAGAAGTAAGAACTGTGAATAACAATGGGAATTTCCTCCCAGTGCGGAGTTAGCAAGATTTTACCAAAGTGAAAGTTTTTCCTCTTTTCCAAAACTGAAGTCTGCCAGCTCCTTCTTTGAATACTAAAAGTTTGCTATTTAGTTGCTGGATATTTACTTATCCTTCAAAATTCTTTGAAGATGCTTTTTGGGAAAGGATTTTAATCAAAGGCTCATTACCTTGGGTTTAAGAAAAAATGAGATATTTTGTTATAAAGCTATATGGAAGAAAGGAAAATGCAATACCAGACTGGGAAAGAGATAAGAGAGAAAGGACTTGGTAGAAACGGGAGGAAGGGTGGGGTTAGCAGATCAGTAGTGTATAACTTCAGGCTCTGGAATTTACATTATAAAAATCAAAGGCTCTGTCTTTCCCTGCCTCTGACAAAAAACGTCCACACGAGGATTCAGTGCAGAGTCACAGACCACTGTACCATCAAGCCGTACCTATCCTGACTGCAGACAGTAGACGTGAGGTCCTAAGTGAAATGAGGCTTTTCACTGTTCAGCAGCAAACACCTTAACTGGAGAGTGAGGCTGAAATGAAAAGATCTTTACTATTCTTTTTAATGATTCAGATATTTATGTTATTGCTGTTAGGCCAAGTTTACATGCACCAGGCCTGTGCCGTAGTTATTTTCTCTGAGCTGGTAGTGCCTGTGACACAATGTGGCATGGGTGGTTGTGTTCCCAGCAGTGGTTTTCTCCTTTGTGCAGTAATTCCACCCCTCAGGCCAGCCCAGGGTAGTGGAGAAAATCCAGCAGCCTGCCAAGGGAGGCACGGCTTGTCCCCCTGTGCAGGCAGGGCTGTTCTGCCCCAAGTCTGTGGACTGAGAAACTAAGGATGCATCTTCTTTCTGCCTCTTGTCCACCTTGGGCTTTCATCCTCACTCAGGGTGGAAAGCAGGGTCCTGTGCAACCCTCCGCTGTCCCTGGGAATAGTCCTTGGTGGGGGCTGCCACTGCTGGTAATCATAGAATCATAGAATCGTCTAAGTTGGAATGGACCTTTCAGATCATTTAGTCCAACCATCAACCTAACACTGACAAAAACCATCACGAAACCATGTTGCTAAGTGCTATGTCCGCCTGTTTTTTAAATACCTCCAGGGATGACGATTCCACCACTTCCCTGAGCAGCCTGTTCCAATGTTGGGAATGAGCCCTCTTTTTCTTTCTCTCCAAACTCTGTTGAGCCCTATATAGCCACCACAGACTGTTCCCAAAGGTGCTTGGTATGCGCTGAACTAGGTGCAACTTACTTATAGTCACTATTATCATGCACTCAACGTAAAGCATCTACTTTATTAATTGAATACTTAGCTGAGAATTAACTAATTATGCATAGGTGTGTTTTCAACCTACCGAAGACACATGGGTAATCAGTTATATCTATACCACTGTTTTTATCTTTCTGAAATATAATTAAAAGAGGATTTTGATTAGTTGTTTGGTTTCAGCTTCCAGGAAAAATACTCTTCTGCTGGCTTACAACATTGCTCATTGTTCTTGCATTTCACTAATTAAGAATTTAAATCCTTCAGTTTTATTCTTTTCTATATTGTACTTCTGTAAAATTGTCATAACTAAGTATGGTGCTTTTTCATGGAAGTTAATGAAAATTGCATGAAGCAAGTTTTCATTTTTACCTCATTTTGCTACTTTTCCATGCATCTGTATAAATGGATAACAATGACAGAATGTTTTCTTCCTTAATACCTATTACACACATGCCGGAGGAGCACTTCTGTGTGCCTACACTTGCCTACTTTTTTTGCTAAAATAGCAACGAGTCTTGCTTTTTAATAAGGTTTCTGCATGCTGTGTTAGGGTGTCTAATGGGAAGCTGTCAGATTTCCTAGCTTCTTTGTCATGGACTGATGGCATCAAACCAGGAACGCAGGTACCCAAATGTGCTTTCTATCTCCTCTCTTCATGTGTGGACATCCCAGCTTTTGGGAATAAACACAAGCAACGTTGTTGCTGAAAGTACAGTTCAGAGCCTGTGTTGAAGCTTAAATTTTAATTTGAAAAAGCCTATTCTCTTTGTAATTGTTATAAATGCAGCATCAATTTAAATGATTGATTGTTAACAGTCTTTGGCCACTGGTTTTTATCCATTATTGCTGTTGTACTGTTCCAGGATGTCTCAGCAGGTTTGCAGGGCTTCTGTTTGTGAGATGACAGTTCTATCATCACCAAACATTTGATGTCACAAGCATCTTATGATGGAAAAGATAACCTGTTCTGGTTTAGGAAATGGAAATGTATTTAATTCAGTCTTGTCAACTCTCTCATTATTCCCCATTCATCAGAGCAGGTATTTAATTCTGAGAAATAGCTCAGCAGTTTTTCATCCCTTTCATGCCTCTTATAGAAACACTTTCCTCTGATCAAGTATGTGCATTTTGGTTTAAGTGTCAATCTGTTTGTGAAGAGCCTTGTTTTTCTCCTAACTGTCACCACGTATTAACTAAGACAACCCATTTTTAACAAAAAAATGGGGGGCGGGGGGCAGGGGGGTGGAACAGGGCCAGGGGCAGCAAATACTGAACATTATCTGTACCAGTGTGTGATTTTTCAGTCCTAATACATACTGGTTTGTAATGCACTAGTAATGCCTGTTGACTCTCTAGACTACCTATGAGAAGGTCTCTTCTCAATGCCTGTGGCTGCAAAAATTCTTTTATCTACTAGACCAAAAATCTTCTGTTCATCTAGTATAAGAATGAGGAAAAGGGATTTTTCTTGAGCTTCTTTATCATTTTATACTAATTCCTGATTCGCTCACCAGCATTTCAAAGCAAAGAACTACTCCATCTTGTGCTCATGGATTGAACCAGTACCAAGGTGTCTTAGGAGTGAAAAAACATAAAGAAGGGCTCAAGATGCCTCTTCATGTGCTCTTATTACCTTCAAACCTTGTATCAAACTGTAGGAATGAGCCATAAATTTTGTAGTGGTGTTTATTGTGTAATAAATTACCGAAGAGGGGGGCAATTTAAGCTGTTATGTTCAAGGTGTGACTGGTTTTTTGCTTATGCTGCAGTAAATCAGGAATGTTGCCAGGGACATGAATGACATTATGTTAGTGCATAACTACTGTAAAAAGGGAAAATGTACAGAAAATTTGAACAGTACCATTGCTATGAATATAAGATACTTACTCATTTTGCTTATTTAAATGTTCAAAACTATGCAAGATGTAAAAGAAAACCTTCATAACTAGACAAGAAAGAAAAGTTAGTTTGTTATTAGGGCATTGGTCCTCAGCTGTTGCAAGTCATCCTTGCTCATGAAAACAAAACAAATTCTGCTGACCTGGACAAGATGAAAACCTTTCCCTGTAACTCATGTGCACAGAGCACTGTAGCATAAACAGCACCCCAACTTTTGAGCATTTCTTCAGTGGCCCATGTAATTATGTAGAGCCTTTTTGACTGAAGTTAATCTTTATTCTGATAGTCATGGTTCTCTGTCGGATTTTTACATGGTAATGTAGATGTATATGATAAAATATCTGCACATTTGCTTTGGACTTAAAAGTCATCTGTATGAAGGAGATTTCTTTTTCTTATTTTTTTTTTTACATTGATGTGATTAGACAAAAAAAAAACCAAAACAAACCCTGAGAATATCATTGCAACTGTGGAAATGGTTTAATAAAGCCTTCTCAGTACCATCACATAGCGTGAAATTGTCCCAACACATATACTGTTGCAGTATAGGTTAATACCTAAAGAATGGGTCCATACCATTTCACTGTAAGTAAAGCAATATTCAGCCTCAACGGTAGGGGAGTTATGATGCCCTTATCTCCCGGAAAACAGCTCAGTAGGAGTTCTAAAGCCAAACTCTGTCAGTGGCTGCTTGGAAGTATTTTTTATCCAGAAGTGATAGACAGAATTACGTTTGAACCCTGCTTTTGCTGACCTCAGAGGAGTAAATTACCTTACTCTTAGAGGAAGTATGACTCACCGTCTGCCTGTTTGCACAGCATTTGCAGGTTTCACCTGTCTGGGGAAGAATCATTGAAATCTCACAATTATTGCAGCATCTCTCATCTGACAGCCAAGCACTGTTCTTCGTCCATGTATGTACAATTTCAGTACATACTGTTTGAAATTTGTTGTTTCCTGAAGTGGCCACTGAAGCCATTAACCCATCAAGAGAGTTTTCCCTAGGAGAAAATTATTAAGAATTAGTTCATAGCATTTTATTTGAAATGGAAACATTTATATGTATTTTGCTTACACAAATGTACTTATAAGAATGAAGATTTTCAAGATAATTACAGGTGGGGTTTTTTTGTCTGGAGTTTTACTAACAGAAACTGAATACCAAACTCATGGATGTGAGTGTATTAATCATTCCCCAGATATCTCATACAAAAATGTTAATAGAATTTTTAAACCTACACAGTGAATAAGCAAACAAAAAAGTATTATGCAGATCAATATGAAATATATGATTGTAGATAAGATGTTCATGTTATTACATGTTATAACAAACCAAGTTATAACATGATCATCTCAGCATGAAGAGTTTCATATATTATCATACATCACTTTTGGATGCATTGTTGTAATACAGATGTTATTTCAATGTGAACTCTCTTCTAAACTGTATAGCTAAAATATATCAAGATGTGCCAGATCCTGAATATGTACATTATATGTCTTGTAAATTATATATTAATTTCTAAAACTTGATTCCAACTCACATCCAGGTGTTTTTTTTCTCACAGAAGTGTGTGTTAGATCAAAAATATCATTTAGTGAAAATTGGAGTTAAACAGAAAGCCATGTTACCTATCATATTTTTACACATGTTTATCAGACTTCACAGACAGAAAATATATGGCCAGGTACAGCATATTGTAAATCTCCTTACACCTTCTGTGTGAGACAGTGTCTTTTATGAGTTGCCCAATGTACATTATGTTCCTGTTAAAATCTTTTATCAATTCTTTTCCGTGTAACAGTTTTCATTTCTCATAGATCATAAGTGGATTTATTCCCTATTATTCAAATGTCTATGATATGCAAATAGTTGGTGACAATTAGGTCCAGTATTCCTGTTTATGTGACAGAGCAAAATGAGTGCCAGATTCCAATCTGTTATAGATTAGCATAGCTCTGCTAAAGAGACCTCAGAGTGTGTTTGCTAAAGAGATTATATTTCTATTCTTACCCTACACAGAATCAGAGAATCATAGAGCCATAGAACCATAGAATCATGGAATGGTTTGGGTTGGAAGGGGCCTTAAAGATTATCTGGTTCCAAGCCCCCTGTCATGGACCCGGACACCTCCCACTAGACCAGGTTGCTCAAAGCCTTGTCCAATCTGGCCTTGAATGCTTCCAGGGCCGGGGCATCCACAACTTCTCTGGGCAACATGTTCCAGTGTCTCACCACCCTCATTGTAAAGCACTTCATCCTAATATCTAATCTAAACCTGCCCTGCTCTAGTTTGAAACCATTGTCCCTCATCCTATCGCTACACTCCCTGATAAAGAGTCCCTCCCCACCCTTCCTGTAGGCCCCCTTCAGGGACTGGAAGGCCGCTATAAGGTCTCCCTGGAGCCTTCTCTTCTCCAGGCTGAACAACCCCAACTCTTTCAGTCTGTCTTCATAGTAGAGGTGCTCCAGCCCTCTGACCATCTTCGTGGTTCTCCTCCGGACCTGTTCCAACATATTATATACATAATATATCAGAAATATTTCTCTCACCACAGTGTTCTTTATATGTTAGTGTTCTGCACTTGTGCTATCTGCTATCGTAAAGGCAATGGTTAATAATTACCATTTTAATGTGCTAACAATAAGTGTCCTTCGCTTAGCAGACGAATTTATGTTTTGTTTTGTATGCCAAACTATGACTTACATTTTTTATGTTGTCATTATGGCTACATGCAAAATGGTATCACTGCTAAGTATTTGCTGTGCACTAAATCTAGTGTCTGTGGAAAGTGTAATAGACACATTTATTGCAACATGATAGCTGGAAGCCTCTTTCCTAAGGACTGGCTCTTCAGGCACAAAGAGAAAAAGAGACATTTTCTGATCTGATAGGTCACAATGAAAGAATTATTTTTATAGCAGTATAGCACCATTAGGCTGAAATGGAGATGCCTTTGACAAGAGTTTTCTATAAGGTGATAAGCAATTCAGGTCTTTCATATTCACTATGACCACTGAAGAATATTCACTGAAGAATAAAGTGAAGGAGCAAGAAGAAAGCCTACCTACCAGTCCACGTTCAATAATATTAATGAGCATTCTTAAATTGAAAGGCTTCATATCTTCAAGTGATAATTTAATGAAAGATGTTTGTGGTTGGTTTATTTGCTTGCTCATTTTTAATAGGAGAAGAATCCTGCATGGATTTTGATGTGCAACTTAGACATATAAATTATTATAAGGGGTAGCAATGTCTTGATTAAAATATTGCCTTGTTTGCTTATGATCCTCTTAATGCATGGAATAGGACTGTGATTCAACAAGGCAATAAATCTAGTTTGAAAGTGCCTACTGCTTGATAAGAAATGCCATGGGTATGTGATTCAGAATGCTGAACTGACACAAACTCTTTAAAACAGTTCAAATTTGTTCAGAATGTTTTGATAGGTAGCTTTGTGAAGGCAAACTTTGTGCCAAATTAGACATCACTTGAACTTGATATCGAATGAGGTATTGTCTGTTCTCCCGTTTCTGGCATAAAGCCAATTTAAAGGCATATGGCTAGCATAAACAGTCTGCTGTGTGTTCTCACTTACTCGGCATAAACAAGCTCAGATTCTGAGGTTTGATCTAGATTCAGTCTGTGTGATCGAATGATGTGTCTGTGCCTCATTGGGTATTAGGAACCATGACCCAGATCTCCACTTCGATTTTTTTCCCCTCGCTGCTGCAGTTGCGGGACTCAGGTCGGTGTTCAAAGACTAGATGTCCAGCAGGGATGCAAGAGATGACACGCACATTTTCGCCAAAATGTAATTGGGTCCTGGCTCTGAACCAGTCTAACATTTAAATTGCTCTAAATCAGTCAGTCTGCCTTTCACATGTAGGTTACTACTTCCACAATATTGTAGGGGATATGTGTTATCTTAGGCTTCTGGTAGGTATGAGTCCCTAAATAGAATTTCGCACTGATATTGATATGATTATAACTGTTCATGCAAGCTGAAGGTGTGACTCCTGGGAAAGCAGATAAGTGCCTTGAATTCTCGCCAGCTAGTGTTGGTACGGGAAGTACTTTAAATATTGCAAAAAATCTCTCAGTCCTTCTCAAGACCTTGTGTCAAGGCGAAGGCTTCATAAAACAATGTAAGTAGTTCCAGATACCTGTGTCTATGTTTTTTAGATAGACCATGTCCATGAAAAAATGAACATTTTAAAATGATAACTTTTTTCTTTCCTTAATCCTTTTCTCAGTTCTCATAGCTTATGCTGTGAAGTGGGATCGTTGAACTGACGCAGATAATACAACAGTTTCTTCCTTCTGGAAGAGAGTGGTAGATGCATCATGTGGAAATTATTTGGAATAGCTTGCTTATCTCTGAAATATTTTTTTTTTTCCCACTGAGAAACAGGGTGATTTGGAGAAATATTATACATAACCACCGTTGTAGTTTTATGTACTTGATTGGGATAAAGGATGTTAGTCATCAAACATTACTATTTTCTGATTCTGAAATGAAACAAATAATTGTGCTTTGCTTTCTTATCTTGATTCCTCAAAAAATGTTTAGTTTTAATTGGTTTACTGTTACATTTTTACCACTAACACTTGTTTCACTAATGTGAAATTTCAGTTTCAGATTTTACTTGAAAATCTGAGTCACTTAAAGAAGCCAGAAGTAGACAGAAAATAAGTAAGATAACTCAGGATGGGAGGGAAGGGGAGGTGAGAGTGGGAGGATGTTTTCTGAGAATTTTTTCCGGGGAAAGAGAACAGTTCAAAAAGTGAAAAACCAATATTGTATTGGGTCCCTCCCACCAAAGAAGCTGTGTGCCAAGTTTAAGCTTATCTTTAATAATTGCTGTATTTTCATGGCTGGAGACTTTCAGTTTGGATTTGAGCTTGAGCATCTTAGGAGAAAGAGGAAATGCATTAAACTCTTTTATCTTTTGATTACTAATCGCTTAGAAACAGTAAAACGGTACATTGTATCTACAGCTTATTTTATAACTACTAACGATGAGCACCTTTATGTTTTAATCAAACTGTACTAGGGCTATATAGTCTAACATTTATAGACTAGAGGAAGGAGTGTGTTTAATATCACAGACTTTTGTAATCCTTTTAAAAATAGAGAGTGAAGAAGGTGGTGAGGTTATATTTTATAGTGACTGAAAAATATGAAACATTTTGTTCTCTGCCCTGGAATGTTAATAAAAACACTGTGGTGACAATAATATATAGCCTTTTCCAGGGTGGAAGAAACAGAAACGTATGTTCTGCCTTCTGGCAAGAACAATGGTTAGGCATTTTATCTGTCAAATCTATCTGTGTACGTAATGCTTCTAGAAACATAGTATCTGTGTACTGAAACATCTGAAACTGAAATTAACAATTCTACAAACCAAAGTCATGATGAAAATAAAAAGCATGTTGTGAATTATATGTGTAGTTTCTAGGAAAAGTAAGAACATCAGAGATGTTCATTTTATATCCATTATCTAAATATGAATTAGGTTTTTATGTGTGTATATAATACAGATGATGCCTAAAGAAGAATTATCTTTTTTAAGACACTATTAAATAGATCAATTATGACAGAAGATTTTGCATATTAAAAACGATTACTGAATTTCTTCCAGTAATTTAAAAATTTAAACACAAATTTTCCAGATTGTTTGGGAGACGTTACTTTTTTGACTTTATGTTGTGAGAGAGTGGCCACGAATAATATAAAATTTTCAAATATTTTGAGAAGCACAATCAGTATAATTCAATAATTTAGCACACTATCACCAGTTAGAAATTAAAAAGCATTTCTAAAATATTTTATTTTAGAGAAAAAACTAGGCAAAGATTGTATTCTATCAGTATCATTCAATTGATTGACTAAAATATACATTTATTTCTTTTACAAAAAAATAATAAATAATAAGAAAGTTTACTCAGAGCTGCTTTTTACCTTTGAAAACTGCTTGTCTTTTGTGTAATATAGATCTGCTCATAACCTTATTTTATCACAGTGCATGCATAAACTAACTTAACTCTACCTCTGTACTTGGCTACTTGGCTACACTTCATTAACTTACTTGTTGAAATAAGACAGATCACTTAGAAGTGGCCTTTTACTTGATTTTTCGCCCTTTGACTACATTCACATTCTTTATCTTGCATTTCTTCTAGCAACTACAATCAAAACCAATTCTGAACCTCTGTACAGATGGATATATTTAATCTTTCGTTAGTATATTTTCTGGTGATAATCGCTTTGTTATTTTCAGGATTGCATTTAACATGCCAAGGAGATTAAGCACTATTATCATAAAAGAGGAACTAACTGTGTCCTTGAACAAATTACCTTATCAGTAATCATTCTTAAAGGATTAGCTCACACGCATAGATTGCACTGAACATCTGGATCATTAATCAGCTTTGTCATAAATATTTTAATTATTTTAATTTCCAATTGAAATTTCCTAGCAAAAAAGAGAAAAAGTCATACTATCTTGCAACATATGTCCTCACTATGATTTGAGACATGTTATCCACTGATCTATAATTTCCTGGTAGGATAAATATAACAGATGATAGAATTCTAATCCTGTTCACTGTGTTAGCAAAGGCCATCACTGTGTGCAATAAAATTCAGGCAAAGACAATAGCCCCAAAAAAACCCACCTGTCACAGCACATGCAGCTCTTTATAAGAGAAATAGAAAATACTGTAATGAAAGACTCAGATGAAAGGGTGAATGAATGTAGGAATAGTGATACTCATTTGTGTGCAGATTTTATCTCTTCTTTATATTAAGTATACTTTTTTGTTGTTCACATTGAATATCCATACAAGAAACAGTTATTTTACTTTATTTGCATTTCTGTCATTCTAAATATAATAAGCTTACAGGGAGATGATATAATATACCCATAAATGTCATAAAATCATAACCTATCATCAACATCTATGTGGTTTCAGACAAAACTATAGAGTAGATATGATAAGAACAGTGGGTTTTATGACACAGTCTTATATTGCTGAAATGGCTGAAACAACTGCTTGGAACAGAGGCACCTAGATTTTACCCAAAGGAGAGGCACATTCTGCACTCACCATGAGACCAAGAGACATGAGTTATTTCTATAAAAAGGAGCAAATTAGCCGAACACCTACACATAGGTCAAGAGATATGCTAGGTTTCACTGTCACATGCACAGCATGTAGCTATGGACTGCAATTAGGGGGCTCTAGGAGCTATATTTATTGTTATTATTGCCACTGAATGCCAAAAAAGTACATATGTGCAAGAAAATATGTTTCTTATCCTAAGGAGACTTCAGTATTTCTGTAAATGGAAAAAGGCCAGCATTAGGTCAGAACTGAGTTATGCTTACTTTGAGTGGAAATTCCGTATTTTTTGGTGGGAATAAGAAGGAGTGACCTCTACCAGAAGTTGTTGTATACAAATGGACTTTTCCACAAATTTCAGATGTTAGAATAAATCAGTGGAGGACAGAAATTAAATGAGAGGAACATTTGAAAATGCAGGATCAGTATAACTTCTTAATCTGTAATTTATCATATTACTTTTGCTGGCTATGGGGTAGATTATTTATTCTCATAATTAAGAGAGTTACATTTTTCTCAGTTTATTTTCCTTCTCACTTACTTAGCTGATCTCAGTCCACTACTAGAGCTTCTCATTAAAGATGACTTTATGCAATAAATGTTAGCTGTTTCCTTTGCTCCCAGTCCGTTAACTGCTAATGAGTAAGGGAGGGTTCTAATGTCTAAATAATGTCTAACATCTAAGCCATCAAAACAATGTATGAAACAGTCAGTTTCTAAAGACTACAAATGTGATCCCTCTGGTAATTTGCAAACTTGGCAAAACTAATTAGCTCGTAGACAAAATGCCATTTTGTGATCAGAGGGGACAGCAGTTACAAGATTGCTTAAGTACATCTGTATCACAGTTAAAGAAAAAGGTATGTGACATAAATACTCCTCCAGACAGACCTTCATACCACTAGACATTAGGTCTTTGGAAGGAAGGCTAAACTAGGGGTTTTTTTCCCGATTTTTTTTGTGTAACTGTACACAAACACAACTATTTGCAAACAACAAATTAGATCTATTACAGAGCAGTAGAAATACTGTAGTGCAGCAACTTCTGCAACTTCTACTTTGATTCAATATTAATCATTATTAATCAGACTCATTCATAAACTTGATTGGATTGGTCTATCTACGATGCTCAAAAAAAATGTGTGCTGATGACTGCATACAAATGATTTTTCTGTCTGCCCAAGTGCTGAACCCCCTCGCCAGTCAAAAGTGACAACTTCAAAGGAATGCTTCAGCACAAGGCTAACGTATTTGATAAGAGAAGTTGAGAAGCTGAGTTGTACTCACTAAAACATTGTGACAGAGGAGCAGAGTTGTCAGCTTTACTGTGCTAACAAAATACCTTCCAGACTGTTCAGCTAATTGAAACAAGACTATCAATTGAGATGGACTGTATTTCATGTCTGTATGTATTTTTACTATTCGGAAGAACTTTCCAATGTGTGTCTTTACACTTTTCTTCTTCTCTTAGACACTATGATGATCTCGAGTGCAGCACAAATTCCTTTTTCCTGGAGAAATGATTTACTATGCAATTTTACATGAAAGTAGGCATTTCTTAGAGCAGGCTTATCATAGTTCTGCATGTAGTCCTGACAGTGGGAGAACTGCTATTTCCTTAGCAATATTAAACCAACAGCGCTGGGTTCATTTTCCATAATTTTAGCATAACAGCAGGATGGAGACATAAATTTTCTGGTGAAACTTTTAGAAGTTTAAAATATTCCTTCTTCTACAGCCTGTGAATCTAAATCCAAATGCCAGTGCATGTTTCGGTTTAAATTCAGAAAAACAGAGCATAAGAATGATAATTTTAATTTCTTAGCATGGTATTCCTTCTTTTAATTGTTGTGAAGTTGTCACATGAGCTGTTAAACAGGTGCTTTGTTTCATTCCCACACTGCTAAGTTTTAGCATTTTGTTTGTATGTGTGGCCGTACAGCGCTCCTGGTTCAGTGTTATTCTCAGGCAAAGTGTGTAGGGGGGAAAACATCTATGCTACCATTCATTACTTTCCATTACACAACTCATTCTAATTGTTCTTCTTGCTTGTTTAATGATACAGTAAAAAATAGATATTATGATGCTTTCAGTCTGCCCTTTTATGCAATATATGATATCATACTGCCAAATTATCACCCATTATTAATACTAGAAAATGGGAGCTTTAAGTGTCCTCCTTATTAAATACATTCTCAGACTTTTAACTTCTTTCTAGAGGTATAAATGATGGATGAATCTGCATATGTCTGGCTGAGAGAATGTAACCTAGAAACATAAATGCATTTCAAATTGGAATACTATGCCATGTGACAAAAAAGAACATTTTCTAGGGCCATTTACTTTTTAATGAGCCTGACTAAATATGGTGTGGCTTCAGAGCCAGGGAATTAAGATCCAATGTTCAGTACAATACACAACTGGAGGACCTGAAAGTGCCCTTGACACAAGCAGGAGTTGGGGCACAGAGTCTGCTGTCTTTAAAAATAGACCTGCAACAAGAAACAAACTCCAATGCAATTTCTGTTTGTGTGAGTTAGGTTTGGTAAATTTAATGCCACAAAAGCGATGATTTGGGATCTGGGGAACACAGAAGGAAATGGCCCCCAAGATCTTTGTTTTTTGTAGTGCCATGCTATGTCGAGGCAGCAACTAGCATCTTGGAAATTACTAAATAAGCAATGGCAAGCATTCTTTTTGTATGGTCACAAGTCTTTGAGTGTCTTCACTCTTTACCTTGTTAGGAAAATGGCAGCTTGGATTGTAGCACGCTGAAAACAGTATGCTGTCTGTTCCCGGAACTAGCAGAGATCACAGGGAAAGGCTAAGAGGTTCCCTGCTTTGTTACATTTCTGTATCAAGGGAATCTCCTTTAAATTGGATCCCTGGGCAGCCACCAGCTGTGACAATGTACAGCAGCAGCATAGATTTAGCACAAACATGTATAACTGTTTTTCTCCCCCCAAATTCCCAGAACTATCCCAGATGTGTCATTCTCCCTAGCCCATTCCTCATGGGGGGGCAGTGTTGATTCTAGATGATGCTGTTGTTATAAAAGGAAGCTTCTGCACCTACATTAGTAATCTGAGCATGTGGTATCTGAGAGAATAAAAGGCTCTCCCTTCCATTCAGTGGGTTCTGTGAAATATCTGTAGTTTTTCTCCTCATTTTTTAAAGTGAAGATTCCCACAAAAGTCATCAGTCTGATATATACCTGCAATAGTTGTTGTATGTGCTGGAAGTCTGAGCAAATAAATGAAAAGTTTGAAAATAGTTTGAAATTTCAGTTCAGGGACTGAAAGATTATTTTCAAAAATCTTCCTGCATTTAAAGAGAGATGCCCTTTAATAGCAGATTTATTCCGTATTCTTTATTAACATTTTTTAGAGCTTTTCTCAGCTCATAGGGTGAAAACTGGGTAAAATTAAAGAATTCTTATATGAGCACACAACTGTTTGATACTATCTGTGCTTCTCTTTCTTTGCAATGTATTATTTAATTCCTTGCATACATATGACTTGTATGGTATATCTGGAAAGGAATGCAAAGTTCTGACCCTAAATCTTATCTTATGCTCTGGTTACAATATAAGTAGCATGTTACACTAGAATACTTATATGTCTACAGTTGTGTATGTAATATAATTGTAATTATTGTTCTGTTTACTGCATATGAGATAAGTTCAGAGTCTGGCCTGCACCCCTTACATTGAAAAACTGTGACAAGGCTGCCAGGACCTGCCTATATGGCTGATCAGTCAAAGCAAATCACCTTGTCAGTAGCTTATCTATGGAACTCCATGTGGGTTGTCTGTATGCTTATCTGGTACTAAAATAGAAACAAGATTCCCCCCCCCCCTTTTTTTTTTTTAGAGTGGCTATAAATATCTTTGCTGAGTCTCAAAACAGTGTTGACAATTTTCTTGCAAACTAAGCTTTTAAAGAAGTACATTTTCAAGTATTACCAAAGTGAAAACATTCTTCATTTCGGAATTTGGTCAAGTACATTTAACAATGACCAGAAACACATGTACATCTTCCCCTTTTCGAGCTGTGATTCATCAAGCTCCAGAATCATATTAGGCAGAAACCTTTTGTAAGACTGAGGAAATCAGAATAAATCAACCAGGGATAAAAGAAAAAGTTCTCTAAATTCCTAGCTCTTTCACATGGAAAGATTGCAATGTCTCTGCATTCTTTGGTAAGTAAAGGATATTTTTTTGTTGCATTTAAGCTTTCCGGCTTGCTTTGTTTTCCCTAATAGTTTGCTTGCTTTGACTCTGGAGCCCACGTCACTAGGTAGATGGGATAGAGAGCGGTGAACTCCAGTGTTAGCCTAAATGTGTCATCAAATTGAAGCTGTTCTCAAGTGGGTTCATCAGTGTGTGGAAATTTTAAATTTTTTCTTTCCTACATTACATAGTTCCAAAACCGTAGTTTGGCTGTGATCACAGGTTTCACAGCGAGGACTGCTGAGCAGGAGAGGGAAGAGCCTTGTTGGCAGCTTGCGTTGAGACTCAGATGACAGGTCACTTCCTTCTCTCCTTGCTTCTTTCTGTTAGTAGTACGGTTATATCCATCCAGAACAAATTTTGCACATGTAGGTGCCCATGCTTCAGCCCTTAGAAAATGTGTATTTAGTCCCTGAGAGGATTAATGCCAGGAGAAGTCTTTGATTAATTCTCTGTCACCTTCCATTCTTTTCCAGAAGGACTCTAACAGAACTAATAGGTTCCACAAAGCATCATTCAAATACTACGGCTGAAAGGAAAAAACACAGTGTGTCTTTAAAATGCATTTATAGCTCTTCTGTATACATAAATGACTGCGCATGTACCCAGCCACATACATTTTTGCAGAAGGGAATAAGTAACTTTTATGGATCATGCATTAGATCTGCGGTTGGAAATGAGACTTCAGAACTAGATTTCATGAACTCATTTCTTCTCAATACTCATATGGATTGTGAGATTTGTTCCTTGGTCTTTGTCAATGACAATCGAATAACAGGCTACCTCCTAGATCGGCAAGAACCATTTACTCTTTCTTCTTCCTTACTCTTTCTTCTGGACAGGATGTCGGCTATAGTTATTCTTACTGAAACAGGGCAGAGTGCTTCAAACTGCAGGAGTTCTATTCCTACAAAATTGCAGCAACTTCTTCAGTGTTGCAAAAGATTTTCACCTAATACAGTTCTGCAGCTGAATGAATCACAGCTCAAAGCCAGGTGGCATATGTCTTGTGACTATACACTCTCATAAATACAGTACAGCAGAAGCCTAAATGGAAACACATCTTTTTGAAACCATCTGTTCTTACAGATATCTGCAACAATAAAGAAAATAAAGGCTTTAAATGGTGCTGTGCTGTTTTAAACCTTAAAGGCATTTCCTATTGGTCTCTCCTTTTCTTTTGAGAAGCTCAATTTGTTTCACTTGGAAATAACTTAGCTGCCGCTGCCATGTTTGTTGCTGTTCTGTTTATGAGCTTTGGAGAATCTGACTGTAAGTGGCTTACCTATATATGAATATTTATAAAACAGAACCTTTTTTGTGCTGGAAAGTGCTGGGTTGCCCTCTGGTGAATGTAACTTGTCTTAGATTGTACATTTTATAACAGTTTACAGGGTGAAACCATTCCCTTAGTGGCTTGTTTGTTTATTTGAGGGAAGTTGTGTGTGATTTGTTCAAAGACAATACTGCAGTGGCTCAGCCACAAAGCTGATAATCTTTAACTGTTGCTTATTTATTTAATTCCGACACATTGCTCTTATGATATCTTGACTGTAAAAGCACTCAGTTGGAACAACGTTCCTAAACTTATGTATTTAGATCGTACTCCTTAATCGGTGCAGTCTATATAATGTTAACATTGATTAAAAAAGAAAAGTTTCTTACCAGGGTTGAATCTGTTGTTCTGTCAGAGTTGTAGTCTTTTGTCTGTTGCAGACGGTGAGTGTTGCAAAAAGAGTACAATTACAGTTTCATATCCAACAAATCTTCTCATGACTGAAATTTAATTTATAAGATTACAGTGTCTTTGCTAATGCTGTGGTCAATATTTTAACTCTGTTCACAGAATTTCTGTAGTCCCTTCAGTGATGTTTGAAGACAGAGATTTATTCTAAAGTGAAATAGAGGTTACAACTCTCAGAAATTTAAGATAACGACCAATATATGGAACTGAACCACAGTGGCATAAGCTGTCCCATTCCTGAAAGAGTAACAAAGAGCAAAAGTGACATGGGTAGAAATGGCAAATAGAACTACAATTTCCAACCTAGAAGGTCAATGTTAATACATGGACACCTCTGGTTTATCTTAAATAGGTAAACCTGTATGTGCCATATACTTGGCAAGAAATTCTGCTTAGGCATCAGAATTTGGGGGGCAGGAGAAATGGCACAGGCATCATACCTAATTACATGACTGACATGTTTTATTGGCATATAACTACCTGGCAGCATAAATTTGTAGGAAGCGCATTCGCTCTCTTTTTCCATCATGCCTCATTTTCAGCAGAGTGATAGAGCAGGGGAAGGTCGCTCTTGGCCACCCTGGGAAAGGTGCCAGCCCCTGAACCATGAAGTATGATTGCCCTTTAACTCAAGGCCGGAGGCATGTGCTGGAAGAAAGATCTTTCTGCCTGAGTGTCTTCTCCCAGGGAAGGGAGACATGAAATGTCACACCAATTATCCGAGCAGTGGACAGTGTAAGGAAAACTGGCTGCCTTGTGAAGCTGCAGCCAGAGCCTCAATTACTGAATTAGGCTGAGGGGTTTTTTATACTCTTGGCCCCGCACTTGGCTGTCACGCTACACACGACGCCCCAGCACGCATGGGGGAATCAGGTGTGACCGCAGCAAGATCAGCTGCAAAATGAGGTTGTCAGCCTTTGAGGGGGCGACGGAGGCAGGTAGGAATTAAATCAACCTTTGCTTTCAAAACCAAGAAGTCATCTCTATGGATTTTGGGAGCAATCCTCCTGAAGGAGGTGGAATTGCAGGGCTGCAGCTGGTGTCTGGAGCAGTGATGGAGACGGGAGTGATGCCTGGGTGTGCAAAAAGCTGCGTTCCGCTTCAGTGGTGTGTTGCTGGTGGAAGAAAAATAATCCCACTCATCAGGAACGTTTCAACCAGAAGAGGGATTTTGGCTAGTTATTTCTCAGCAAAACTCAGTCAGACAAAAAGTACAACAGAACGTGAAATACAATACGCTATTGTTTTAGCACGAAATTAAATCTTTTGGGGGAAAAAAGTTTCCACTTTTCAGGTGGGACCAGGTCGTTCTCATCCAGATGCTTCATATCCAAATGATACGCTTTTCTGGTGCATGAAGAAAATTTGCATTGTAATACAGTTAATTAATATTCAGTTTTCAGCAGGTGTACTAACTTCTCATGTGACAGTGGGACGTTCTGCTAAGTGCTGTGACATGACAGCAACTGTGATGAATGGAGCTAAGATATTAAAATCTTTCACGGAGCAATGGTATTCCAGATGATAAAACACCATTTTAAAAAATGGGTTTATTTAGAGGTTCTAAGACAGGTAAACAGCCAAAGGAGTCCAGCAAGACACATTACAGGTGATAAAATGGTTAACGGTGTGTCACAGCTTACTATACTTCCATATATTTCTCTTCATTTCCCTCAATAATATTTAGTATATGCTCTATAAAGCATCCTTTTTTATCAAGTCCCCCTTAAATGTATGAGCCTTTGAGGAACACATAATAGTGAAAGAGGTTTTTTTACCTGAGTCGTGATCTGCGTATATGAAATAAAGCCAACTTAGAAATAAATCCTATTAAAACAAAACAAACAGTGAAAGAGTGAAAATTAAAAATATTAAAAATCTACTAAAATATTTTTAAGCTTCTTGATATTGAACTGTACACTCTGTAATCATAGAATCAAAAAATGGTTAGAGTTGGAAGGGACCTTAAAGATTGTCTAGTTCCAACCCCCCTGCCCTGAGCAGGGACATCTTCCACTAGACCGTGTTGCTCAATGTTCCATCCATGCCAGGGATGGGACATCTACAGCTTCTCTGGGGAACATGTTCCAGTGTCTCACCACCCTCACAGTAAAGAATTTCTTCCTAATGTCTAATCTAAATTTACCGTCTTTCCATTTAAAACCATTGCCCCTCGTCCTATCACTATACTTCCTGATAAAGAGTTCGTCCCCACCTTTCCATGCTTAATGGAAAAATTTTATGCATGATATTGCGATTAAGCTAAAAAACAATTTATGGAAATATGGAAATAGGGAGTGTATGAATCTCATCAGAAGTAGTTTTCCATCATCTGTTGCCCAACAATATTTGAATGATTTGGGAATATTTTGGGAGGAAAATGAAAATAATATTTTCTTTAATATAAAGTAAATTGATAAAATTTTAACATCAAAGTTATCATTTCTCCAATTTTAAAAATTTAAGTATGTCTCTCTGTCATTTATCATTGACCAATTTATCAATTCTTATTCAATCAAGCTGAATAAAAGACAAGTGGCATAATTCCAGTTGGCTCTCATTTATCAGAGCAAAAGTGTAGGTTTGAATTCTGATGAAGTCTAAGAATTTAAAAGATTTCTCAAAGATAAGCAAAGAAATATGTATACTTGCCAAAAGGGGTACAGTTATTCCATTTCATGAAACTGCTGCATAAATAAATATTTTGTCATCTAAAATGAACAGTAATGCAAATTTAAACTATTTGTAAAAAGGCTAGTATCTAGAAATAATTTGTGGGAGTGGGTTTTTGGGGTTTTTTTTGTGTGGTGTTTTTTTTTTTAATAAAAACAACCTCCAAACAATATATAATATTAAATGTTGTATAATGTGAGAGAAATAAGTTAAAAAGTAGACTTGAGACAGCCACAGGAAACAAACTGCAAATAAGTACTTTATATCAGCCAGCAACATTTGAAAAAATCATCACCAAGTCCCCCTATCCTTTGCATATGCACATTTACTATCATTTAATTTAGAGACAAGTCCTACTGCAATATCTCTGCTTTCTAGTCATTTGTAGTGAGGCAGGAGCTAGATGCAGTAGAAGATGATGCTAATGGGAGGAAAATAAGAAAAGCCTCTGTTTGAAGAGCTGTCCTCCATCTCACTAAAAAGGACTGTACTCCATCCCTGTGCCTTACTTTTGAGCATCAAGGAGTAAAGCAGGTAGCAGAGTGATCACTGTTGCTACAGAATAACAAAAAGAGTGTTTTATCCTCTGTAAGATGTTCTAGGCAGAAAGATTAGAAGCCTGGAAACCTCCCAGTCCTATTTCTACTACATCATGGGTGGGTTGAGCAAGGGACAGATCTTTGTAGTAGTTTGGCAAGTTAAGTATACATCTATATATAATAAGTTTTTGTTAGACAAAAACAGGGCATTAAAAGAAATGAAAAGGATGGATTTTGTGGAAAATCACACAAGTGACTACAGTAGGTGTAAAGTCTCTGATGAAAGGGTGATACTCAATGAACCAAAAATCACATCCTATTCTGAGGGAGAATATGCTTTCTGTCAGATAGTACCTCTGTTCTTAAACTTAGTGAAGAATGCTATTTGCCTTCTTTATTTAATTCAAAGTTAAAATACTAAGATAATATTTCCTTTTCCTCCACCCCAGTTCTTGCAAAGGTACCGTCGTCCAAGCATCTACATCACATCTTTTTCTTTTGCATGACTTGTACACAAAAAGAAAAAAGCATGCGCTGTACAGCTCTTTCTTTTATTTTATTATTTTATTTTATTTTATTTTCAAATTCAATTCCTTTGCTTTTGGGGGAAAGGAAATTCAAGATATTGTGACACATCTCTGCTGCTTTTTCAAGACAATTAATTTTTTAAAATGAAGAAGAATAATAGCTAGCTGGTAGAAATGCTAACACTACATTTTTGAGTGTTCTCCTTGCTGCTGCTGCTTCCTTATTTTTGCCCTTAAAGTAGCAGTTTAGTAGTAATAGGGTGGTTTTGTAATGCATCATGTCAGTCCAGTTGCCTGAATTGTTGCTGCTTAGCCATTCTACCAAACACTTAAAAATTGGATCTCCCCTTGCTCATTGCCTCTACTGAAATCCCTGGGTATCTTCTAAAAAACACATTTATAGGAGCAAAGCATATGGTCTCAAAGCCTTCAGCAGCAGGTCTGAACGTCTTCTACAGTTCAGATAGCTCCCCAGTTGTCTTTTGAATTCAGTTCCTGATTATCCTCTAATGCAAATGGACAGACAGATTCTGCATCCCAGAAAAGTTCCTTTTTAGCATATGATTGTTCTCATGAAGGTCTTTAAAAAGGCTGAAATGTTTGTTTAGCTTTGGTTTGCCTTTCAAAACAGATTTGTGAAGCCAGAGATTGTTAAGCTGAGTACTCACTGGTTGACATTTTGAGCTAGTACATCAGTTTCTGAGCTATTTTAGAGGCTTCTATACCCATTCCTATATTTCGTTAAATATCCATCATAAAGAAGCAAAAGTGGAAACAACTAGCTGTTACCTGGATCCCATTCTCACACTTACGAACAAAAATATAAAATCTTAAAAGAATGCAAAGATCTCATCTTATGAGAGACAAAGGTCTCCAAGAAAGATACAATACTTCGTCCTCTGTGCCTTAGTAGTGCTCATGTCTGCAGCTGCAAGACTATATAAAGAAAATTATTTTAGCTACACGTTCTGGCTATGGGATGTAAATATGGTGATTTTATGATGCAGAATCAATGTCCTGAGTAATCAGGGTGGTGCAGTTATCGCTGGTGTGAGCTATAACATAAAAGATTTTAGTTCTTGTTCTTCTTTTGATATAAATTATTTATATTTTGTTGTTAATAGCATACCTGTTCCATGAGAGCTATCTCACACCTCAGCTTGAGACCTCAGCTAAGAACTCCTCAGTACTGCTTTATTCTGTTTAACAAGCAATAAGTAAAAGTCCTTACAATTACTATTTTTTAATTATTATTTCTCCAGGGGGAGGAGGCTATAAAGAGATAAACTGAAAATGACTGGCAAAAGCCATTTGCTTTCTTCTTTATTTTATGAAATTGCTTAGTTAGGCATTTTTAGTTATTTTTTTGACTTAAAATTGTCCTCAGTATGGTCTTAAAATAGAGGATATATATGTTTAATTTCAGTTTGGCTTTACTTTTGCAACCTGGAGCCAGTACCTTATACAGCACAGTTTTGCAAGCTGCCATTTTGCCTTAATGTAAAAATATGTCATCATGTTTCATCAGCTATGGTACCTTCAGAGTAATTTCTGCTAAAGTTATACTTTAACTTCCTTTTAAATCTCAGCTGATTTCCAGCTCTCTAAATTCCCACTTTTGTCCTGCTGGAAAGCTACTTGTATTCTGTTATTTATTTCCCTCCTTTTAGAGCTGTACTAATAAACTAAAAATTTACGTGCGAGTTAATAATTTTTGCAGTGTTCAGGAAGAAGTAGCACCATAACTCAAGAATACCGCCTCATATTGTATGCTTCTACATTATACGCTGCTCTGGTATAATAGGCACTGAAACTAGAAATAGCACAAAAAGCAGCAAGCCATGGTGGCAGAAGGCAAAACTGATTTTAGTCTCTTTTGTTTCCTAGTGTATTCTGAGCACCAATACACAAAAGGCTGCTCTGAATTTCACCTGCCTCTGTGTGGCTGCCAATAGCTGAAAATGGACTGGAGCGCTGGGTGGTCCAACCATGCACAAGAATTTCCCCAGATTTCATTCAGAAATTATGAAGTGGGTCCTTTATGTTACTTTTCTTTCCCTCCTGCTGCTGGTGGCTCCATGCCATCCGTCTTGCTCTTCGCTAAACTGCTACCCAACACCAAAATCTTTAACATTCAGCCATCCTGTGAGCTTCATCTTTGTTCACCTCATCGTCTGTTATCTGTATACTACGACTGCAGACACTCATAATGAATTTAGCTTCTGCATTACAGTGCTTTCCAGTCAAAGCCAATAGCAAAATCGCCATCAGGAAAATGCCTTGCTTTAATTTAAGACACTCTTTTTCTCCAAACGTCTGTATGAAGTATAATTACTTTGTACATGTCATGTTCTGAATATCATTGCTGGTTATTGCCTTGTGCTATAGGCACTTTTCCATTTCCTAGCTTGCTCTAGTAACACTTAACTAATAGGCAGTGAGAGAGGGTGGAATGAATGTGCCTTAAGAGATGATAGTTCTCTACCCCTTCCTGCTTTCAGCAGATCGGTCAATTGATTTGCCGGAATGCACTGGGGTTTGTCAGGAGTCTCTTCCCAGAAGCTGGGATTAAGGAAAGCTGTTGAAGGGACTGCTGCTGTGCTGCTCTTACAGCTTCTGTGATTTGAGTGGCCACAAAAGGAATACCAGCAAAAAAAAACAGCCTCAGTGAGCTGAGGAACAGAAAATGCAAAACACAGGACAGGATATTTACAGGTTTAATAACAAATTTCCAGAGAGAAGACATGTGGGTGGCAATTCTAGTGTGTCTTATTATTATCGTTGGTTTTGATACTCTATTTATTTATTTATTTGCTTATTTGGATGGGGGAAGGAAATAAGCACTTTGGCTTAATCTCTTTCTTCTGTCATCCAAGAGAGTAAAGAAAAAAGAACTCCTCCCATCTGCAGGCACAAGCGGATCAAGCATTTCGACACACCTTTTCAAGATTTACCTCTGCTCATTTCCTCTAGCTTTACACAAGTCTGATGCAAATGACACAGCTTGTTCCTGCTGAATCACAATGAATTCCCTTTCAGGGAAAAAAGCAAAAGAACATCACTTGCATCCCTCAGTGAATTACAGCCATTGTTTTTTATTTCCTAGTGGGTAATTGAAGGCTTTTACAGCTAGAAGAAATTATTTATAGAGTCATGAAAAATGGATTAACTTTCCTGAGTGCTTCATTGATGTTTTAGGCATCTACTTTATTCCAATTAAACTTATATAATCTAAAATCAATGTACTTCTTTATTTTAGAGAATAAATTATAGAGGAAAATAATTTGTTTAGCCTCTGTGAACTGCCTTATTTCCACATATTTTATATATGTAATCTCTGCAAGGAACAGAAGAATTCAAAGTGTTATTAAGCTCAATACAGGCAGAAACCTTTCCTTTGTTCCCAGCACCTTCAGTGGCTGCACAGAAGCCAAGCTTTGGGAAGCAACCTAGGAACTTTCCTGCTGGATTAGACCTGCATCCATGCAATCAACTCTTCTGCCGCTTGCAATGGCTTCTGCCAAATGCCTCAGAAGAAGGCATGGAAATGTGCAGGAGAGTTTATGTATCTGCCCCCAAAATTAGGTTTATACAGTTTCCTAGTAGTTAGAGAATTTCTCAAATTCAAAATACACCTTAATTATCTATCATAAAATCCATTTCTGTATTTTTTGTGTACAGTGTTTATGTTTCCCATATGAAAATTGTAGAGTTTTATTTCCAATACATATCAGTAAATGTCGATTTATCTAAGGAGAATACTTGGCTAACTAAAGACAAGTAAGTGGAGCGTTTAATGATCATAACTAAACTAACTTTAAAAAATACAATACAATCTTTAGTAAAGGAAAAATTAATTCTCAGTCTGGACACTGAATAGAGCACGGGGATGGGAAGATCTTCAGTTAAATACCACTGACTGGAAATAGTCACTGTTACCATGTCAGCAATTTGCAATTAGCCTCTTCAGCTAGCTCAGGATGGGATCCACTAAAATACTTATTCCAAACTTGCTCAAGTTACATCGGTTTTACCACATGGATCTCAAATTCTCCTATTAATGATGAATTTTTATACTATGCAACTTGTCTTTGTGTTTGAGCCCTGAGTTATTTTAAATAGGCATGGGTTTTTATTTCTCTTTTGATGAATCATGCCTGGGTTATCCTGAATAAACTGCTAAATGTAAGAAATCTGAACTAAATCATGTAAAAAGAAAGGAAGAATTAAGTTGTTATTTGTTAGAAACTATTTAAGTCTGCTTGAGGCAGATGGAATAACGATTGAGAAATACCCAAAACTTAAATAAAAAATTTAGAAATATAAAAAGCACTAGTTTCTTCTGGTCGATTTTTTCAATCTCAGCTTAAGTTTCCTCTATAAAATATAAAATAAACTCAGAATCCTAAATTACAATAGCATATTGGTAGCCTGCAAAATTCCTCACTAGAAAAACATTAATTACTTTTTCTGGTAGAGGTTTTTCAACTTCATCTTACAAACAGACGTTAAACACATAATGATACTATCATTTAAACCGAAAGATTATCTCTTGTTTGTACAACCTTATTTGGCTTACTGATCGTTTTCAAAACACTCTGCTGGTTTTCTACTTCCAGGAGTGTATAAGAGGAGCTTTTGCTGCAAAGAAGATAGCAGGAAGAGGGAGGGGTTTTAACACACTTTTTCTATAATTCCACCATCAGTGGAAAGTATATCTCTGTGATATTTTTCTGACTTTACAATTAGCTATCCACATGCTTTCATTGGGTTAGCAGCAGTGATGCATTTAGTCTAAGAAACATCTTTAATTTACAAACATGTTTAATGACTGCATGTCATTCAGGAGATTGTCTTTGTTATTTTAGTGGGAAAGTATCAAAGCATTCCTAAGTTTGTAGCTACAGTTTTTCAATAATTTCAGATAATCCTTTTAAGTTGTTATAAGCAGGCATAATAAAAGGTGAAGTCTCTTTTAAAGAAAGTCAAGCAACCTTACATTGTAGATAAAATGCCTGAAGTCTCAAGTCTTATTAAGTTTAAGAGAAGCCTATAATTTCAAGTATTTTTATTTAAAAAGAAACATTGTCTTTTCTTCTTTAGAACTGCTAGAGGGGTGTGTCTTCCTGTCTTCAAGTGTTTGAGGAAGCCTCTTAATCATTGCCAGAGAGCTAATTATCAGCTAATGCAATATTTTCACTTTTATATGGCATCTACTATTACTATCTCATTGTGGCTTGAAATAACATTAAGGCCCTCTAAAGAATATTTCCAAGGACTATTTCATAGAAAGCTATTTCATAGAAAGCTTAAATCTGAATAACAAATGGTTTAATAAATGCTTTCAATGCATGGGTAAAAAATAGAACAGATTTTTAAAGGTTCTAAAAACTGTGTTCCATCCCTGCATATATTAACATGAGATCTATTATCTTTTCTGAAGTTTGTTCGTTAGTGACAGGATAAAAAAATCACAGAAAATCTTTACTCGATTGAAGTAACTCATTTTATTAAACTAGGGACTACATTTTTACCTCCCACAAACCACCCTCCTCCTCCTCTTCCCAGAAAAATACACATAAGCAAGACTAATTCCCCATTTTACATCATAAATACCATGTTCTATGAATGAAAGACATTTTACCAGAGACCAAGAATTTTTTTTCTGTCTTTGGAGCACATTGCCTACAATTTGAACAATATTTTGTCCTTTAATACCTATAGGGAAGTGCAGCAATGGGATGACCCTGAGTTCTGTAAGAGAGGTAGAAGTATATGATCAAAACAGATGATGACTTTTGCTGGTTTTGTACAGTGAAGAGCACTAGCAGAGCTCAAACAGGACAGAGACTGCAGTGCAACGATTTGCTGAGGTAATCTAAGACACAGCTGATGCTAAAATGAGTAGTCCAATTACAGCTCATAATCATTTCCAACAACCAGGCATTCCTACCTTTACTTTGAACAGCCCAGAAGTGGAGCTCATCTGACTCCACAGTGAAAGCCAATCTGGCATAAAACATATTTTGGATTTGAGTTTGCTTTTTTGGTTGGTTGGTTGGTTTTGGTAAGGGTTAGTTTTGCTACCCTTTATCTCCCTATTTCCCTGGCTCTTCAAGTATGCAAAGAAAGTGCCAAAGGAAAGGCTCAGCTGGATCACCACACTCACCCTGAATGTCTTAGACTTCATATTTTACATGTGTTTAGTTATCATATTATACTCACATGCTAAAATTGTCTTTTAAAATTAGTATTTGTAGAATAGGTATCCATTTGGGGTGGTGTAAATCCTTTATCCCCATCTTTTCCTATGTCAAGCAATGTAAACTATACCACCTGAATTTTTTTTTCTTTTTATTTTTTTTCCAATCAAAGCTGTATTTTACTCACATAAAAATGTGGTGAAAAATATATTCCCTCAATCCTGTCAGACCAAATTTGCTCTCTGGCTTCAGACCTCATGTGCTGAGTTTCATTTTATGGCAATTTTTTTATAGGCTAGTTATAAATCTTTTTGAATGGAGTGTTTATAATGAAAAAACTACCAGTCCAGGAAATATTGACCACACTAAACATCAGCAGAATTATAACAGCAACAAGATTGAACAGCACTGATCAATCAGCCTCCAGTAGCATCCCATTTTCAAAGTCAGTATACTGTCTCCACTTCATACACTTTTGTCAATGTAAGTAATTTTTTCCTTCATTTGGCTTTAGATACTCTACTATGAAATTAGAAATTCACTATTTCACTTCACCGCTGTAGTATCAGTAGAATTGCATTAGGCCTGTATAGTGTTTTGTGGAATAGTGTATCCAAGGGGAAATGTCAACATGATTTGAAGTGCAATAAATATTTAACAGTGAGATATTCCTTATCATCAAAGTGATATGCAATGTATAAATTTGCATTTTTGCATTGCATTTTTTAGTAAGACAGTTCATGCTAAATCAGTAACATGTCTCAGGGTTGATTTTTTTAACAAGCTATCTGATAAGATTCATGTCTTGACTGGGCATTTAGTTTGGCTGTGATAAAAAATGCAACAAAAAACATTTTTAGGGAGGGAAAAGTGAACAGTGAGCTAACAAATTGGTAAACCAAGATTATAACACTGCGTACGTAGCCACCTATTTTAAATTACTCTGGTAAATGTAATTTTCAAGGATGTAGAATAAAATTATACTAGAAATCTTTTTATGCACAGACATCAACAATCAGTTGACTCTGAAAATGACTTGCTGCTCTACATAGGAATCAAAAGCAAAAGATGACAGCAAAGCGGGTAGCTTTACCTACTTAAATACAGCAGAGAATCATTACTTGACACAATATAACTGATGCCACACAATTTTATCTATCTTTCACATTTGTTGCTTTTTTGACTACTTTTATATCCTTCCCACTTTAAGTTATTCCAGGAGCAGGGTAATTTTTTTAAGTGTGTCCTTTTGTTGGTTTGTTATGTCACCATAAGGCAAAGCGCTGCCAAGACTAAAATAGTGTTCTTACTGGAGCTTTCCTTAGCTGTTTTCTCTTCCCCCCACATTAGCCTTTCCCTGTGCAATTAGGAGTAGGGCATTGTGTTCTTCTTATTTCTTGCATTTTGCCATCATCGTATCATTTGTCAGCGTTCTCATCCAATTCAAATGTTCCTTGAAGTGAAAGAAATTGTCACTTGCAGGAATTTCTCCTCCATGATTTTCCTTTTCTTTCCTTAGTATTACTAACATGGGATGTCTCAGGTTCGTGAAGTTTCTGTTTAGAAAGGCCATTAAGTTTAGAGCTTGAATAGGAAAATGAAACTACCTGCATTTAGTATAAAAATGCTTAGTCTGTGTTTACTTCTGCACTCAATGAAATAATTTAACATTATTTTGGACATAAATGGCATAAAGTTCAGAAACGGAGTTATTATTCTCCGAATAAACCTCACATACAACTTCTGTGGAAATGTTTTCTGTTAGTTTCTGGTTGACTGAGTCTGTAGTTGAAAGGATAAATTAGGCTGGGGATGCTCACCACCTTGTTTAAAGTGCTCAGCCTTTTCAGGTAGCTTTGTATTTAGAGTCTTAAGTAACTTGTTGATCATTTTGACACATTTCAGTATTAAACTGCACAAATTTTCTCTCAAAGGCTTCTCTTCAAGGTTGTGATGCCTGTATCTTTCATTATAAAACAAAGTCCTTGACCATAGTCACTTCTCTAACACACACAAATTGTATCACCTGTTTAATGATTCAGAGAAAACTACAACTCTCCTAATAGAGTGTGCTAGTCAGAAAGAACAGCTGAATGTTTTCTTTAACTGATTTAAACAAAGTAGCTTGTTTTCTCTCACAAAGCAAAATAGCTGAAAATAAAGTATTGCATCGTATCACAGCATAGTTTGGGTTGAAAAATGGCTCTGGGATTGATTCATTACAACTGCTTGCTCAATGCAGAGCTAGTGTAGGTCAGGGTTCCCTGATAAATACTTGAAAATCAATAAACTTAAATTTTAAAGTATCACTGCAGAAAATTTCACTTCTGCAGAATCTGCGAAACCAAGCTCAGAAACCCTTCTTTCTGAGAGTTTTCATCTGGAAAATTCTGTTTGTTTGGAAGAAAAGTTGGACCTTAGCCTAATTTTGTGTTAAGCGAGAAGATGATTATGCCTCCTTCAACTGTGTTGGCATAGTTAAGGAGCTGGACTGAGAATAGAGGGAGAGAGGAGGCTGGTTTCCCATTGCAACATTAGCACAAGCGTAAAAAGCTGTAAAGATGAAATCAATTAATCTCTGTAAGGACCACTGCAGTCTGCATATGGAAGACAACCTAAGAAATCTAAGTACAAGCTTACGGTCTTTATCTGTGTATTGGCGCAGAGTGCAGGACTGAAAAAAATGCCACTCAGGCCAGATGCTTTCTTTTATTTAATCTCCCTGTAGATCAGGCATGCAGGCGTACAATTACATATTACAAATGAAAAAGCACAAGTTAAAGAGATGTAATATGTAAAATAGATTACTTTCCCAAATATGTGTCATATTTTGGCTGCAGGAATGGGGGCAGAAAGGGGAAAGATTATTGGGTAGTGTGAGATGTATACAAGTAACTTTCTTTTCCATCTCCTAGGTGGAGATGTTAAGTAGCGCGTGTTTATATATGTCTCCTCCCTTTATAAACAAACACACAGCAGCATAGAAAGCAGGTACTAAGAATAAAAAGAACAAAAAAAAAATCCCCAATGGGCAAAGAATAATGAATTAAAAGTACAGGACAAGGTAAAACCTATTCATCTTTGAGAAAGATGTGGTTGATGTTCTGATATTTCTACCACAGGAGCTGCATCAGCTTGTGACAGCTTAAGTAGGTAATATACAGTTTAAATGCAATAGGAGAGCAAGGATTTAAAAACACTATCTGGAAACACACGACCGCAATTAAACCAACCTGACCTTTAGTCAATACATTAGTTATAGTTATGTGATTCAAGACACCACTTTTAAATACTTGCTATTTTAGGTAACAATTATCACTTTTGCAAAGCCCTGAGAACATGTATTTTCTTTATTTCAAAATATTGACATGTAAATGTACTCTTCATAAAACCCCAGCATTCTTGTGCCAAAATTGGAATGTTGAAAACTTTTTCCTTAACATTCAAAAATTTGACATATTGTAAATTTGCTGATTTTAAACTGCCAGTCCTGCAAACGTCTCTGCATGCACATGTAAAATTTCTTTTTTTCTAGAGGAGGACTTGATGACAATGCCAAAAAAATTTAAGTTAAATAATAGTCGTACAACTCTGGAAAGTGATAGGGTTCTGTAACAAGTATATTCTACTCAGATACTGACTAATCTTGGTGCTGGGAAAAAAAATAGTATTAATTTAATTTTAAATTCTAAAGAAAATTAAAATGCTATTTGATTAAGAATAAAAAGAAAATATTTTAAAATGTTGGGGGGGTAACATTCACTCTCTTAATATATTTCCTGTGTATTTTATGAACAAATTAATTTTTTTTGTTCAAAAATATTTCTAATGAATAAACTAAACCATTTTCTTGAAAATCTGTCTCAAAAATAATGTAATTTTGTTTCCTGATATTCATTTTCCCTTCAGAACAATAAATATTTGATGAAATAAAATCCAGAATTGTTTTAGAAAATATAAAAGTTGGAGCCCAGCTGTGCTCTGTGGAATTTTAATTCCAACTGTAGTTAAACTCAAGGGAAAATTTGTATTTCTTTATATGGAATTGAAACAGACCCATGGTTTCACTTTCAATAAGGATATGGAAATCAATATGCTGTAAAGTAGTTTATGCTATTTTTCCATTTCCATCTGCTCCCTTCCATTGCATCTTTTTGTGAGTGACAGCATAATAATTGCTGTACCAATTAATGCCCTTCCAATCCAACTGCATCGCTACTGCAAAATAAATGTTTTGCTTTGTAGCAGTTTGTCCTGCTATGAAACTTTGCTTTAGTTATTCCAATCATCTAACAGCAGAAAAGGAAAAGCTGCTTTGTCATCAATAGCTCAATAGAAGACACTGTATATTCAATACAGAGAGTTGGCAGAATTTTAACCAGTATCAATTTATAAATAGGATAACAGCAATCATTTATTTTCTGCCTTAAATGAAAGTATCCTTTTTGATGCAATAATAGCCACTTAACTGATTTGAGATTGTAGTAGGGTTTTTTTGAGGAACATTTTCTTTAGCCAGAATAAAATGTGGAGTCTCTTTCTTTGCAACAAAAGCTCTTAGAGGATAAAAGCTTCCATTTGAAATAAGCAGTCATAATAATTTAGCTTCTTGCAGTAAGCGTCTCATTTTCCCTAGTGGGCTTTCAGTGCATAGCTACAGTGCCTTTCCCATTTTGTCCTGTGTCTTAACAAAAAAGCTGCAAAGAACATTCGAGGTTGAAACATGTCAAGACAGGCTTCCCCACCAAAACTATATCCTCAGTACAATCTGCAGGCCTCCTCTGGTATAAATAGGAGCTTTCACTGCTGTTGGGAAAGTCCTTAGAGGACATAAATCTAGATTAAAGGCTGGTACTAGTTTTGTGAACTTTTCTGGATGAAGGGCTGCATCTATTGTCTGGTGGGAATTGTGTCAGGAAACAACATACAACTAACTCCTTACTAACATTTCATTCCTGAAACATCTGTTAGCT
Organism: Dromas ardeola; assembly: GCA_013398915.1. NCBI lineage: Eukaryota > Metazoa > Chordata > Aves > Charadriiformes > Dromadidae > Dromas > Dromas ardeola. The sequence continues at coordinate 172,792 of VYZM01008053.1, forward strand.
AATTGGGTTTTTTTCCACCTCCTTGCACCATCCGTTGTGGATGAAACCTCATCGTCTCTGTTTCACTGGTTTCCAGACTGTTCTGTTTATTGTGAACAACGGAATTTTCCAATGAATATTTCTCAAAAGAAAAGATTGCTTTGCAATGCAACAAGTGTTTCCGTTTATTTGGTCTTAGCTTGCACTGATTGACTCATAGAAATTTCTTTTGAACAGCCGTGTTTTTCTATAACATTTATAGAAACATCTATAGCAGTCACAGAGCTCTTGTCCTCATGAAGTCTTAGAGCACTCGCAAGTAAAAAATATACAAAACATAATACTAATAAAGATAGCCAATTGGCTTTAATTTAATTACTTCAATTTTGTGCTCATAATCTTGCAAATGGAAATGCCAAATTTTATTTCAAAAATCAAGTTTATTATTATTACCTAGAAAAGTAAAACTGCATTAGAAGAACATTATTTTGTTTGTAAAGTCATCTCTTCAGAGGTTAAGAAATCCCAGATGAAAGCTTGCTCTGCAGCTGCAAAAGTCTGCTTCTTTATTTTACCTAATGACTATCTAATATGAGGTACTTAAAAGGCCTGTAACAGAAGCTGAAACACTCCGGTTCTGTTGATTTTTAATCATTATACTGCAAAAATATACACTTATATTAGATCTTGTATTAGAAAGGTTTAGTCACGGGGTTTCAAAAGTGGCGCTGCATCAGAGAAGTGAGTAGTCTGGTGGCGATAGCATTCACCTGCATTTGGTTGCATGTTGCTCACGGGTCATCATCCCCCAAACAAACTGTCTGGCACCAACTCCAGTCTGAGAAAACCCCTGCCATCTCTTACCCTCGGCTGCTTGTTCCTGCTCCTCCGCTGTGCCAGTACAACGATTTGTAGGGCTCTTGCAAACCAGATGACCAGAGTGCTTCAGTCTACAAAGCAGCCTTTCAGGCGCAATGGCACAACTGAGGGACGGTGAACAGCAGTATGGGCAGAGGGGAGAAAGGGAACATTTTCAGCTGATTTTTCCGTTACAGAAAATGTAATGTTGAACCTTACCCACAGGCAGAGGGGAATTTTAACACAGGACTTGTATATCACAGATGAGTGCTCTAACCAAAGAATATCAGATGAGAGAGTCCCTTGAATTCTGGTGTTGGAAAAGTGTGACCTTTTTTTCATTTAGAATAGAAAAAGGGTTGGCACCTGCCTTCTGGTTAAGAATTTGAATTCTGAATCCAAAACAGAGTGACATCTCCCAAGAAGCAGCAGGAAGGGAGCTTTCAAAGCTTATCCCTGGTTCTCTTTTTCTTTTTTTTTTCTTCTTTTTGTTTTCTTCTTTTTTTCTTCTTTTTGTTTTCTTCTTTTTTTCTTTTCATTTAGCTGAGTACTGCAAGTTTTCTGTTAGAAGTTGTGATCGATCTACTTATATGTACATCAGTCACTGCTGTTACTAGGAAACCATTGGTTTTTTCCTCTAAAGATTTGTTATAAATAAGCACCATGTCATGAAATAAGATCTTTGTGTATACTACCTCTGCTTCCAACATAATTAAGACCAGGAAAAATCTAATTTTGGTGTAATTTGCCAGGTTACATTAAATTATCTTGATGAATCATTCATACCTAATTGCTTTGGACTACAGCTTCATTGCATTCTATGATCCTGAGAGTAAATTTAAATAAAGGATGAATAATACCTTTCCAAGGTCCTGTCCTAGAACGGAAAAAAAACCAAAACATTTCATATGTAAGCCACAGGAAAAAAGGTCACGAAATATGTGTTAATCAAATTCCTTTTATGCTGACTTCAGAAGAAACGTAGAGAGAGTTTTGTAGTCTTGAAAACAGCAGCGGTACCACAGAGCTGCAAAATCCACAAACAGCATTATTCTTCTCTCTTAAACTTTTAAAACTCAAATATGGCACAGAAAAAACTATTGAAGCAGGAAGCTTAGAAAGCTGTGTAACTTAAATTCTTTATTGCAAAGACTTTTCCTGTGTCTTTAGTTTCATAATCCATAATACTGACACAAAGTGTAATTGTGGAGATGCTGTAGTACCTAAGATTCCATAAGGCTGATCAGCTGTATGAGTATTAAAATAATATTTAGTAGGAAAGCAAATAAAAGAATCAATTATCGTTCAGAAAGTCCAGTATGAGATAGACTAAATTAAAAAAAAAAAAA
>VYZM01008054.1:0-54236 GCA_013398915.1 Dromas ardeola
GTGATGGAAATAATAAAAACAAAGAGTACTTGTCAAGCTGGCTGACACAGCTCATTCCAGAGATACAGCTTTTATGTCCCATTGGGACTCAAATGTTTAAGGCGCTGAGATGGTTGAGCGTCATGGGCATGCGGTCACTCGTGTTAGCATCCACCCTTGTCTGCATTCTTAACTCCTGAATCAGTTAACAAAGGGAAGGTGATGTGACTTTAGGTCCAATGCCTGATTTGTCTGTACTTACAGTGAAAATCTGTCTTATGATCTTCAGCACGTGCTGACCATGGAGGAGTAATAGGCTTGGTCTGCATGCCAGCCTTAGATCGAGATTCAGACTGAAAACTACTTTAAAAAAAGAAAAAAAAAGGAAGTGTTTGAAAGAATGTCACTGTGAAAGGGTGGAAAGGGGGAAGCTAAAAAGAACAGGCAAAACAAGTTTGCCACGTTATTAATGAAATGGTAATACCATTTCTATGGTAATACCTCGCTGAATAGATCTGAAGAACTAAACTTCAGAAACAGTGCATAGCCAAGGACAGGGCAGTTCATTATACACCCTGTAGTGGTAGTTGGTTTATCTTTGTTTCCTCTGTGCTTTCAGACATGCTTCCACACAGGCACAACTTAAATATTTTGCAACTTATCCCAAAAATAAAACCTCATATTTTATCAAGTCCCTCAGCCGAAGTTCATATCAGCAAAAGCTGGTATAGTCTTTCAAGGCATTACATCCATAAAGTAACCGTCTGAGCTTGGGTATTTGATTGTTAGATTTCTACTTTCTGTTTTAGCCACATAGATTTAAGTATGATATATCACATTTTGAGAAGAAAAAAAAAAGGGGGAAAAAAAAAAAAGAAGTGAATCGGTGGCCAGATTTATCCAGCTAGCCAGAGGAAAAAAAAACCCACAGACATTAGGCACTTGCTAACTTTCTAGCTCAGCTACCAGCACCAGTGTTTAAAGCACGTGACTGTGTATGTAACCTCAGAATCTGGGAGCTGCACAGCTCTCTTTTGGCATTTCACTTTGCAAGCAATTAATTTGTTCTGGGCTTTACTATACTGTGCCAAAAAAAAAAAAGGATATTACTCCTCCATGACTTACTTCATCAGGCTGCTGGGAATGTTTTACTGAAATATGCAGAGGACTTTAAAAATACATAATGATAGAGAAAACGTATTATTTTAATTGAACACAGAAACAGGATATTGAAAAACAGAAGGGAAGTTTACTGCCCAGAAGAAAGTCAGTGGAGTTTGCTGTTGATAGCTAAGAAATAGGAAAAGCAAAGCTCCGTAGTCTAGGGTTTTTGCTGTTTTGGTTTGGTTTCGTCTATTTTTTTAGCCTGCCATAACTTCCTGTATCTTTTCAAGCAAATAATTTGAAAGCCAAAATATGGTCCTTTTTCTACTTCTGATGCTTGGAAGCACTGACCCTAATAAATTCACAACAGAATAAATTTAGATGTTATAAAATAAGCTATTATTACTGTAATCTCACATACACGAAAAAAAGATTCCCATATGTATTTCTAAGACAATCTAAAGCTCAAAAATTACTACATTATATTCTATTGTTTAGAAAAATTGGACAGATATATCCAGTTGAGTGTCCTGTGGCAAAAGGTACTTATTTCTCTGATCATGAGAGGATAAGACTACCCAAAAAAGCGAGAATAGGTATTAGAAAATATTCATAGTAGCTGGTTACAAGGTTTTTTTGTATGGTATTAAGAGTTAAGGATGCAAACAGAAAATTTTTTGGAAAACTTATGCTCCGAAGAGGGCTGATGCCATTCTATTCAACAGTAGAGGATAATCAGGCTAACATCCCACTTGGTAGTAAGCCACTTAGAGATGTCAACAAATATATTTATCTTGTTAGGACAATTGCCTTGAACAACTGTGATCCTGAGATATGGAGAACAATCTCTCTGGACTAAGCTGCTTTTAAAGATACAGGGAGTCATCTACACACAAGCACATGTAAATGAAGAGCAAGTAAAGACATACTGGACAAGCTTTTTGAGTATTTAGTAGTATAGCTTTAAAATTCAGATACTGAAGGATAAGGATAAACAACAGCTGCTGGTTTTGGAGATGGATACTCTGTGTGTTCGAGTTGGGAAAAAAAACCTGCGCATCCAGGAGAAGTCCCTGCTTCTGGAGGAGCAACATAAAAATACCTACAGTTAAGCACAGCTCAAATCAGTCAATGATTCAACAGAAGTAAACACAATTGGCAAAGCATTTTGAGAGTGTTTACCTGAGGAATTCTAATAAAAATTATAAATTAGGCTAGCTTTTTAAATGTATATGTTCTCCTGATGGAACAAAGGTAAGCTATATCTATGTTACATGTTGGAAAACAATGACAAAGTAAAAGTAGTAGAAAAGGACAGAGAGAAAGAGGGGTAAAAAAGAGCACTATGACAGGTTTGCTTTAGTAACAGCCCAAAGTTTATCTCCTTTAATCCTCTCTGTTCAGTCCATATGTTTTTGCCACAGCCAGATGATAAACTGCATTTTGTCTTGTTTCGTTCTGTTCCAGTAGTCTGGCCTATTTCGTAGTCACACTACGAAAACACCAGTCCTCCAGAGAATGACAGGAGCCATTCAATCAATTCTATTTGGGAACTTACAGAATCACAAAAAAAAAAATCTAAAAATAAGACCAATCATCATCATTTTATTGAGATAATTCAGAATAAAGTATTTAATCTAATCTACTGGCATATCTTTTCAGGTTTTATTATGCTAGAGTTTAGAATGTCAAGGTTTTCAGGGTTTCTTGAAGAATCAGTAAAGTAAGAAAATTCTTTTGTAAAATTCTGCAAATCAAATGAAGAACTTTGGAAATGTTATTTTATGTTGGTTTATGCTATTTTATGTTATTATTTTATTTTATTATTTTGTTTTTATTAAAAGAAAAATCAGTTCTAAATGCCATGTTTTATAGTCTTTCCATAATTCAGGCTCCCAAAATTGGCAGTTGCTATTGAAAGCAGTCATTATCTTATTTCAAACTTTAACAGGTAGCTTACCATTCCTAAGTCCAAGAAAATTAAAAAATATTATTTCTATTGGATAAGATTATTTTTTCTCTAGGTAGTTTACAGAAGTTCTTTACACCTTTATATGCTTTAAGTAAACTAGTATGGAATAAAAGTTCAAATGAGATAAGTAGAATCTATTTTGATGTTTATCATGCTTTTGTTTTCTTTAACCTCCCTATTCAAATCCCGTATGATCTTTTTGCACCCAGAAAATGGTATATGTGTCTCTATCCTTTGATCATTTTTATCAACAGGCAGATAAGCAGGTACCATTTCTGTATATATAAGGGCTGACTGGACCAATCTCAAGCAAAACATGGGACCTCAAAAAATGGCACTGAAAAATTAAGTGTGTGTGGAGTGTGTCAATGTTGTTGTTTTTTTCTGCCCTTAAAAGCATCTCTTAGAAAACAATAAAAAAAAAATAAACCTCAAAAGGGCTATATACTAAGTTCTGTTCCGTATACAACAAATCAGAAAGATATGGCAATGGGGAAAAGTTTAGACAAAAAAGAAGGTTCTTGTTCCAATAAACCACAAAGAAAAAAGAGAAACAATGTTTCAGAACCAGTGTATTACATGTATTGAAAAGGAGTAAAGCTTTTTTTACAAAGGTTGTTATATAAAAAAATGAGGAATATGCATTCTGTGAATTTTTGCAAATTTCCAATATTTAAAGGCTGACAAAATTCCTTTGACATAGTGAAGAATGAGCATCAGAAAATTACATTGAATTACTTAATTTTTTAGGATTCTAGCCAGCTAATCATTACAATGTTGCCAATATTAATAAACAGTCAGGCTGACTTTCTCCCTTGGAAAGAATAGACCAAGTGCTAAGATGTATCTAAACCACTTTAACAATGCATAAACGTAATCCAGGTCTTTACAGCATTTAGGCACAATGGTCTCAGAGGACCTACAGCGCAAAAAAAAAAGCTTATCAATGTTTAACAGACCTCAGTACAATGTTGAATATAGGATTAGAGACAAACAGGAACACACATCACGAGATCCTTAGGGTTTCTGGCCACCAGCAGCTAAATTTTTCGGTAATTGGTGCATATGGAACAAAACAGAAACATGAAACATGTTTGTTCTCCTCCCTTTTCCTTCTTTCTTTTCTTTAACCAAAAAGAAAACTTTATCTACAAATTATTTCATTCTTCATTCATTTTTCACAAATTTCAGCAATGTGGGTGTCAAGCAAGAGTAGACAACGGCAGAACAGCTGATCAACTCTCACTTTAGAAAAAAAATGTAGCTTTATGCTTTGTCATTGTTCAGGCTCAATTTCAAAGCAGCATTTATTAAAGGCTTTTTTTAACAAAGGTATTTTCATTATAGCTGTATAGCACAATGCAAAAGATGATGCCTTTGACAGCTCAGAACATATTTTTAAAAGATATAGGACTCTTGAAAATACTAATAAAGCTGAATGAAGCTATTTGCTCAGAGATGCCAAAAAAACCCCAAACCAAACAACCAACTTGTAAAGTAGTTTTGGGTTTATTTGCAGCATTTTCTAAATGTTCTATGCTACGGTTTCCTGCCCCTAAGTGTGCCAAAACTAGGTTTTATTTTTGCATGTGAAATTGAAAAGCAAAATTATGTGTTTCTTCCATTAAATATATCCTGTCTATGTAGATTTTTCTAAATGCAGATATACATGCTTGGTAATTGAAACTCACAAAAGGATATACTCCCAAAGAAGAAAGTGTTAAAGAAGTAAAAAGGTTGAAATTACAGCAGAATTATTTCAAATTAAATGATATCTGGAGGGTAATATGATAATAAAATAAATTTCTGAACACATGAGAGGGGACTGAAGTTCCAGGAAATTTGCTTAATTCTCCTAATACACATATTTTTTCTCTTCAGGCTTTATACACGTTCCACTTTTAGCAGGAGGCAAAAGTGCTGCTGTTGCTGTAAAAAGCATTTCTGTAGTGTTTCAAACTTGACCCCATGGAGGGAACACTATAGATCACATGAATTAATCCTCCTAACTTTTTCGGCTAGTTCTGAAAACTTCATCGACCTGCGACATTTGGGTATAATTAGTTAAATCTCCAAGCTTTGGATCAATAGTCTGAATTGCCATGCCTTTGAGATTTGTTAAATCATTGTCTTAAAATGTCATAAAAACTCTGAAGTTCTTGGTGAATAATTCATCCAAAGTAACTTCAGCAAATCAGCATACAGTAAGTCCTATTGATCTTGACAGCATTGTGTGAGACATATTTTGACTAGGCTGAAGTGTTCTAAAAGACATCTCAGAAGGATGAAGGTTTCTTCTTCCCACTCTTCTTCCCTGTTTGAGAAAGACTTGATGCTTGCCATGATCTATGTTAGCTTTAATTTCTGATAGTAAACTTTTCACATATTCTGTTTTGCATATTCTAAGACAGAAATTCTGTGTTAAAGGCAAAACTAAATATTTATTGTAGTAATGCAATGAAATACCTCAGCGAGAAGAAACCTAGGAAGCACATCATCAGTGCTTATCCTTTCATCTCTTCAAAGTTATTGTGAAGGATTACAATTACCAAGCTGAAAACCTATTTTAAAAAAAAAATCTTTTCACAAAATGAAGATTTAGATTTCACTTAACATCTCCCTTTTTCAGTCTTTTCTTGGGTGATTCCTTTCCACTGGTTGCCTGTTTAAAAAACAGAACTGTGGGATATAATTTAATTTTAATTTGAGAAGTGTTTCAAAAGGATTTGTGTTTATTTTAGTTAGGCTTAGGAAGACTGGGCACTTTTGGTTAATACGTTTGGTTGCAGGCCAGAGAAACAGGCAAGAATATTCTCATGTTGACAAACATGAAGAATTTTTCAAACTACCTTAATCCCTTATAGGTTTTAATTTTTTTTAAGTCTGTGTGCTCATCATTAAGCACTTAAAAAATCTGACTAACCTCATTTATATGAGTCTCAATTCCCATTAGAAAATGGCAGCCAAATACTAAAATCCTATTTATAATGGGAGGTCGTCTAATAAATCCCTTATATGCTATGGAAAATATTGCCCCGATGAATAGGTTTAAGAGGAATTTTCTCCTATGGGCACATTATGCAGAATCATCCACTATGAGGTTTTTTCTTTCTTCAAAAGAATCACCTCTGCCTTCTGTTCCAGTTTTTCACTCAATCTTATTTTCCTTATACTTCCTTAGCAGTGAAGGTATTAGAGATCATTTTGATACATAGAATAATTTCTATGTGAGAAAATCAACTGGACATCAGAAGATCATCTGGTACAACCTTCCCTCAAGGCAGAGTTAATTTTAAGGTAGAACAGATTACTTTTCGCTTGTCCAGTTGAGACCCGAGTAAGTCCAAGGACGGAGATTTCACAAGTTTCTGGGACAATGGAGGGAAAAGTGAATATGTTATTGCATTAGCAATGCCCTGCATGAGCCAAATAGTCCTCTTATGCCATGACTAGTGGAAATGCTTCTGCTTCATCAGTGCTTAGATGACAGTTTGAACCTAGGCAATGATCACTAAACTTTCGCAGATTTTAAATTATGGTCTGTGTTCCAAGAACTGTACTTAAACTTTTCTACATATTCCTCAGTCCCTCAAACCTATTCCTGTCTTTCCATTCCAGAGTTTTCTCGTTGAAACAACAATATCAGCTTTATACATAAAAACTCATGCCCTGCCCTTTCTGAAGGCTGGATTTATGGGCGCTTGTCTTAATCTACACTACATGGAGGTATAAAGAGAATTTAGTCTATAAAAGCTTTAACATCTAGTGCCTTTAAGCAATGAATATATGTTCTGGTTTATTACTAACCATATTCTTATAAATTTTGTATTCACAAAAGCAATTTCATATGCTTTTATTTGTACTGAAAAGGGCCCATACTGATAGAAGCTACATATTTGAAGGTAGAGAATGATCAAGTCAAACTTCTGCTATTTTTTCAAGAAATGTATTTTCTTCCTTCCATCTGTATTGCCAATACAATGTTGATGAAACTAGTATATATGGATCAGATATGGTAAGAGGCTAATAGTTTACTGATGTCTTTACCAAGAATGACTGCTGTCCTCAGGAGATGTATTTAAAAAAAAAAATAGACATTTTTACTTCACCTTTTATTTCTATGTCACTTTACATAGTATTAGTTATAAAACTATTTAATGCAAGATGAATATTGCTTGCCCCACAGATATGATATAAAGCATCAGTTCTGGTAAAAATCTGTGACTTTATTCCAAATGAAACTACTGGTCATGAAATGTGCTGGATTGATAGAACCTGCAAGGAAGTTTTTATATTTATCAACAGAAGACCTTTCACAACAGCAACAGGCCTGTAGTCTCTTATAGTTACTCTGCAAGCCACATACCAAAGATTCAATTCTATCTCCAGCTTCCACCCATAAGGCACAAAAGATGGTTCATCTAAACACCTTGTGGTCCGCTACTGAGAAGACCATTAGGGCACTGAATAGAAACATCTGTGACGATGATTTTTGTAGCATGGATCAGGACAATATTGCATTTCAAATTATAACAGGATTGCGAAAGGATAGTAGCAACTTTCAATTATATTTTTTAATGCATACGAATATATTTAATGTGTGAATTCTCCTAATCTTTCTTAACTCTATTTATTCAATTCACTTTAGAGAATTCAGAAATCTAATTAAAAAAAAAAAAAAAAAACAAACCAAAACTCTCAATATAATTCTGCACATAACTCTATTGCACCAACACTGCAATGTACATAGGATGGACAGATATTACAAATAAAAGTATAAAAGGATATATTAGCAATTAAAAGTGAATGTTATCACTATTGTGTGGCCTTTTCCCCTAAGAATTTGCATAAATTTTCTTCATATAACTTTAAGACTTAGAGGGATATACTCAAGTTGTAAAACAGTAAAGCAAAGAAAAAGTACAGGAGAATGTATTTTAGTCATTTGAGTTAGCGGGTGGAGTGAAGGGAAGAAGAAAGTTAGAATACTTTTTAATGTCTTATGGGCTTAATGGAGTCTCATAAACAGATACACTTCTGAAACGTCTCTTTCTACAAACTTATGATCCAAATAGAAAAAAAACCCCAACAAATATATTTTAGTAAAAACGAAAGACCCTTACACAGGCTCCCTTCTTAAAGTTGGAAAAAATAGCTTTGTGGGTAAAGTTTATCAATTATTTGTGACCTAGAAACAAGGAGAAATCATTGGTCATAGTGTTTCAAACCTGGCCCAAAAAGATGTCATTTGGGAATGCAAGGATATCTTTGGTTCTAACTTTCTAAAAGGAAAAAGCAAGAATGAGCACTGTGCATTCTCTCACATCTACCACCATTTAAGAGAATTGGTTCTCTCGAACCAGTTTTTGACCTGATGAAAAGAAGTGATGAGGATGCAGACAAGCTGTATAAATTCCTCAGCATTGATTTGCTGGTGGCATGCACAGATCTCAAGTTTCTTCATTACAGCACTTGCATGCTGTGATAGAGATGGAAGAAATAATTAGGAACATCTAGTCGATTTTCACTCTTTTCAAATTCAAGGGATATCTAGTTTAAGTATAGAAACATGCAAACACATAGATATATAGTGCATGCGTGCAGATGCGCACACGTGCAAACACACACACACAAACATCCATCCATAATATGAAATAACGCCACAAAAAGTTTTAATTCCTGCTGCGCTGAATATAGATTACATTTTCAGTGTTCCTGTATTTCTTCCATTTCACTCTGTTTGCTTCATTTATCCATCTTCATAAACGCGTATTACATACTTGCAAAAAAAAATGGCATTTTGCTGCACTCCTTCCGAAAGCTTATGGACCACCATTGATCCAGAAATCACAACCCAATAAACATTGCTCTACACAGTTTGATGAAAGTATCTCAGTTTTTTTCCTCTACGAAGCCAGTACGCTGCACTATTTATATACATCCTTCATAATAGATCTTTCAGTTGTCATTGCTGACTGGTATTCCCGAGGCTTAAATCCAAAATGTAATCCTATCAAACTACTTGGAAACACAATTATTACGCAAGCCCTACAGGCCTTTCTGATTGCACAATGACAGACAGCAGTGTCCCGTGATAGTTTTTAGATAGAAGGGGAGGAAAGAAAGGTGAACTATGGATTAGATGCAAGCAGGGATAAAGTTGGGATTTACATGGAAATGGAGGTGTGTATTTTCCTTGGCATCTTTTGAAAATTTCCTTCAAACTTTACAGACAAATACTGAGTGACCACCACTTAATTTCCAGGAAAAAAACGAAATACTATGTCTATGAAAACAAACAGAGCTGAACAGCTACAGTGGGTTGTGCTGGGTTTAAGTGGTATTTCATTTGTTTACAAGTTTTTAATAATTGCAGATATTTTGAGCAAAGACATTCCTAAAGTGTACAAATGTGAGTCTCTTCCTCTCCATTTTTTCTCTATGCTGTCCATCTTCTTCTTAGATCAGGAACCTAATTGTTAGCCTACAGGTCTCTTAAGAACTTGAATATATAAAAATTTATATTAGGAATGATATTACAGTATCTGTACTTCTCTGTTTGCACGTTACCCATGTTCAGCGCCACTGACACAGTACAGAGGAGGACTTGTAGGGTGATTAAAGAAACAGAAAACACTATTAAATGAAAGAAGGCTAATAATGTGGCTAGAAGGCTACAAAAGGTAGTGGCTATCTTCGGCTACAAAACCAATAGGGAAAGATGTCTTGTGACATTTCCTTCTGGCAGGGAGTGGGAAGGAGAAAGGGTGAGAGGAAAGAGAAGAGCAAAGAACAGGAAGCGAAAGCTGCTGTTTACACTAAAGGACCAGACTGGCACAAAAATAAATGGGTGCAAATAGCCAAGAAGACAGGACAGTGATTTTGGAGGAGTCTTCTAATAGGCAGGTAGATGATAAAACTAAGGTGGAGCTTTACCAACCGGAAAAAGTGTAATACTCCAGAGTTCAAAAGAATTGGACATGATTACCCTGAATGTCCTCTTCTCCTGAAGAAGAATGGTTATCCGAGTGTCTCTTCTTTTAAATGCCAATAAAAAGCCTAAATACTGATTGCCTATATGCTGATTTAAGTATACTTGCAGATGTACAGTTAACAAGTATATGTGAAGCTTTACAGTGGCAATTTCCTAGTATGATTTGCCACCTTAAGTAGTTGGATCCTGCCTGGCCATAAGTCATAAATATATGGTACAGCAGTAAAACATTGTGTACTTGGATAATACATGCAGATGAAACAACAGTTTTTGTAAAAAGACTCACGTGGGCATCACAAGGAGCAGGGCTTACTTGAAGCTTGGTACTAAAACCTTTTTCTGATGCTGAATTCGCAGTATTTACAGATACACATAATATTTCCTTTTATTTCTGTTGTCCCTTCCCTCATTATTACCTTATCATCTAGCACATTGTCATCTCTGACAGATGAAGAAATCTTTGCTAATATTTGATTTCCAAGTGCACAATATGAACAAGTGCGGGAAAAGCCATTCAAGAAGATAGCAGCTGAATTTTAGTCTACTGCAAGAGCTCTAGCAGGTAGCATAAAGAAGTTTCACCACTGAAACATCATTGAACTTCGGCCTCTGGGTATGTATATTTGCTTTCTAAATGACGGCATAGCTGATGATAAAATAAGAAAGCGGATTGTGAGAAAAAGTGTCTTAGTGCAAAAAAGCCTCACAAATATATAGTCACCCAACACAACAATACACGAAAAGTCAATTGGCTCATTGCACTTGGAAAGATACAGGAGAATAGCATTAATGCACATTTATAAATGGTGGAAAAAGACAGCCGATCCGATAAATGTTAAATGCTCCCTCCTCCTGGGTCCTCAGGGAACTCATCGCTTCATCAAAACGCCTACCGCGCTTTGCAGAACTGCGCAAAGTAAATATAAAAGCATTCTGAACTAAAAAGAGGGTGACCACTGAACTCTGAAAAGACTAACATAAACTACAACAACTTATCTCTTTATCATTCGACAACAATGTATCTTTTAGATGACCATCTAGTGACAACGCATTGACTGTTGTATGTTGCTGAGTTAAAGGGGAAGGAAGAAAAGAAGAAGAAAATAAATCCTAAAATCAATTAGTGCAGTCTAGAACCAGGGGGAAAAAGGGAATCCTACATAAAATCAACAGTGAACAAAAGTAATTGTTTTTATTTGTTCTAGCGATAACAATAATTATCATTTTATAAGAGCTCTCTTTTTTCCATTTTTTTCTTAAAAAAAACCCCAAACATACACAGAAATAGAAAATATGAGAATCTGAGCTTTTATTTTCAAAGCTAAATTTCTAATTTTTATAGCTTTGGGTAAAAGCTTGAAATACAGAAAACATAAATCCTAGAAGCTCAAAACAAAGTCCAACACAACGAGCATTAACAATATTATGTCATTTTTTTCATAGATTAAGATCAACATTATGATAATTAGTTCAAAAAATTACTGGTTTGTGATTTTTGGACAGTATTATTTTTCATCCATGCGGAAGAAGAGCTTTCTCAAAAATGGCAGAAATGGAAAAAACAACTCAAAAAACTCATGGAAGCATTTGAAACTGATAAACAAGATGACAGGCAGACTTTTTGTAATAAAATGGTCTGAGTATTATTTTTTCGTAGGCAATGAACGTTGGTTCTACAACGTCACACAGGTCTTCTCTCAGGAAAATATACTTGTGCCGATACTGTTCAGCATTATCATTAATGATCTGGTTGATGGGACACAGCATACCCTCAGTGAGTTTACAGAAGATACAGAACTTGGAAGTGTGGCTGATGCACCCAGTTGGTGTGCTGCTATTCAGGGGAGCTCAACAGGCTGGAGAAATGGGCCAACAAGTGCTTCATGAAGCTCAACAAAGGGAAATGCCAAGTCCTGACCATGGGGAGGAATAATCCCAGGTCCCAGTATATGCCCCATCTGGAAAGCAGCTTGGCAGGGAAGTCCCTGGGTGTCCCAGTGGACACCAAATTGGACACCAGCCAGCAGTGTGCCCTTGCAGCAAAGAAGGCTAATGGTATCCTGGGCTGCATTAGCCAGGTTGAGGGAGGTGACCCTTCTGTACTCAGCACTGGCAAGACATATATGGAGTGCTGCGTCCAGTGCTGGGCTCCCCAGTACAAGAGAGACCTGGATATACTGGAGTGAGTCCAGCGAAGGGATACAGGGACTGGAGCATCTCACATACAAGAAGCTGCTGAGAGAGCTGAGACTGCTCAGCCTGGAGAAGAGAAGGCTCAGGGGCATCATAATTATCTGATGGGAGGAGTAAAGAGGATGCAGCCAGATTCCTCTCAGTGAGGAGTGCCCAGTGACAGGACAAGAGGCAATGGCCACAAACTGAAACATAGGAAATTCCTTTTAAACATATGGAAATACTTTTTTACTATCAGGGTGGTCCAACACTGGAGAAAGTTGCCCAGAGAAGCTGTGGAGTCTCCATCCTTGGACATATTCAAAACTCAACTGGGAACAGCCCTGAGCAAGCTGCTCTCCCTGACCCTGCTCTGAGCAGAGGATTGGTTGGACAAGATGATCTCCAGGGGTCCCTTCCTGCCTCAGCCGATCTGTGAGTCTGTGATTCTGTGTTTTAATGAACAAGCTGTACAACTCTCAAACTTCTTTTCCAGAGGATTAATTGTATCTCTAAATTGCAATCTCTTCTTCCATGGTTTTCTCTCATCAAACTTGTCAGTATGACATGTTTTTATACTGCTGACAGCAAATTTCTACCCACCTAATGCAGACAGTATTGCGTAAGTCCAAATAACCAATTCTGCTGAACAGTGGCAGCTCCAAAGCCACTACACCTTCCTGCTTTCCATGATAAAAATGAATTCTGATGATTTAATATCTAGAATGACATGAAATGAATCTTTTCAGCCCTTTTCTTTTTGCCTTGTGTTTCAATATTTTGCTGCTATATCCACAGTGGTCACTGGCAATGTATCTGCACATAGTAGAGGCAATGCTCAGGTAGGCACTAAGGGATACTTACATGGGCATGACTCTGACCTTTCTCAACAGATTTAGTTGCCAGTGTAATACGAGGACACAATGAGTTATTGTCCCTCTAATGAGTTGTAACATAAAAAAAGACTTTGGAAGAAGAAAACCTTTATCTTTCTAGAAATTTTTTTTAATACCTAAACAATTAAAAATAGTCTCACTCGATTCAGAGCTAAAGATAAGATATAGAAATATACAAATATAAGTACATATGTGTGTAAAAAATATCAAAGTTATGGCAAACTCCTAGAAGTGAAATTGGGAATTTGAGCACCACAGCAGGTGGAAGAGTTGAAAGAGATTTTTAATGTAACACCACATTCTGGGGGTTTTTCATCTGAATACAGCAAGATTAAGAAGCACTTTATTCAAGATTTAAGCCATGTTGTTTTGTGTCCATCTGACTGATATGGGAAGCCAGGACACTAGTCTTGACAGCAGGGTGATTATTCCCAGAGGAGGAGAACTTAGCTTGGTCTCACTAGAGACTTCATGGCAAGGTAGGTTGCTCATATGGACATGGTCCAAGTCTCAGATCAATCTGAATTACCTTGTCCATGTATCCGTTAAAATAAAAAGAGCTTGTCCAATGTTTGGAAACAGCTGCTGCAAGTGAAAAAGTGATGTTTGGATGTCTGTCTTCTTCAACAAGCTCTAAAAATTGAGAAAGGAAAAGCACAACCTAGCCACTGTTGTATGAGGCAAACATAGAGACAAGTTGTGAGAAATCCAGGTTAGTCAGGACATGATGATTCCAACTAGTATGAAGCTGTTCATAAGTTTACCTGATTGAAGAACTGCTCACAGCTTGTCAGAACTTCAGAGCTCTGTAACAGAATTGAAATGAATATGTAGCAGCTTTCATTACACAGAAGCAAAAAATAATTGACATCGACCACCTGCTGAGAGAACATCAGCCCTAATGTAATGAATTTCAATTTGCAGAAGACAAAAAATGCTTTGTCACAGTGATGAACAGATACTACTATGCACTTGACTTCAGAAAGTGTCATGAAGAGCTGGAGTCCTTGAAAAGAGCACAGACATAAATTTATGCTCCACGATAGCTTTACAGAGCTAGTCACCCTGGCAGCTAGGGTCTGTGTGCCTCCTTATATGCCTAAATATGCTATTATGAATATCCATAAATGCATATTCTAAATATGTTATGAATATATGCATGTGTATACATATCCATACATATGCATACACTCATATACGTGTGCATATACATACATATATTTGTATATTGACACACACACTTATGTAGTCACAGTATATATTCATCCATGAGGGCAAGCTGGAAAGCACAATGAATGGTCATGAAGAGTTATCAAAAAGAGTTCATAGTTCCTAGAAAATCCTTGAAAAAGAACTAAAGCACACATGAAAATAGAAGAATTTTCAAAATAGATTAATACAAATACGTGGAGCTTTGCAGAGTCTCCAAGTGTGTGAGGAGTTCCAGTAATAAACATAAAAAGTAAAAAATAACATCAGTGTTTGAAAACCTTGTTATGCCCAGATAAAGGAAGGAAGAATCAGGAGGACGAGTGCATTCTGTATAGCTCCCCAGAACCACCACACAAATGCAAAACTAACAAGCTTACAAATCATTCTGTGGAAGATAATGAAAGAAATGACTCCTGAGCATAAAAGGACACTAAACTGATTAAAAGTCAGTCATTCCTTAAACCAATGGCAATTAGAAGAGTGAAAGTATTTCAGTATTTGTCTACACAGGTCTATGGGCTGAATTCTTTGGACTTTAGATGATGCTGATAAATAAATTTATATCACAGGAGCACCACCTTGACACTAAATAATGATTTGACCCACTAATGCTGAAAATGTCTCACTAGGGATGAATCTGGAGAATTATACTTGCTAGAAAGTCAGAGATTTTAGAAAACAATGGATTACAGTCTGTGTCCTTAACAGTGTATTGTCAAAAAAAAGCATCCCTGCAGTTCTGACTGTGGGCTCTAATGCACAAGCTGCTAAGAGCCACCAGCATTCTGCTAAGCACTTCTAAAAAAGATTAGGACTGAAGCAGCATGAAAAAAAAATACTTTTTTTATTATACACCAGTGGATTTTTTTCCTTCATCTGATATGTTTCTTACTTGAGCTGTGCTGCTTATTCTGCTCTACGCAGTGAAGACCATCACAGCAGAGACACTTTTTACAGAAATTTCATACAGACAGACACGTTCTGTCCTTGAACGCATACAGGGAAGAGCAGAATTCGGATGTATTTCTTCACCAACAAGGGAACGTATACAATTTTTTGTATTCTGTGCCCACTATGTTGGTTAACAAGACTTTGAATCAGTCTTTGACAGTTAGGCTACCTTTTGGTGCAACACTGTGAACATTTATTCAAGTTAGATATGCTCTTTTTCTCTGCACTCTATAAAGAAGAACTAAGTCCAGAGATTTGTGTCTTTGGTGGAATCACAAGAAACTTTGAAAACTAGAGAACACACAGATAAGGCTAGTAAAAGTATGTTACATAAGAATACACTCTTAAAATAATAATTAACAGAATGTGTAATCAAAAATGAAGACAGCCACCTCTGAACATAAGGGGGTTTCTGGCAGAAAAAAATCACAGTTTAGAATTATATGAGCACTAATATTTTAAGTGACACCATACAGATGATCAAGAAAGACGTGATTTATTTACAGGAGACTAGAATTGTCTTTCACAAGCATACCTAATTCTGTATGGCAATGATATCTGGAAATGGAATTTGTTCAAATTCCCATATTATATAATATTCAAGTTAATTTGCATAATTAAAAATTGGTGATGTGGCAATTAGGTGGAAATCTATGTAGAAATAAGCTGATCATTTCCATGAATCCACACAGCTTTAAAAAAGGCATCAACAGTCGCAGAAGTTCAACCCAGAATTGCACTGCACTGCCCTGCCCTAAACTCTCTCAGAAGTTATTTTCAACTTCCTTTATTATAAGGACATGAAATTTAATTAACTGGAGATTAATCTACAAGAGGTATGAAGATACTTGCAGAGCTCTGGAACAACATGTCTTGAATATATATGCATGTGAGAAAATAAACAGTTTGAATAATTTGAATAGTCAAATGCAATAGAAATACCTTGTTGAGGTACATGTTGCCTGAATTTTCCAATTCAGACAGAAGGAAGGAATTCAGGTTTGGAAGTTATGTAAGTATTATATATATATTTATAGAGTAAGAGAAACAGCTGATGGACTTAATTTATTTTTTTCAAAATCTATATTCCTTACAAATATAATCCTAAAACTTGTTGCCATTTAAAGCTGGGACTATATCTTGCATGGTACTCCCTCCTACTCATTGGTCACACCAGGCATTTTAATGTAATGATACCCATGTCAACCCCCTTTTCCTTCCACAAAAATTGCAGTGTCCCTGTTTGAAATGTTGTCACACTGTGTAGAAAAAAAACACCCCACATTTAAATTTCCTCCCTCGAGCTCCTGTAATTCACATCCATTCCACAGAAATCGGTAAATTCTCTCCTGGTAGCTTAACATTCAAACTAGAGTCTTTTTGGAAAATGTGTGCCAGCCAAGCTGTGAGTCCTCCTGTAGTCGGACAAAATTTAAAGGATTTCCTGAAGGAGTATCTTGAGATATGGTTTATAGGCAGTTAGATGAAGTGACCTAATGGTCTTTTCTGGACTTAACTCTATAAAACTATGAATACTATAAAACCATTTAAAAAGTCAACAGAAGAGTCAAAATCATTTCATACACTTTGAATCTGATTCATACTACAGCCCCAAATACATGCAAGCTATCAATACATATTTGACTTTTCTGGTGGATCAATATCTCTTCTGAAGCAGTTTAAATAAAGGACAGTTGAGGATTTTGACTGAGAAAACCATGCTGGATTAGGATGATCACTGGTCTCAGATCTTTAATCAGAGGATCAGAAGTGTGGTTAGTGGCTTTAGTGTATCTATCACGCTACCTCTGTGAGTTGGAAAGGTATCGTTGTCCACATTTTTAGTTGGCAAGCAGGTGCTAGATGACTTACTGAACACAGAACAGAGATTTACTCAAGATGGAGCAGGAAACTGAACTGTACCAATTTTTATTTGTTTGCTGAAAATATTTTGTAGATAAAGAACAATTTTGATTTTCAGTTATTAGACTGGCACTTTTAAATTAAAGAAATAGTGACAGCAGTCTGCAATTCCAGTCTGCAGTTGTCTTCTCCATTCCACACAGTCAAGGAAAATAGTTGTAAAAATAATTGTAAAGCTTTTTCTCATAACGAGTTTGTGTGAAAATAGAAGAAACAACAAACCTGACTTCCAGCAAACAAAAATATTAATGAATACTTGCAAAGCTTGCATTAAGGGTATGAAATCCAGTATTATATAACTGTATAAGGCATAAAATGACTTTCAAGTACTGTCAGTTGGCTTTTTGATATGCATTACCATGTATTTTCAGCTGGAATTAAATTCTCATGCACTGTAGACAGGAAATGCTGTGCATACACTGGATCATCTGCCGTCTTATAGGAACTGCTGTGCTGGAGCAGACCTGTGATTACTTCAGCACTCTGTCTTTAACACTGGCCAGGGCCACATACATCAGAGAAAGATGCAACATACCCATGGTGGAAAGTGATGGAGTAATCTGCCATCTTAAAACATATCTTTGTGTTCTTGTCTGTTAAAGATTACCTTGTGCCCTGAAGAGCGACGGTAATGACTTGAAGGATGAAGAATTGACGCTTCTTGTTTCAAGCTCTAGTGTGACAAATGTAAAAAGAAATATCCTCTCCAAATGGGTTGTTGCAAATATGCCTGCTACAGTATTCTCTGAAACATGCTGTCTTCAAAAGTAACAGAGGGAAAATACTAGGTGAGATGGACTGGTCTTGTCTGCTTTCTCTTTCCTTTAAAATACGGAGAATTACTTCCTATCCTTCAGTTATTTTACTATACGATTTTGTTTTGTAGACGATTATCTTCCAGGAACTGGGATATGATATGCCATGTTTCTTTACTGACCACGCGAAAAAATTGCTAATGGCAGAGTTAAAACACTGAACAGAAATGCCTCTGCTTATTTTTATTTTTAAATTCTGAAGCACATATTCAAACCTGAAATGAACAAGAATATTTTTTTAATTAAATGAATAGTCAGAATGTTGAAAAAAGTGTCAAAAGGTGCAGAAGAGTAACATGATAAAAGTTGATAGTACAACAGTTAAACAAATACTGAAAATAATAAAATAATGCACACTGGAGATAACAATCCTGATTTTTTACATGTAAACACTTAAGAGGAGTTACTGCTGGTAGTTAATAACTACCAATTTTTAACCTTACTACTTTAGACAAACATCTTGCAATTATAATTAAAAGCTCTATGAAAATATTAACCAAAGAGTAAAAAAAAATAGAGAGTGAAAAATAAAAACAAAATGTTTAAGAATGATAAGGAAAGGAAGAAATAATAACATAGTTCTGATCTTCATATCCCCGAAAGGATAATAATACTTGAAAAGAAACAAAGAAGGGCAGCAAGGATTCCCAAAGACATACAAACACTTCCATATGAGAACTGACCTTTAAACTTCAGGCATGTAAGAGAAGTCTGTACATGGATGCCAAGAAGAGACTGAATAAGGAATGAGTGTTTATTGTTTGGTATGAAACAAAAACGGAATTAAAGGACTGAAACAATCAGACTCAAGTTCAAAACAAGAGATATGCTATCACTTTGCTCATAGTTAAACTCTGCACGCAGGTAAATGATTGCCTCAGTTTGCATAGGCTCAAAACGCTTCTCCTAATTCATGGGAGAAAAAAATCATAAAGAATGATTCAAGACAAGAACAGCTGGCTAATGGAGAGTATAAGCATACTCGAAAAATATATTGATATGGTTGCCCGTTGCCTCTTCCCTGTCTGCTACAGTGTGATGTCAAAATTAAGGTACTGAACTAGATGTAATTTTTTTCTGACCTGCTATGGCTAATGTCGTTCACTATTATAGTAAGTTTAAGTGATTGCAATGCCATTTCCCAATCTCTGTTTCCAGGACTGCTTCCTGTATCTTGTCCTCTATGAATGTATCATCATCCTTGCTTTATTTCCTTCTTATTTTCTTAAGATACTGTATTTAATTCAATCTTTAGGGCTGTATCATTTTCAAATGTTACCATACGTTTATTAAATATATATATGTTTTATACATACATATGAAGGCAAACATATATCTCAAACATATATGTATATAATATATATACACACAAATTGTACAAACACTAGAGTGTGATTCAACTTTACACAAACATAATTATTCTTAGGAATTTTCTGCTTGCTTGGAGGGACATTTTCCTAGGAACCACATTAGGTAGTTTAACGATAACTGGTGGTATGGTTATAGAAATCAGTTCTGAACTTTACAGAGGAATTCATATCCTTGTTACATCAACTACTGAAATTCCAAGTGTCAGGAAAGTAACAGAAAAACAAAATCTTCCAGTCATAAGAGTTTGGATTCAGTTGTAAAACGTGACACTGATTTGAAGCAAAGCATTTTTTCCCTTCTGGCAAAATATTACTGCTCCAAAATAACAACCATTAATGTCAAGGAGATTCTTCCAGCTTCCTGTAACAGAATTTGTCCTAAATTCTGACAAGACATGCAGCAGAGTTGGTTTATGAGTTTCCTGTTTTATAATACAGTCATGTCTACTATTGATACTCTAGGCCAGTATTTTTAAAGATTCATATCCATTTTTCTGGCTCAATTTTTTTTTTTTTAATATGTAATCTGTAGGTAAAACGAAAGAAAATTTACTTATGCCATTGACTCTAGACTGATAAAATAAGCCAAAAAGTTTATTGTGAAATTTCCCCTTTCAGGTAGGAGTTCCCAGCTTTGTCTATTGTTCTCTTGGAATAAGAGCCCATTTTTTAATTAGAAACAACATACAGCTTAAATCAGATGATGCAAACATCTCATTTTCCTTCTTGTTTCTCTGGTTTATATTTTAAAATGAATGTGGTACTTATAAAAGGTGCCTGATGCATTGCTCTGGAGATGGTCTTTGAAGGTATGATTTCAATGTGGTCTTTACGCTATTTGTAGTAATCCTAGATGTACTGTTCCTTAGTGTTTTAACAATTTGAAGAAGCAGCAATACATACTTATTAAAAAAGCCATCGGTGCAATCTTTTCATTATAGGTGGTGAAATTATGATCTTTACAGAATCTTATGTTTTCTGAAAGCCTTCTCTATTCAGGTGTTTATTATACGCATACAGGGTAATACTGCTTGTTTCATTTACATAAACACACAAGTGTATGTGTCATAGTCACTGTAAAACAATAATGATACCTGACAATCTGAATTCACTTAAAATTTTATGGAAACAAACCACTTGGCATTCTCAAGAAGATACTATTCTTAAATATACTAAAGTGCAAGCCAGATTAGGTGAGCAAAGCACATACGCATTCATAAGTGACAAGCTATACATAAAAGAATCTGTTTGGTTAAGACTAATTATGACACTCAAATGTAGAAAACTGTAACGACTACTACTTTAATTCTATTTGTTCACACTGGAACATAATGAGACATGGGTAACATAAGCATGTTTTGCAGAATTCATATTTTAAAGAAACCTACAATTTCTATATGGAACAAAGCAAAATTTTGGTCCGATAATGCAATCAGATAAGAGGTTTATTACACACTTAGGCAGCTACCATCCTTACCAGGAACACTAGGAACATCCTACACCAGGAACAAACACAGCCAGCTGATAAAAACCTAGCCAAGCCGGGTCTACACTTCAGTGAAAGAATTCTTCCCTTATTCTCCCCTTTCCACCTCTTCCACTTACATTCTCAGAGTATACCGATTAGTTCCAATCAAAAGCCTCTTAGAAAGTCTTAAACTTAATTCAGCAGTGCAGCGCTGCCCGGCCCGGGAGCTGACAGATGGAGACCGTGCTCCCTCCGAGCAGCCCCGCCGGCCGCTGAGCTGCCTCAGGTGGCAGCTACCTGTGCATGGGTGAGAGCACCCAAAAGACGGGCGCCTGTGAAACTCCCCCCGCATTCTGCTTGCCATTCCTTCCCTCGCTTTTGCCTTTGAATGCACCGCTGCCTTGCAACCGCTTTTCAGTGGCACAGCACAACTGTTTTCGTTCTCTTCTTTTTTTCTTCTGATCTTAAGGAAATTGAAAGCATAAAATTGGGTAAGATTATAAAAATTAACTTCCCCTGTTCTTATTGAGAATATGCAAGAACATATGAAGAGTATACAGGAGGATTGTTTTCCTTTGTAGATACATGCACGAAGTATTGACAAAAATAAACAAAAAACAAATCCGCAAAACAAATAGCAAGAAAAAAACGACACTCAAGAACCCTCCTAAAAAAGTTTGGTTTTCAAAATGTTTGTATTTATAGAATGGCTTCTATATTGCTGGGGTTTTTTGGTTTGTTTACTTTCAAAAATAAATTTAAGAAGTCCATCTGTCCAGTTACCTGGATGGTCTCTTCCTGGCTTTGATTTGGCTAAATATAATTTTCCAAGGAAATTCATATTTCATTTTATCCTCAGTAGGGATTGACTGATGCTCTTTCCTCAACCCTGACAACCCAACATGACATCTAAGTGCCTGCTGCAGCAGCAGAAATGACCATTGTTTATTTGCCAGGTGGCCTGTAGCTTTGCAATTCTCTTTACCAGCTCCAACTTAGCACTGAGCTGTGCTCAAGCTGCATGTCATAAACGGCTCTGCAAAAACTCTTTTCAAATCCATCAAGCTCTTTTTCTTTGAGAAATATCCATCATAGCTTGGTGGACATGGTCTCACAAAGGCCATCCTAGACTAGATATTATGGTCAGCCACCTCTTTTTTTTGAGTTAGCTTATGCTGGCTGGGTCAAAGTGCTTAAAGCAGCACAGTAGAGCAATGAGACAGAGCCGATGCGTATTTTCCAGCTCTAAATATGTTTTTAAAATTGTTGTTTGTTGTTTTGCCAATTCAGTGAGATTATATTTCAATGCAATAGAGAAGAAAATGTAAGCATGTCAGTGGTGGTCGGTTTGATAATGCCAAAAATTTAGCTTCCCTAACAGAATTTTGTAACTTTTTCTCCACTTGAAAGCCTGACTTCCCACTTTGAGGTAAACAGCTTATATTTGATGCTGTTAATTAAGCAGGTTTTTATTCTGAAGTAACTTATGCTCAACAGTATTTCCAGCATCAGAGAACTGCTGTCTCACAAGATAACCCCCAAAAACAACTGAAAAGACACTGTTATAGTGAGTGATTATTTTTTTCTTTGAGTTCAAGAAATCATGTATAGAATTCCAATCTAATGGATTTATTAATGGTAAAGTGAGAAAGTAAAGGGTGAAGAAATTGTAATCCCTTGCCCTTCTGTTACCCATGCTGAATGTAGTATATATCCTTTTATATTAATTGTGATATTTTCTACCCCTCATGATTTTAAATGTCACCATGTAAAAAAATTCACCTTACATGTAGCTTTAATCATTTCGATCTTCATTTGAGGACACCAGCATTCCCAGGGCAAAACAAGCTTTCACTCTAGAAGCCTTGGTCAACACAAAATCAGCTGCCACGATGGCTGTTGACTATTGCTTGGCAGACTGATTTTTTTGGCTGATTGCTTGCATGGCGCTCCGGCAGAGTAGCAAAAGATTTTATGATTGCAAGTCCTATTTCTTGGACTCGCACAGAAACAAAATATGTTTTTTAACATCACAAAGCTAACAGCGGGATAAAAAGAACTATTAGGCAGAGAAACGTACTGATGAAATATGAATATGAAGGTTAGGTTTGAACCCTCTCAGTTCAGTCAGTGCAGCCATTTCAAGCACAAGAATTTTTGATATTTAATACTTGTAAGTATCTGCTGCTAAGTGTCTAATAAAAGTCACTGATTAGAGTGTCCTGAAGGAAAAGGTTAAACACCATTTCTTTGATTCCTCACTTCCAACATAATTTCAGCATTTAGATTACAATTTTCCTTTCTAAAGTTCAACCCATGGCTCAGAATGAGAGCCGTGGTGAATGCATTTGCATCTGCTGTCTATTTGAAAGTAACTGGTAGCTTGCCACATTGTAATTCAGCATTTTAAACCTCAATAGGCACTAAACTATTTTTTTATTGTTGTTATTATTATTAGTGGTAGCTGAAGGAATATGTGCACAGAGGTAGGTAGCTTGGCAGTAACAAGGAAGAAACTGCAGGTGACGGCGTATTTTTGGAACAGCTGGGAAGCTTACTTATTCAAAAGCTCTCAAAAATATAACAAATAAGAGATAATCACTTAACTATGCACTTATGGTAAATGACTTCTGGGAAATGAGTACGAGCAACTCACATCAAAGATTTATAATCCTTATTTTCATAATTCAATCTGCAAATTTTTCCATTTGAAACAAACTCACTCAAAGAACAGGATAGGATTTCCACATTCGAAGGCGGCCACTATTCTTTGCATTCTGGTCCTTGGGGTATTACTTACTTTAAAAATACACCTTCAACAAACAGAAATACACACATAAAAAAACCCACAAATTGCTATTTCCTCATCGTAGCCATGGCCACTCCAAAAAAGTAATCAAGACCTGACAGCTATGGTTTATCCTTCAGTTCACGCACCTCCACCTCCCTGTTGGGAACAGACACTGCTGCTACTGGGATACAGGAGACAGAGTGGGCTCTATTCTCCTCTCCAGTCACAGGGACACTATATATGCTAGTGACAGTTAATTACAAGCTAATGATAATCAGATGATAACTAATTAGAAAAGTGGATTACTTGACCTTCTGGAAGCATCTACAGGATTTTGAATAAAGTTATTAAAAGGGTCCTGTGGAATAAGAAGCAAGTTCTAGGCTGCTGATTTATTATAAGAAAGGATGATTTATTTATATACATTAATAAACCAGTAGAATTCTATAGACTATCTTAAGAGGACGATAAACAACTTTTTTACAAATGTTCAGAAAAAATAGTTAAACCATCTCCAAAATAAAAGGGCCATATCTGAAAATACCTTTATTCCAAATCTGATGTTTTCATCTTAACTGAGGTAGGTAAGCATTGCCATATCTACTTATGTTGATTAATTTCCACTATAACACATATCTGAGGACAGTATCAGGAGTTTCCTCTTCCCTCAGCTTCACTGCTTACTGCCAATATGGTCACAATGTGGAGGCAAAACTGCCACAGCCTCCTGGGGAACTTCAACCTGCAGCTGTGGCCATACTCTGAGGAAGCAAGAGAGGAGAAAAGATCCCCCTATTGCTTTCTTGCTCTTTCAGCATTTTGGACCAACTACACAAGAAAAAGTTCCTTCTTTATACAGGATTCTCCTTAGGGCTCCCTGACTCCCAAGGCACAGAATCTCTGCCCAGCATAATCCTCCAAGATTAACACTGTGTATACAACAGCCATATTTGTACTTAAGAGTTCTTGCATTGTGTATAATACCATATACGCCTAAAATACATTATATTTTATCTCAGAATCCCATCTTTAAAAGTTTTACACCAATATCCCAGCATAATTTGTTGTCTTTCAACCAACATACTGCCAAAGAGTAAAAAAGCCATCATTTTTGGAAGGGCTATTGCTGTTAACACCTTTATTGACATGAGAGCTCAGCACTTTTAAAGGTGGACAAGGAAAAAAGAAAAAAGACCGACCAACAAAATAAACCAAAAAATAGGTGTTCTTTCATCTGCCATCTTTGCTACCTTTCAACACTTATTCACATATTCTTTCTGTCTCCCCATGTATTTTCTATGCTCCTTGAACTTCCCACTTCCTGATTTTTGTATTCCTCCATCATTTTCTGTCCCCTATATTTGTCTCTTTATCTTCTTTTCCTGTGTCTCTTCATGCCTGGTTTGCGGTTAACCTTAAAGCCTTCTTTAAGACCAGCTCCTTCCAGTGTGTCAGCTCCCCTGACACTGCTGAATTATCAGGCAACAGAAACAGCAGCGAATGAATGCCACCCAATTGAGCACTGGCAAGGATGGGTGAGACATTTTTGTTATCAAATGCACAGAAAAAACTTCAAACAACCAGAAAGATGCAAAGAAGACATTTTCCTTAACCACAGTTAAATATTAAGTTAATATTAAGTGCTATTTGTAGCAAAATAATTTTACTCTTTTTTCAGCTCTAAATGTGATTTCAATCTGATGGTGCTCTTTTCAACTTAAGGTCACCCCACATGCTCTAGGCCTCACTGGATTATTTATGTTCAGCGTTTCCAAATCTGATTGTCATTATAATTTAAAGGTTAAATTTGTGTTTGCTGTTTATCTCCTTATGGTTTAAGCTTACTCCAAATATTACTCTGAATTATGTATTGCCTTCTTTCTTGTATTATTAAATTCAGAATGTGCTAGCTTGTTCTAAAAACATGAGTGGCGAAACTTTTGCCCTTACTTTTTGGCCTCAGATTACAAGCATCAGACAAAAATGCTAACACGAGCCATTCACTATTCCACTCTCTGCCTGATGGTTAAAATGTTTTTTGCAACCTGTGTTAGTACATGAAGAATGGGTGACTGGTTGAGAAAATAATTTTATTGCTGTTTTGAATCAAATTATACTGTTAGTACAGGGGAGTTGCATGTTTCCAGACCCATTCCCTGTAAAATATTCTCCACTCTCTTCTTGCTCTAGTATGATGACATGATTATTTAAGGCATGACTTTCTGTGTCAGCCGTTTTATTAGATGTAGGTTATATATATATGTATATATACATATTTATATGTATATCTAAAAATAATTTAAAAAACAAAACAAAACACTAACTTTTCTCATAAGAGTTTGAAAAAGCAGAGATTGTAATGAAATGTGTAGTCATGCCCCAATTTCACCTTTCCCACGCTGAAGTCGGCATATAACGGCTCATACAGCGGAGAATGCTGAGATGCCAACTTGCCAAAGAATAAATCAGGGATTATCTCAGTGATGCTTCTGTTTCTTTGAACAAGACTCTCTTGGTGCTTAGCCAAGTAGTTGTTTAGTTACGTATTTCCATGCCTATCTGTCGGCCTCTTTTAGGACGTAATGCACTATGGAGTTTTGTGAGATTTTGAGGACTGTGATTTTTGCATCTTTCCCTACATATTAGGGAAATCATAATTGTATCCTTACATAAGATATGCAGCCTAGGCTCTTTTTTTTTTTTTTTAATTACTATTTTAGTAGCTGTCATAAATACTATAGAATGAAATGTGAACTCATTATCCTCTCTACTTTGCACACCAGGAATTGTAATTCTGCAAGGCTTAACAACTCTACCACAGAGTTTCATCTACATTGTACTTCACATCAATACATATCATCAGGATCAAGCTAAATAATATAGGTAGTGTCTCCTCCTGAGCATGGGAAGAAACAGATCTGCAAATGAAATGACATTATTCTCTACTCACTCTGCACCCAGGAAAGTCTCTTTCTGAACTTGAGTCATGCCTTCATACAAAACACACCCTTCTCTGTTACCACACCCTGTTGTATTACGTATGATTTCTAGACTAATTTTCTTCTGCATGCTTTTTTTTTTCAGAGGAAAGAAAACCATTGTACTTCACAGAGGTACAATCCAACGACTTTTCTAAGCGAGATACAATCAATGCTATTTTTCTTACTTTTGCACAATATAGATTTTTCAAATAAAAACAGATCTAGATGACATTCCTCCATCAGAATTGTAATCATGTAGGTTTCAGTACTTTTTTACTTGAATTATAATGGCCTTGCCAGTGAATCCTATGCCTTAGTAGACCAAATGTCATCCAAGTACATTGGAGAATAAATCATATCAGCCTACCCTCCTGAAGAGTAGATGGAAAGTCAGTAGATTTAACAATACATTGATTAAAATGTCGTTCCGATGAAAAAGGCATACTATAATATATCACAAAACACACTCAGGGAAACCTCAGTTTCTATCACAGTTCTGTGCTGGTTTTTTTTTTTGGGAGTAGGTGTTGAGAAAGTCCAGTGCTGAAAATGATCAATACACTACATTCATTCCTGTTAACCCTCATTTTACTGTGATTCTAAGGTGACAGAGTATATACAGTGCACTTAAGAGATAATGCAGAGAGAGTGGGGGAGAAAAAAATCCTAATTTTTCAAATACTATTTATGTTTTAAAAGCAACCAAGGAAATTGTTTGGGTTTTTTTGCTTTTTGTTTGTTTTTTTACACCATGCCTCAATGGGATAAACTGAAACAGGGGAGATTTCAACTGGATTTAAGTTAAAAAATATCCCTGTGAGGATAATGAAGCACTGGATCAGGTTGTGCAGAGAGATTGTGGAATATACATCCCTGGAGGACTCCACAACCTGATACAACAAAGCCCTGACTGACCTGGTCTGAATTCAGTATTGTCATGGCTTTCAGCTCCTGATTGAGCGCAGGTTGGGCTAGAGACTTCTATGGTCTCTTCTCCCCTGAGTGACCCTATGATTTGTCAATGAAGTAAGGTGTTTACACCATTATTCATATCATTTTATGGCAGGCAGGCAGTACTTCAGCATGGCATCAGGGATGAGCTGCTGTAAGTTTAAACTGCAAAAAAAAGAAAAAAAAGCTTTCACCGGAAATTTCACATTTCCATCATCTGCACTTGTAAATTCTTGTTTCATTTTCCTAGTGCTTTGATTCCAGCCCCACCTCCACCACTAAATTCAGTATGATTTTAAGGATGTGTACTCTCTGGACCAGATGATGATTTGTTTATGTGCACATGACCTTCTAACTAATAAGAGTGATACCCATGTTTTTAAAGCTTTTTGGAAAAAAAAAACCAAAACAACAAAACAACACCAAACAAAAAAAAATGAAAAAAAGAAATACATTAAGTACTTATCTAGTATGATGCTTTTTGTGATGCTTTAAAATAAAATGGGAAGATTCCTGAGATCTGAAGGTCATATTTTTGCTGAGAATTAGATGACTACAACACAGTTAGATACTGGGCTGTTTCCCAAAGTGCCTAATTGCTAAGATTCAATGGGACCTATTTGCTCACCTTATTTGAGCTCTTGTGAAAAATACAGCTACCCACTTACATTTTAATGAATGTATATACATTTCAAATTAGCCTTAAACTAACTAGTGTTTGAATTAAAGGCTTAAATTTTTCATTACTCATTCTAGAATCCTTTTTAAAGGATCTATTTTTTTAAAACCTACTGCTATAAAATCTAGCCTTTCTTCTGTCTTGCATTGACTGTTTAATACAAGCAATCGAAAGTACTACTTAAATTTGAAAAAAAATTAA
This sequence comes from Dromas ardeola, assembly GCA_013398915.1. Classification (NCBI taxonomy): domain Eukaryota; kingdom Metazoa; phylum Chordata; class Aves; order Charadriiformes; family Dromadidae; genus Dromas; species Dromas ardeola. The sequence goes on from VYZM01008054.1 coordinate 28,460, forward strand.
AAAATTACCTTGGCCTATAATTCTAGGTCTCCCTGAAACAAAAGTGACCAAAGGCCATTACTTAGCTGCATTTTATTGTCTTATACTTGGTAGCCCATAGATTTTTCTAAAGCAACGAAGTTTGTTACACAATCATCATGTACATCTTGTGATCACAAGACACAAGGAAGACGCTTGGACACAAGGATGAACAACATGAGCTGCCAATGTGCGCTTGCAGCCCAGCAGGTCAACTGCATCCTGGGCTGCGTCAAAAGAAACATGGCCAGCAGGTCGAGGGAGGTGATTCTGCCCCTCTACTCCACTCTCGTGAAACCCCACCTGCAGTACTGCATCCAGCTCTGGGGCCCCCAGCATAAGAAGGACATGGGCCTGTTGGAATGGGTCCAGGGGAGGGCCACAAAGATGATCAGAGGGATGGAGCACCTCCCCTGCGAGGACCGGCTGAGAGAGATGGGTTGTTCAGCCTGGAGAAGAGAAGGCTCTGGAGAGACCTTATAGCAGCCTTCCAGTACCTAAAGGGGGCCTACAGGAAAGATGGGGAGGGACTCTTTATGAGGGAGTGTAGCGATAGGATGAGGGGTAATGGTTTTAAACTGAAAAAGGGTAGATTTAGATTAGATATTAGGAAGAAATTCTTTACTGTGAAGGTGGTGAGGCACTGGCACAGGTTGCCCAGGGAAGTTGTGGATGCCCCATCCCTGGAAGTGTTCAAGGCCAGGCTGGATGGGACTTTGAGCAACCTGGTCTAGTGAAAGGTGTCCCTGCCCGTGGCAGGGCGGCTGGAACTAGATGATCTTTAAGGTCCCTTCCAACCCAAATGATTCCATGATTCTATAATTCAAATAATCTGAAGAGTGGGGTTCAGATGCTAATGCACAGATTAGGCATGTCTGATGCTGTTTAGAATTGCTGAGGTATCTGGTAGACATGGACTGTAGTAGGAGTACCTCACCTTCTGGGCAGGCAACTGGTGACCAGAAAAGACACTGTGGAATGTCTAATACAATGCTAAATGCTTACGTGAAGGCAAATGAATTGCTCACTAATAGCCCTTATGCAAGATTAACTCATTAAATATAGTGGGAAACAGTGGAATGTTAGTTGACAGACTTTGTTTGTGACTTAGCAACTATTTTACTTTCATTACAGAAAAAGAGACCTGACCTTTGATATCATCTATGTGTGTTCACTACAAAACAAGTAATATACCTTTAATAAAATAATTCTTACTGGTTTATATCATCTCCTTGAAAAAAATAACTTATTAAATAGAAAATAATGAGACTCTAAAGAGAAGGTATTCAGTGACACTCCAATCGATACTAGATATTTCACCTACTGGCCTCCCTTACAGGCCATCTTATATTACTCCATTGGTTTTGTAAGTGATTGATTTGAGATGGTCTCTTACAGACCACATTTATTCCAAAGTTCCTGTAGTTACACAGAATTACAAAACAGTCACCAATTGCTCCAATAAAACAATCATATTTAATTGTGTCAGTTTTAGCACAGTTTTTGTGCTTTTGTCAACATTTTCTCCACAAAATCTTAACCAGCAAATGCAACCATTGTGGGTTCATCCAATGGGTAATACATCAAGATCCATCTTTTCTGTGGTGGAAGATGCAGCAAAGTGCTCTTTCATTAATATTTCCTTCCATGCTTCATGGGCTTGTAGTGTATGAATAGCAATGGAGAATTTGTTCTGTAGTGGCATCTGGAGACACATCGTGCGTTTTTTCAACATGTATCATCACAGAACATAATATTGTAACTTCTTTGCATCCCTGTTACGAGTTTGTTAAGTCACATATTTACGTGGTTCCATCCCACATGACAGAATATCGCATAAAATGAAATGTTACATCTGTCTTTCAAAGCATGCAGAGGCACTGAGTGAGGTTCATCTCCCTTTCAAGTAAGCCATCCAGGTCTGAGCTTTCTTTTGTAATTAAAGATGTGGAAAAAACCAGCCAGTGGCTCTGCTGACCTTTCTGTCTGCGGGTGCCATGAGCCTTCTTCTAGAGGTGCCTTCTTTTCCATGGACTATACAGTGAGCATCAGGTGGCTACGTCTTGTTTCCAGATTATTAAATTTGTCCACATGAATCCTACCCATAACTTCCATACCACCAGGAAGACATCACAAAAATGGCTTATTACAGTAAACGTTACATTGAGGCAGAAATAAAATACCAAACATAGTAAAACTTGGTGGTAAACAAATCCAGATTTGAATATGTCTTTTTTCTTTTTTTTTTTTTGTGTCCCTACCTTGACTTGTTTGCTGTGGTGACGCTGCTGGACCATAGTGCAGATTACTTACTTTCCATTCTTTCAACCAATGAGGAGCACTGATGGTGAGGGAAAAAAAAAACCAATTCCAGCCAGTTGCGTGCAGGGCGCATACTCTTCACAAACTCATCATTGAGATATGTGTGTGTATGTTTCTCTGATATTCAGGTACATAGACAATGATTAATTCATTTCAGAATATGAAATCAACAATGTCTGGTAAAATTACCTGTGCCTTTCAACTAAGAGTTATCTCCCCAAATCAATCAATCTTGAGGCTCTTATTTCCAACAAATCTATCAAATCTTAATTTATTATTCCACATACCAATGTTGTCTACAAAACTTAGCAAAACACTTATGACAATAATGCAAATTTTTCAAGTCCCTTTTGTTTTTATTGTTCCATGAACCACCAACAAATAATAAATAAAGTTGTCTTGGGGAAAGTAGATTTCTGCTGTCTGCAGTGAAGATACAGCTGAATGAAATTATATGGGCTTAACAAATAGAAGTGTAACTATGCCCTTCCAAATATAAAACGATAAAGTCCCAACAACCCCAACAAGATATTGCTTAAGCAAATGCTTCAGCATTTCTGTCCAGATTCAGAATTTTTAAAATTATTCTTTAAGGAAATAAAATTATATGATCTACCTGGTTTTGGTGGTGATGGTGCTTGTAAGTGATGGAGATTTTTTTTGTATGAAAGTAATATGCCTTTTCTTCTAAATGGTGATTTTCACATTAAATTCTGTATATAGGAGGAATATTGGGTTTTTTTTCAGTGATGCCCTTTTGTGTTGTAGTTCAGTTGATTTTACTTTCCTTTAAATAAATAAACCACATTCATTTAACGTTTCATCTGTCCTATCATTTGCTTAGATGACAGAAGCTTTATTTATGTTAACATTGAGGTCTGGCCCTTAGTTCTTTGTGCTGAAAAAATTGCATTTCCTTGTAACTTTTTACAAGTTCCCAAGTACTCCTAACAAGAAACTGGCCTTGAAAAATATAAACCCCTAAAGACTAATTTTCATTGCTCAAAAGAATGAGGTCAAATTCTTTTGGTGATCGGCTTATCTGAAGAAAGTACTAATCATTACTTTCTTAAATGTCAACTCATGCCTTTGAATATGAATATTTTATTTAAGCTTTAGAAAAAATCCTAAAATAAAATGAGGAAAAATGTTTTAATAAATAATTTTAACCACAAAATAATTACACTACCTTAAGGTGACGTGAAATTTCTGTATTTCATACATAACTAATTTTTCCATAACTCAACCTAGCTAATACAATAGATATGATGTACTTATTGGATAAAGTCAGGTATGATGCTACACCTTTAAATACACAGGAAACATATTTAGGCACAAAACTATGGTTTCAGAAAGGAATTATAAGTGAATCTATAGCTTATTAAAATAAACAAGTAATAAATTGAGAATTTTCCACAATTTTCATCATTCCTTTTTCATCTATCTGTAAGTTACAGAGAAATACCATATCCTGTAACACATTTCCTGAGAAAACAAGGAAAACGTGCCTTCAGAAATTCATTTTCTGTCTCACCCTGGCCACAAACAGGAACTATTCTAACAGTAACCAAGTGCATTGGTGTGCAGATTCAAAGAAAACCATCAAACTCAAATGCTGCCTCTGGCAGATACTGGAAGAATTTTACAGAGGTGACAACAGGTGTATGCTCCTATCATATTCTGAACAACAAGAAATCCTCCTTTCTACAGAAACTTCAATAACCAGAAAATATTTTGTGATTTTATTTTTTTTACTTGATTGCTCAAATAGACCTTAAAAAAACTAACAAGAAAATTACTTTTTGTCCCAAGTGAAGTATCATTTGGAACTTGTATTTTCAAATTTTTGAATCAGGAGAAGAATGAACAATTTTGGAATTGATCACAAATTGAAATGAAAAAGAAATATTTCAAATCAAGTCAATGTTTTTGATAAATTCAGCATTCTTTTAAGATGTATATGGATTGACTTAACATTTTTTTATACAGTACATAAGGATGACGGCTAATGTGTATATTCCATAATAAGAGTCACTGGAGCAGTGGATTCTACACATACTTGCAAACCCCCATAACTGAAAAAAAAGCCACAATTTTTACAAAACAGATAATAAAAAGGATTCGGTTTGGTTGGCAGCATGCAGACAGGAGAGCTCTAAAGACATAATTTCAATTGCTACCATTGACTTCTGGAAGTACTCAGCCCCTGTTGCCTCGCTGGGAAAAAAATAGCCAAAACGTTACTATGGGATTTCTCTCACACACATCCCAAAATGTGAAAATTGCTCATGCACCAAAGAGTCTGCAAGGTGCATTGTTGACAATGCCAAGTGCGAGAGTACAGAGAAACCATATTAACAGAGGAAGACCGATTCCTGAAGTTGTTTCAATGGAGCCAGAGCTACGTCCATACACCGAAGTTCAAACGCCGTCCCCTGCAGAAAGCTGGGTAGAACCTGTGACATGTTATGTTGCGCTCTCTTAACTGTTTCTTCTGGAAAATACACCTTGCTAAAGCTAATTTAAAAGGAGTTTTGGCCTTTTACATAAGATAAAAAATTAGATATGCTCTACACGTAGGATCACTCTGCACATTGATACTTTTCCAGCTGGGTAGTTGCTATAGCAGAGTACCAATTAATCAATTAACTTTAATTAACTCAGAGAGAAAAGGAAAGACAACAGAGTAGTGAAAACACAGTTCCTGCAAAATCAAACAGACGATGCAAAACCAGGGGTTAGCAGAGGATTTTTAGGTTCTTTGTGTATGCCTGTTAAGGGTATGTAAGAGGTCTGGAGAGTAAGGGAAGATGTGGGCACAAACTGGGCAGATCACATCATGAAGTACACCAGCCTGGGAATAACGACTTGCTGAGATACATGTGAGAGTCAGAATGGAGGAGTTTCTTACAGGGCATGCATTTTCTGCCACAGTGATGGGAAAGTCGGGAGAGGAGATGGAGATAAACAAAAGGGAGACAAATCAAGCGATGTAGGCCAGTGGGACAGAGCTAAGCACGGGGGAGGGAAATGAGAGCAGATGATCAAAAGAGCGTTTGGAAACTCCAAAGACAGCAGCTGCTCCCATTGCTTCTTTCTGTTCCACCACCTGCAATGGTGTCCTAGTTTGAGGTAGAACAGAACCAATTTTCTTTTCAGTAATTTTAGTGAAATTTCAGTAATTTCAGTAAGTTTAGTGGCCAGCCCAGCCCAAACCACAACAAATGGCTCATCCCTTGAGAAGTGTCAGCGTTTTCATAGGTTAAAGCATGCAAAAAGCATACCCTGCTCCTTTATTGGTGTGAATACAAAAAGCACCACACAAGTCATTGGGAATTAATCCCGTGCACCTACAGAATTAAAAAACCATGAGGTGTTGGGTCTTTTCCACAAGTTAGAGAAGAGAGGTCAACTCAACTGCTTAAAAGATAGCAAAAAAAAAAATATAACCATTAAGAAAAAGTTAAAACATAGGAGGTAAAATGACCACTGAACTCCAATAGGGCAAAGAATAGCAATGAGATTCCCATACCTTCTAGAAGATGAAGGGATGAGCGAGTCCTCCACAGTACATGTGTGTTCATAAGGTACAGAGCTTATACACTAGCCAGAAGCTCTTGGGAATGCAAGTAAGAATAACCCTAACAAATTCTCAATTTAAAGGTAAAACATGTCAGATGATGCAACGTTTTATTAGCTTTGTGAGGGTTATGGTAGGATGAAATTCTCTTGATCTGTTTTTCTCAGTTTTAGCACCAACAAATAGTCAGATAATTTGGTATTTAACAGAATGAAATGAAGCTTATCAGAACTGAACGTCCCTCTTTTAAATAAAAGCAAAGATATATTTCCTTCACTTGCATTAATAGAAAAAATATTAAATTAAAAATACATCTACTGCAGTACATGTCTCCACTTTTGCTTATGTCTCATTCTCTTCAGAAGGTTGGCTTATCTTATGTTCTACGAAGTTTGGTCTAAGACAGTGTCTTTAATTTTTTAAAGAAACTCCCAGAACCTCCTGCGATATCAAATGAAAACAGTACTTTACTGCACTGAATTACCTTCTCCCCACCAGCAAAAATGGTAAGAACTATTTGCACCAGCATTTCATCCCAGGTAAGGATATCAACCACAGGGAGTATAAAAGTAAGAGCTTGTCATGCACTGGGGTGACTCAGATGCAATTTATGTATGCCTAATTTCAAACAAGATAAATACCTATAGATAGAAGAAAACCATCAACTGCAGAAAATTTTGAAGGGTTTTCTTAAATGGGCAAACACGTTAACCAATAAAGGGAAAAAGAATGTTTCTCTTTATTTTACTATGCATTGCTACATAACATTACTATATCTGAAATATATCTGAAATTAGTTGCAATTATTTGTATAAATTTTGTTACTGTACCAAAATCAAGTTGTTCTATACCATGCAAGCCTCTCTGTAAAGCTTATGGGATAATGAATATCTAGGATACTCTCTTTGATGTCAGAATTTCTGTGCATTTCTACTTGTAAACCTCATATTTCCTATGAAGTAGATGGAACGATAGTGATGAAAGTGTCACATGCCTAGACATTTCCACTCTTAAAAAAAATAAAATAAAATAAATCCCTGTTTGGGGAATTCTTTAGCTGACAGCTGACTTCATCATTCTGTAAGGTTTGGATCAAACATCTAAGAAACATTATTTCTTGGTTTTGTGTAAACCCATTCAGATTTGATGAAGTAGTATTTTTCACTTTCATGGATTGGCAAAGTACATGATCAAGCAGTTAAAGATTACAGTATAACACAGCTATTAAAGAAATAAAAAATTTCAAGAAGTGCTTTCCTTTTAAGGATTTGTCTTTGTAACTATGTCATATTTATCTTTTTTTTTTTCGTTTTTCCCATCCTAAAGCATCTCTATGCCTGTGCTTCCTCTTCCTGACCAGACCTAGAGATACTTTTGTGACAGGAAAATAGCTTATCATTTCTTAGATGGGATAAAAGACTTCTCCAGTGTGCTGCTCATCAAAACAAAATATGAAAGGGAAAGCCTGCAAATGTGTTACAGAAGAAATTCAGTCTATTAGCGCAGGAGCAAAAACTATGACCCAATAAAGATGGAGAGCTGTTTGGCAAACAGTTCATTCGAAAAAGAGAACACAACACCAAAACTATAATTGGTAAGCTAAATTCTCCTCTTTAAAAGCATGGTATCCTCGCTGTTTCCCTTCTCCTTGTCTCCAGATAACTTTGTGGAGAAATTTTTATACAGACACACACGACTCTGTAAAAGTGATTATTGCCAACTGGTAATTTTAATTTTAGATCCCTGAGATAAAAGATCCTTGGTCTCTTCTTCCACCTTAGTTCACTTATGGTCGGAGTGGTGTTTCTTCTTCTTTGAAATTATAGTGCTCTGTCTAACAGCTGGGATTTTTTTTTCAGATTTGCTAAGAATAGTGCTGAAGAAGTGCCAGTGTCCCTGATTTTAGTCACAAAGATGAGGGAGAATTTTGTAAACCGTGTTTATAAAAATCAGTATCATTCTAAAAAACCTCACTCTAATTTGTGCTGTGACAAGCAGAAAACAGTCTACACCAAAATAGTTTTTGTACGTTACTCGTAAGACAGAGAGAAGGAGAGGGAAAGTCCACAGAACTGTAGAGAGGATCTCAAATACAAGTTTACAGCTGCAAGTTGTCAGAGTGTAACTGAGAGAAGAGGTATTTTGATAAATGAGAAATTTTCTACCTCAAGATGCTCTTGGATAAAGATGACTCTGCAGCCGTTTCCAAAATTGGCAGATATGCAACAAAGTTCTATGGCAGCTCATATATGCAAATGACAAGCAAACATAATTTAATGCTGCAGAAATGCCAGTACCTATATTTGGCCCACAGTCCACAAAAGATGTTGAATAATTATTTTAAAATTTAGCATGCACTGGCAATGATCTGATCCTTTCAAATATTTTGCTTTCCACACTCTATATGTTCCTAATCCATTTATATTTGTGAAGATTTTCAGAGTTAATAATGAAATCGTAGAGATTGAAATATATCAATAACGACCAAATTTCACTGTACCTCCTTTTAAAACTGTGTAATGATGTAATAATAATAGGAATATAATAATAATAATACTTTTATTATACTCTAACTCAATTGCATAAAAACTGTCATGAAATTAAGATTATCCACCAATTCCTTATGTACAATTCATTTCTGAAATGAAAAGTTATAGCAAGGAAAGCTGAAATGTCTCAGTTTAACTTGCCTAATATTTCTTCAGTACTACTCTATGGGCAAGGCCCCAAATTCCCTAAATCTAAACACTAATCTGACATGTACCGCTGACTAAATCCAGTACCGAATGCATGAGATTTTTAGGACAAAGTCCTAAATTCAGTCTTACTCCTGACTACATTTGGCCTATACAATCTCCACATAAACCACTCAAACGCAAATGTTCATACTCTTTCACTACTGTACTCAGAGTTGCTGCTGGGTGTTAATCTTTTATTTTTATATATATATATATATATATGTATACACATATGTACATTCTTTTCAGTGCTTACTAAATCCTGGATAATGTCAGTCTTCATGGTAAGATCCTTATATATAGTAGCCAGCACCAAAATAGGGCACATATTTTTCTTTAATACGTGTTTGCACCAACTGCAGCAAAAGCTCTTCTGTTCTGTCTCTAGTGTGTCCATCATTCAGTATGGTTGCACCTCAGAGTAACACATCTATAATACATGTTACTATCACTTTAAAGACTGACTTTTCTTTGTATTTCCTTCTATATTTTTCACATTGCTTCGTAAGTTTTTTCTAGCTGGAAAGCACGACTAGTTCATGCTATCCCTTAGCAGAGGCTGTTTAATTATTACTTCTTGTATGCGTTAAACTTACCACTTTCTGAAGCCCATCTTCCTGATACGAAGGCTGTAAGAGATGAAGAACCTGTCATCAACTGGCAGCTTGTCTGCCTTTGAACCTCTTCTTGTTCCCAGTACCGGTTCCAGAGGACACAGGGGAAGGAGCAGTGTTTTCCCTAACTTTGTATTCTTGGAGTTCTACATTTGTGTTGCCTGAACCGAGGTGCAAATAGTGCCCAGAGAAGAAGAGAGTAGTGAAGCTGTGTGGCCATGCAGATATTCCCACAATGCATAAGAGCGAGCATAAGTAATCAAGCAATACTAATGGTGGGGAAAGATGTCAGTCCAGATATAAAGTCTTAAATAATAAATCTGTGTTTGCCTTAATATTTCATTTTATGGTTTTTAGAAGTTTAAATTTAATGATTTCTTGCCCTCTAAGCGTGCAAGACATGACTGAGCGATTTTTTTCTGTATCAACAACATTTTAAAGTAATGATCAAAATGACAGGCTTTTGTTTGGATTTAATCCACAATGCGCTTGTAGAAGTGATTAAAAAGGAACATCATGAGGTTAGTATTACAATTCCTTCATATGGCAAAAAATAGCTATTTTTGGAGAGTGCTGCAGAGCACCTGATTACATGATCAACGTTAAATGGTTATAATACTCTCACGTGTAACCAAGTAAACCACTAAACAGAGTCCCTAGATGGATCTGAGAAAATCTGCAATTCTGCAGTTGTGATTTGCAGAATGAGAATAAGCGGGAAAAAGAAATAACAGCAGCTAAAAATACCCATCACCCAGGAAAAGGGCAAACAAGGCTCCCAGTTCCTTGCTAACGTGACGTTAGGAAGCAGACACTCTTTTTGTCCTGGAGGTAAAATGCCATCTTGACGTATATATGGGGATGGGGATGATTCTAGACACTGGCAAACACCTGTAGAGCTGGATGAAGAACCAGTCACCCTGCAGAATAGCAGCTAGAAGGGAATTAATAGGGAGTGGAGAAGGAAATTAATTTATCATGTATAATAATTATGCATTTCTGTTTCTAGGAGATTCTTGAACATTAGTATTTTCCTTTTTTGGTATGATTTTGAACAGTTCAGCTCAAGCTTTCTGAAAGTGCTATTCCCCTTTTTAAATTGCCATCTTTTTGTAATGTCCTAATGTCTCAAATTCATAGAATGTTACTGTCAAATGATTAATGGAGAAAAACAATGGCTTACTTTAGGGATTGATATATACTTTAGTTATAGACAATAGCTATAGATAAAAGTTCTATATTTTTCTTCTTTTAAAAAAAATCTTTTCCAAAAACTTGCAAGCACTTTTGAACCCTTTTTATGACCTTATCAAAGAAACACTGAAGTGGAGTCACCTCTCTGAGGCCACTGCTTTGCAGTCTAGCAGGAGGGTCAACAGGTATTTCAGATTCGGTAGGCAAAGTAGAAAAAGAACATGTCAAAAGCAAATACACAGGTAGGGAACGTATTTTGCTCAAATGTGAGTTGACTCTATGTGTCTTATGTTCTTTTCCCAACATTTTTTTTTCTAACAAATATATTGCGAGCATTCAATGAGAAGTCAAAGGCTGCTTGATGAGGTAAAACGTTTCATTTTTTTAGCTTGCCAGGGCACAATATGCGAGGAACAACATTCTCAGAAAACATGCCTATCCTAAAAGAGCTTGAGATCAGCTATCCCAAACTGTAACAAAAAAATGAGCAAATAAAATGAATTTGGTAGTTTATAGTTTTCTGTTACTACCATTCAGAAATGTTTCACATAGATATTCACCCTTTTACTTTTTTTTTAAGCATACAGTAACCCTACTACCAAGGTAAATGTGACCTGGAATATAATTAACCTTTGATTTTCAAAAAGAAAAGTTTGCATTTTCATTACTTTAAGACTTAAAAACAGTGGCTGGAGTTACAAGTTGAATGAAAAATGGCTTTTTGAATGAATGGTATCTCTTTTTCAATGAAAAATATACCATAAAAATTCCTACCCATCCTTGTCACCCAGTGTTCTCTTCTCTTCTTTGACTTGTTAATTTCTAAGAATGTTTTCCTCAGTAGAACTAAATTCTATCATATGGTTTCCAAGCTAATGAGGAAGACAAATGGCAGGACAATACTCAGAATGCTGGAAGAAGAACGCATGGTTCAAAGAGGAAACATGCAACTTTTCACAGTGAATTCCTAGACCTGACTCCAGCTCTGACGGTACTTCCAGGCTCTATATCTATCTTCCACTTAAATATCACATTAAACATCACATTTTAATTTTACATAAATGGAAAACAGAAATAAAAATCAATATAAAAGAAATCTAAAGCCACTAATTCCAACAGGAAATATACAGAAGACTCAGGAAAGAGCGTCTAGAAAGCAGAGGTTCTGCTCTGCAATGTTAGATTAGCAGACAGGTAGAAATAGCAAGATTAGTGGCAGGATGATAGGAAAAGTGCAACATTGGCACTGGCACATACCACAGAAGTAACAGAAATGTCTAGAATTACAGTAATAAAAACAAAGAGGATTTTTTTTTTTAAAAAAGAACATTTTGCTTTTTTTGAAAACGGATAACTGACAAGGAGAATTTCCCTTAAAAAAGTTATCTCCTGATTGGCTATGAAAAAGGCTATATTAAGGAGATATGATTCTCACTCTGATGAGGCTGATAGGGGATGGTGAGGACACTGGGCTACAGAGGCCCTCATTCAGGAGGCAGGTCCCTGTTTGTAGCCTCTACAGTGAGGCTGAGAATGGAATGAAAAAGGGATTATTTATAATAATCCCAAGGGGGAACTTTGGACCACGCGAGGAGCATCAGCAGGATAAGGTCTCTCCTTGACTATTATGGATGAACTTGTTTTGGGAATAGAGAGGAGATACTAGTCTCTTGGACTGACACCTGCCTGGAAATTTCCAGTAGCTTTATACGAATTGGCATTTGAAACTATTATAAGAAAAAGAAAAAACGAACTTTATGAGAAAGTTCACAACACTAGATGTTTTGTTTGTTTTCTTTTTCTCTTCTCTCTCTTTCTTTTCTTTTTCCTTGAATATTTGCTTTACATATGACCTACACAAGATCAATCTCAGCAAGAGGTATTTTCTAAGAGATATTTCAGAAGTACTATAGGTCTTTTGGAAGAAGAATGTATTTGCCATTGAAAATTTATTAGATTTTATTTAAAAGGACCAGAAAAAATTAGTTGTTCACTATTAATGAGAATTCTGCTGTAAACACAGGTTTCTAGCCTATTTTCAGCACATGGACTCCCACTAATGCAATAAGCTTTGTTACAGAGTTCATACTGAAAGCCTCATATCTTCACTGTTAGTCTTCCAAAACCTCCTTTGTGCAGCTAAGCTATTTTTCAAAATCAAATCAAAGCCCTAGAGACCACTTTTGAACTCCAAAACATCTAGTTTCTTATCAGTTTTTTTCTTCTTGGTACAGGTTTGCACCAATTTTTACTCTCAGCTTGTTCCTTAGGCAACCTACTGTTTGAGAAGATTTTGGCATAAAATACAACTCAGAAGAAAATAATGTACATTAAAAATAGCAGGGATTTAGCAGACACGAAAGGCCTGCACTCACTTGTATTTGCTTGGATTTACTTTTAAAGTCTTCATTCCAAGTTGTAGATGCTTTTATGAAACACAGAATAACAAAATCATAACATACAAACTTACCAACCACCTTTAACTGCATGTTCCCCCACTATGTTTCACATAAAGCTATTTCTCACAGAGACTAACTAGGTTTTTTCTTTTATATTTTCCTTAATACCTCATTCCAGCCCACCATGGGAAAAATGAACAATGTTATATTATACCTCAAAGTCATCAGATCTGAGTTCTGTCACAGCAGAGTAGCAAATTCCTAAATCTACAGTACCTGACAGAAAAAAAAAAAAAAAGCCATTCTGAAAAGCAAATTAATACCATGTTACTTATATTTCCTTTTGAATGCAGTATTGAAATAACGATGAACTTATGCAGTGAGTTACACAGTTTGCATTGAAGGGAATTTCAATGTGTGAGAATTTTAATATTGTAATTTCTTTTCCATTTGATACTTTGTCTTATTCCTCTATGAGTTAAGTTTATCAAAAGGGGTTTTGCTTGTTGTGCTTTAACGTCTTCTTTGCTCTAATGTATCTTTGGATGCATTATTTTTTCTACTGTGATGGGCAGTAGTCATTGGTTTTGTGTTTATTAGTAGTCCTAAGAGATATGGGATGGTCGTGAAGTTAAGTCCCAAGGTTATGTGTAGGCCTGGACCTAACGCTGAAGAAATACAGCAGTTTAATATTTTGTAATGAATTTCTGAAAAAAATTCAAAATAATTTTCAAAATAACTACTGTTGACACCTATCCTTTCAAAAATTACTGAGAAATAAAAAGTTGTTTAAATCTTATCAAGACATTTCCAAAACAGAAAAGAAGATAAAGGTTGAATTTCAAGATAATGAGTAAAAGCAAAAAACAAAAAACACTGTTAACAGAAAAATACTGGGCTCTGTTTAATGATGAATCGATACAATGAAACATTTTGACTTGTCAAGCATATTTCAAATTTGGCATTTTATAATGCATATGGTTAAATTTCTTATTTTTTTCTATCTCTGATACACTTAAAAACATTTTAAAAAAACCTTGAATTTTATGTGTGTTCATTGGGTTTTTCTATTGTAGCAATAGGCACAAGCTTTTAGAAAGGTATTTTTGTTATAAAGGCTTCTAGAGGTCAGGGTAGAGTGAAGTAGTTCCAGCATCCTTGTTCTCTTTTCTCCCCAGTGATGGTGGGGGGAAAAAAGGGTAAAACTGTACAGTTTAATATAGTGGCTATAGAAATCTTGTAGCTAGACACCGCTGACAGCTGTTTTGGGAGTGTGGCACCACTGAAAAGACCCAGCTGACCCAGCAGAGCATGGCTTTGGGCAATCGGTGTCCTCAGCAGACAGTGAGATGGCGTAAAGCAGATTCTCTGAACTCATCTTTTATTTTTCTATCACTTTGAATAAAATAAGCTCTTGATCATTCCCGCCCTGTGGCTAGCGGAGTGCACATCGTGCCGCAGCTCGTGCAGCACAAGATAGCCACAGCGGTGTAGCGCCAGCAACATCATCTGAGAAACGAATCTGTCACCTGGTCACCTTCTGACTCTTCCCGAGCATTCCTCTCTCTTACTTAGCGCGCCGGCTCCCCCGATGCCTTTCTATAATCAGTGATTGAATTATCCTAGTACCTACCTTAATTAGCAAAGATTCATCAGCGTTAAAATGTGGAAGTTATGTTATTATTAATACAAATCATTTGGTTCCCTCGAATTTGATCAAATTAAACAGAGAACCGGATTCAGCAGTGATTAAATTAGGCAAAAACCAAAACGCACAGTAGAAATTCACACTTTATATTCAGTTCCTTACACTGAGGAAAAAAATTTAATGCAATTGCACAGCTTCTGTGTTTTCAGTAGCTCTTACTAGAACTGAAAGGAATGTGATTGAATTTCAAGAGAGGTGTAAAGTTTTCACTGGTGATAAAACACGTATGTATACATATATATTCACCTCAGCCCAACAAAGCCGTAAGCCTGGATTTAAATTTCTCCCTGCCTGGTAAACTACATAAAAGTGCGTTTAACTGTTTAAGGAATGTAGAAGAGCTATTTCCCTTGCTGATGGCTCATTTACTGCTCACAGGAAAAGCAGTTAAATGATTGCCAAAACTCACGGTTCCCACCCAGTTAGTACTAGTTAAAGTATGTCCAAGATGTGTGAATGTACATGGGAGAGTGTGTGTGCTGGGAAAACCTTAACCTGGCTTCAGTCTCGTCATTGCTGCATTTAAAAAAATTACAAAAAACCCTGACAAATAGCAAAATGACACATCCTATTTGTATTTCAAGAGCTTCCTACAACCAGGGAACTGATGAAAGAGAGAAAGAGAGAGAGAGTGTGTGTGCGTATACCCTCTTATCCTTTGCCAGGTAACCTCTACTACCGAGACAGAAGGATTATCACATTTTAATTCTGAAAAGAATTAAGGTTCTTCTAATTTGGACAATGGAGTTTATCCATCTTCCGCTGCTTGAGACGTGGAGTGCCAAGAGTGCTCATCATCAGATTATTGTGTTTATGCCTCTCTGCCCTATTTTAACCTGGTCATACAGCCATGCTGACATACTGTTTCTGTCTGTGCATCCCACGGTCCCTCTGAATACTTCTTTCACCCTTTCTTGCTCTGCAAGTTTGCCCAGCAGCTTAGGAAATGTTGCACCTGACCTTTTCAAAAGGGCAAGGCTATAGCTTTGTTTATGCCACAGATATCAGAAAACATGTCCTCCTCTGTTTCAGCAGAGCGAGAAGTAACCAACTTGCAAACTTCTAACACTGTTCTCACAGCTAGCAATCAAACTGTTAAGGTCTTGTGGCTAAGTCAGACTTTTTTTTCTCCTCACACAGAACATGCTTTGCACAAATGATGTTCTTCCAGAACACAAGAACCTCTTCAACTTTGTCAACTAAATTCTACTCTGCAGTTCTTCCTGTCACTTATGCTATTTTTACCACTTTAAGTATTTGCTTGTGTTGCATCTGCAAGAACTCTGTATTTGCAGTTTGAAGGCATATGAATTTCACAGCCTATGATTATATCAAAATACAAACTTTAGTGAAAAAGCTGTAACACATGGTATACCATGAGACACCTTCCCTTCAATCTTCCTTCCCCTAAAATGTTCACAGATACAAGAGTTTTTGTCAGGTGGGTTCTTTTCTGTCCTTCACGTGTTGAAGGTGACAATCCATAGTTTGAAAGTCTTTTTCATTCAACTGGTATTGAAATACGTGTGTGTGTGTGCACGCATGCACATGCGTGCATGCGTATAGATATGTATGTCAACTGAGGAAATAAACCCCAATATTTATCTTCATAGAAGATTGCAGCTAATTAGATACTAACAACGTTGAGGAAGAAGTCAGATCAGAAAACCATGAACTACAGGGTTAGGCCAAACGCATAATATTAAAATAGAGTAAAAGGCACATCTAACCTTGCTGATTAATAATTAAATAGGTGATCACCCTCTCTATTTTTTTACTTTTTCTCACTTGATACATAGTCATAAATGGAAAAAGGAAAAAGTCTCCGCCTCCAGCCATTCCAAATGATATTCAAGGAAATTAACGCTCATATTTGGGCTTATCTGATTTTTTATATATTTCTTGTTCCCAGCATTAAATATGTTATGACACTGTAGGGAAAAAAAAAGCCCTTCAACAAATTTAACACGCACTATTAGCATTGAATCTCTTCTGGAATGGTTAAAGGCTAAAATGCACTTACAGGGCTGTCATAGGTGGTGATCCTACCTGGAGGACGATTGTACTTTGTGGAGTTAGTGACCCACACAGCTGTTGATCAGGGAAGGCGTTGGACACAGGATAAACTTATTTGACTAATCATGAAGGACATGACTGTGCATGCTCCCACTTGGCACCAGGCAATGACGCCAACATCATGCCTCACCTTTATCACATGTTTGTGTACCTCTAAGAAAATACTACAAAAAGTCAAAAGACCACAGTATTCTGAACCCCTTCCTGGACAGGATCTATGCAGCATGCTATGCCCTGAGTCTAGGTCCATCCAAAGCTGCACAGATCAGAGTTCCCAGCATCTGAAGGGACATAAGTTACTATTCTTTTTCTCTTTCTCATGATATCTCCAATAAATAGTATTTTAATCCAATGGAGTACCTTTTTTACTGGGATTCGTAAGGAACACCAGCATTGGTGCAATACCACATCAGGCCTCCTATTGCAAGTCTTACCTCACAGAAGGAGAAAGAAAAATTTTCAAATATCCAGTAGGTGATGTGTGCGTGTTTGCTCATGCATTTACAGCTCGTCTTGTACATTAATCTATTCCTACATATTATATACATATAATATATTTATAAATTATGTAAAGGCAAATAAATAAAAGATAGATACTAAGAAAAACATATTATGAAGGAATTGAAGTATTGTCAGTTCAGCTCAGCAAATCAAGTTTCCTGGAAGTGATTTGCTTCTATTTTAAAACTTATCAGATCACCTTTCAGTCAAAAGGTACAGGAGTTTTTAAGTCACACTGAGTACATTCTATTAACTAAGGAAATGCAGCAAGCAATATGTCTTATTTAGATTAAGTAAAAGACAACCGAAATAGAATTGAAAAATCAATGAATGAGGCTAATGTTGGCTGTGGGCTGTAAGATACATACGAAGGATGAGCAGATAATAACTGAAATGAAGAATTCCATGGAAAAAGGGTATAGCCTCATACAGTATTCCAAAATGATGATTTTTATACATTTAAGTATATACTGCTACTGTCATAGTGAGATGTAGTATACCTTTCAGCAAAGATTAGAAAATAGTGATTTAGAAGATGATTAAACTTTTTTAAAAAAGGTTCATGTTCATATACAATGATATAACCTTTAAGCCTCAATGAACTTTCTCACCTATTGAAAAGTCTGACGCCTGGAAAAATAAAGAGTCAACTAAATGTGATATCGAATAAGCTGTTCTATTTGCTAAAATAACAAAAAATGGTTAAAAAAATGAGTTAGTCTTCATTTGCATGAATACATGGAGTTCCAGTCAAATTACCATGCTAATCTAATTACTACTGGACAGATCTCTAAGTACAACTGCAGACTTTTTGGTCAGAACTGAAAGAGAAAATAGGGAAAAATGTGACTACCTTTGTATTGTCTAGATCCCTTGGGCAGCTGCAGTCTAATTTGTTTTGTAATACACAGCAACCACAAAACTGCTCCAAATCATTTTGCCTAGTAATTGTCTCACAGGGGCTGTTACATTGCCCTCACCTACCAAAGCACATAGGACATTCGCTGCAACGCCTTCATTTCAGCCTCTAAGGAATTCTTAGTTTTCCTATTTAGGAAAATTTCTGGCTCCATATGCTGTCAAGGTTTCGTATAATTTTGGCCTATTTGACATTATCTCTCTTTTAATCTTTCATTTCACTTCTGCTTGTGAAAATGGAAATAGGGCAAAGGAGAAAACTACTTCTTCTGTGTCATACTGAACAATACAATTTTAAGTGCTTAACCTTTCCTAATATGCTTAAAGCATCAAAAAATAAATAGCCGCTGCCCTTGTTTTAACTGTTCTTCAATTAGATACCATGCTGTACACAAAATCAGATTTTATATGAGATTACATCAGATCAAATGATTCTGAAGTCTATTGCAGATATTTTAAAACTATTTATTCTTACTTAAAGGAAGCATTTGTCAAAAAGTTCAACATACACTTAGCAAAAGCATCCAATGTATGCGTTTATTTTAAGCCTGGATGGCATGTATTAACCCTGTTGGATAAGATCCATTTGTGGTCTCAAAATCAGGGATCAAAACTCAATTCTAATGTGACAACTCTAAAACTTGGCCTAGACTGTCGCATGTTTCTTTGTGCCTTGTCTTTTCGGCACTTGATATTTTGCATTTTTGCCTTTAAAAAAAAATCACCCATCATGGGTAAATGAGCGCTTCCACCTCAGAGCAGAGAAGGGGCAGGTACGGGCTTCAACCCCTTGCACTGAAGCGGGCAGAGTCCAGGTCTCCCACAGCGTGGGTTCATGTAACGCGCCATGAAGTTTTCAGACGGTAGCAGAGGGACAGAGGACTAAAGAAAAGCAGTACTAAATTTCCATCGTGGTTTAAAAGGGACATGTAATTTCTGTTCCAGTTTTTAAAGAAGTGACTTATGTGCCTAAATTGAGAAAATTACCCAACAGCACAGGGTACTTCTACACTCACAAAGCCTATACCAAAGACCCTCAAAGACAATAAAGCAGTAAGACATACCTCTGTGTCTGACATTTCCTATTCACTGAGAAATTAGCATACAAGCTGTTATGACATTCTTCCTGAAATCACACTCTCCAGACCTTGTACAAGAAAAGGCCTGATTAGCCTAACCAGTTCATAGATGCGTATCCCAGTCTCAGTGCTCCGGAAACAGTCAGACCAAACATTCCCAAAAGTCCCATTCTGAAGGCAGGAAGGGTTTATTGAATCTGTACAGGAAGTACAGGTCTGTTGCCCCACAGTTTTGAATTTTCCCATGAGCTGTGGACCACTTTGGGCCCACACCTCTCTGTGTCCTTTCCATAGAAACCATGCCACCCAGTCTTGCCTGCATGGGGACGGGATGCAACGCAGACATTGTTTTAAGAGACAGAAGTTGGAAACTGTTCCAATATACACAGTTGAAACCATCTTAGAGAATAAGATTTTTTTTAAAAAAAAATACAGAAATATGGCTTTTTTTAACAGGTTAATAGGTCTAAAATTTCAGTAACGAGAAATACCAAGTGAAACTTCAGAATTTCAGTTTAGCTGAACATTTCCCTTATCCAGTTTATATAATATAATTCTAAAGCAAATGTACTGCACAGACTAAAAGCTAGAAATTGATTTGTATTCTATCGGCTTCTGTTAAAAGGGAAAGTATTAATAAGTTTCTCACTTTTACCTAACTGACATTTTAGCCCCAAATGTTGAGATTACAGCTTTCTTAAGAAATCTAAGTGCGATCTAATACACAATAAGGAACTTAGCAAATAAAGAAAGAAAAACTGGGACTAGTCATAAAATCAATATGAAAACAGAGTTTACCAATACTGTTCCTACAAATCCTTCCAGGCAATGACAAGCTCAGTAATTAGATATCTGACCTTTCCCGTTGTTCACACTATTGAGTGTTAAACTTCCCACATTACACATTACTGTTATTTTTAATGATTAGGTCATCCAGCTGTACAACATATTAGCATTCTGCCCAGGAATCAAAATGTTCTTTCTTTCACCCATTCTATTTTTGGTAGTTTATCAATTTGCATATGACAATATTCACTTTTTACATGAAATGTCCCCTATTTTTGGCTCCAATTTGCAATCATTCAGATTAAATTTCTTGTTTGCATTATTTCATTGCTGCAAGTTGTTGCATCAGAGAAGAATAATGAATTTGAGATTAGTAGAAAATATTATAAAATAATAAATCATTCATTTCACTATAAATTCCTCATGTTATGACTAATTTTCCTGTGCAGCATACAAAGTTTGCTTCCTCAGATAATTGTTTTTCAGCTGAAATATGTTCTGTAAAAATAGCAAATTCTTACTATGAATAATAATTAATATTATTCAGAAAGTAGAAACTGCAATAACAAATTTTGTGTAAGTCACTACATAAGTATGAAGGACCATTTATAGCGAGGAAATGCAAGTGTAATACACTTACAACTACTCTGAAAACATGACTTGCAATTTGCACAATGAAGTAAAGTTTTCAGCAGTAAAAGCTGGAAAGGGAATATATATTGCAAATGAAACAGGAAATTAAAAATAAACAGGAGGTTATAAACATTCTTGCAATCTATTTTGTCCTTATACCTCAACTCCTTACCCCCTCTGGGTTTCCCCATCTCATTTTCTCCATTTGAAGATGTAGCTGCAGCACAGAGGACAGATTATGCCTTAGGTAAGGAATGGTATGTGTATAACTTACTGTTCAAGTTTAATTTATTTATGTATTTATTTTATTTATTGTGTACAGTCCTACCTCATTTAAGGTTTTCGGCATGGACCATTACTTATGTTGCCTCTGTAGAATAACATACCTATTAAAGGGAGAAGGAAGCTTAACGAGACTGATCAACACACAAAAGTGAATAACGTTTTCCTCCATACAGTTTTACCTCAAAACCTCATTATTCTTAGAGACTTAGTAACTCCTAGAGACTTAGAGTAACATGGAACTCTTTTTATCTTGACCACTTCTATGATCTTGAACATTTAATCAGTATACTCTGTGAAAGGGAAAACGTAAATGAACAAAGTTATATTTTATTAATTTTATTATATTTCTTCGAGATTTGCATGCATACACCCACACATACAGACATACACCTTTGCATGTCTTGTTTTCATGGACGCCCATCAAGATCAATCAGAATTACCTTTTAAAATGGATTAGTTAAACTATATTAAACTCCAGTCTGGACACTCTCATTCAGAATTAAAAAGCCTTGCATTTGGTTTAATTTAATTTATTCAGGATGTGAATCCACTAATCTACTTTAATTATGGTGCTCTGAATTCACAACTTTAGTCAATTTGGGTTAACTTTCCTGATTGCCTTTATGTAGACAAGTCCTAATGCAATTTCAAACCTAAAGCAGGATTACCTTATAACCAATTTAACTTACTCTCACTGTACATCCAAAGTCAAAATAAATTTCATGGGTTCCTGGATGGATTTCATGCGATCATGCAGCTAGAAAGGCCAAGATGCAATCTCAATTCACAGAAGGCACACCATTTCTCTTGAGTCCACCAAAAAAAACTGTTGAAACAAACTGTATTGAGGTAAATGTTTCCATCTGCAAGATAGGTGTGATGGACACTTTAACCATGTGGGTCACTAAGTATCCCATAACACTTTTCACAGGATTAAAAGTGTTATTCCCGAGATACCCTGAGTAATTACCTTCTGTCTTCCTAACTCCCCTAGCAATCTCAATTGAATGCAGTATTCTCTGCTCAGCAGTGTAAGAGGGGAAATGCTGCTACGCGCTCATGAGCAGCTGCCGCTTTGCATTTCAGTGGGGATGGATCGACCTGTATAACCAGCCGAAATATGGATAGCAACCTCAGAATCTTTAGAAAGCAAAAAATTCTATTTCTTTATACACTTTTTTTTTTGTTTTCCTTTTTCATTTGTTACATTCCCTGAAGTGAAGAGCATGACATATTGCCATTTCAGTAAGGGGGAGATCTGATAGGGATTCTGTGCTTTACAGTATATCAAATACTTACCTAGATATGAAAAGACGCCTAAATAGGCATTAAGGAAGTCACTATTAAAGTTAGATTAATTAATTGGAAATTTAATTAACATTTTAATTAACATTTCAATTACATAAGTATCAGTGCTCAAATTTGGTAAATACAAACTTTAGGAAACTTCAAAGGTTTAAGCAGCATTTTTAAATTCCACCAGCCGAAAAATAACCGAGTTCTTCTCCAACTACTGCAAATAAACATTTTTCTTTCACACCTGTGGTTTGCTTTCTGTCTGTCGCTTTTACACCAGATTTTGATGTTTTCTTAGGCCGAAGCCTTAGCTAACACTATACCTGTTACATCTAAGCAGCAGGTGTTATTGTTTCAAAGTCAAAAGGTATTTTGGTTCTTGCATTAATCACTTCAATGGATAAAAGGAATATAATGTTTTATGGCTAAGCATAAGGGCTAAATGACTGGACAAATATACTAAAAAAATTAACTGTATTTACAGATCAAGTTATTTTAAAAGTGAATTACTATTCACATCCCGAGAGACCCAGGATGACACCCCCTTATACACACACACACACACACACACACACAGACTGTGGCATTCTAAATGTTTTCTAAAAAAAACCATTCAAAATGGTAGAATACCTGCTTTCTTCTTTTAAATAAAGTGTAACTATTGTAGCATACTGTACTATAGCACGTTGTAAAATTTCTGAAGTCTGTAACAGTCTCTAAGTAGATAAAAAACATATTACACAAAAGATTTCAGATATATTTGTTTTAAACAAAAAGCAATCAAAAATATCCTTTTTTATTATTATTTAGAAACAAAGGCATATTGGACTTCAAACTTTCAAAAACCCTTCCATGTTGCCTATAAAGATAGGTTATTGTTTTCTTCACATGGAGACAGCTAAAAGTGGCAAGGACGCCGAAGTCAAGGTCCTGGAACAAAAAAAAAAAAATCCCCTGTTTGGTGATTTTTCTCTTTTCTCTCCTCCTAAGTATTTAACCTACTGCCAGTAGAATAGCTTTTCTGATTTTCATCCAAGAAACAGTCAGGCATTTTTTGAACTGCAGCTAACATTATTAATAATGTGTAGCATAGCACTTTTTTTTTAATGTATTATGTGATGACATGGACATCACAGTATGTTAACGTTTAGACAATTGGTTAAGTAGTAGGCAAACGGAAACCTTGATCTCTTAAAAGCCTAATAAAGGCACTACCTACCTTTGAAATTGCTACTATGAATGTCTTTTCATTATATATGCAGGGATGGTGAATGTAATGCTTCTACTTTTACAGTGCTCTTTAGTTCAGAGATCTGAATGTACTATACAACAATGGGTAAGTAATCTGTATTCTCTTTTTAAATACAGAGTAACTGCTGCATGGAGAGATTAAGCATTTAATCCACAGTCAAACTAAATGGCTTATTCTCCATCACAGAATAGCTCGGTGGAGGTTATAGAACAAGACAGTATTCTGTGCACCAAGAATGTTAATTTTCCTACGTAAGCTGTTATCATGTAGCTGTCACATAGCGACGCTACTGGGAAAACAATTCCAGTTTAAAGCACCTTTGAGTTAAAAACTTGTTGTGTGGAAACTGCTCTATCAGCAAAAGCTCAGAAAGGTTATTAATGGTAGCACTTGAGCAGGTCAGCTCTGCTAGGGACGTGACAAATCCTGTGCAGAACAACTAAATAGGTCCTTTGTGAGAGATCAGGAGGGGTCCATGAATGTAGTGCAGAGGTAACTGGACCTCCATGAAGTATTACGAATCTACAGCATTGCTTCAGATCTAGGGCCTATACGCAGGTCTCGTATCATCCCCAGATGGATGGTGTTGGTCTTGTATTTTTAAAAATTACAGGGCACCTTTTGCCTGCTCTTGTCACCCTACCATGTATTTATCATTTTCTGTAGCATTTGAAGGATTTACAAGGAAGTTCTTTTAAACCATTTTCTTTTAAGTCAGTCTGAAGTTTCTGAGCTCTGCTGTATCTCTAGGCATTGTGTGGTGCTTGGTTAGTTATCTGATCCAAATGTTCGGAGGAAGACAAGCTCCCATTAAGTACAGCTGTTAACTCTACTAGGCAGTGAACAGGACTTCTTGGGCATAGTAGGTGGGATTTTTCTGGATAATGACTTTTCTGCTATAAAACCCGAGTGTACAGACCCTTAAGGATATATTTTATAAATAGTTTTTGATTTAGATGAAATGTCACTTATTTTAAATGCAACTCCATAGGACCTTAACCATATCAAGCAGTGCTAACATGGCTTTTGCTCTGTAAGACCCTGGGAACAGGGAGTATTTTTTCCTCTTGGTGTGATAATCAAGAATGAGGTATCAACACTTTACAGAAACTTTGTATACTTCCATATTAATTATATACCCAAGCAACCGTAACTCCTGCAAGTAAAAGCTAAGTAAATATATAATTAGTAAACATATTGGCATTTATTTAATTATTTATTTAAACTTCCAAATGTAATGGTTTAAACTTGCTTTAGCAAACTACATATTTACATATTTCTTAACACGTATTGTATTTCTGGGATGCACGTGCATATGTGGGAGGCAAGGAATTAACAGACCTGAAAAAACTTTAACAGAAAAAGGCATTGTATATTATTTTGATTTTCAAAAATAGAAATTCATCTTTTCCTACTGAGCTATTGGTTATAAGATAACCAAATCTATTTAAAAGAAAAAGAGAGAAAGAAAAACAAGAGTTGCTTGGTGCGATACTCTGATTTATGTTGTCAGGGAAGCTTATATTTGTCCTTGTGTCCACCTATTTTAGCAGCTGTTATTCAGTCTAGAACAGAGCTTCTAAACACTCATATGCAAAATCAATTTTAAATAAGGAACAATGGGAAATTCTAAGCCCTAAATTCCAGGAAGTGAAAATAACCGGTTGCCCTTTGAAAGTAATCTGTATGCTTATTTTTGGTTGGCTTGGTCCTCTTCGGAGAAATTTCCATGAACAGCTGGAACTGTTTGTAAAGTGGAAATGCCTTAAAGTGCAATGGAAATAGGGAAACATTTATGTAACAATCATATCTTTGTAGTGACTCTGTAGATAATACATTGAGATTGTATTGCGAACTCACATATATCCTATACACAATAAAGTCAATCAAGCCATTTACAGTCTTGAAACAGCATAGATCACTGACGAAAAAGCTTAAAGCCACTCAGGATTATTTTTTCCATTCGTTAAAATTACCAAGAGGCAGGGCGAAGTGAGCTTGTTGAACCGTTGTTTGGGGTATCGTAACAAAATTCTTAAAGTGATAATTATAACACGGTGCCATGAATTATTCTTACAAAGTCTATGACTGAAGCCTTCCTCGACTGACCACACGGACTTCTCAGGAGAAATACAGTTACATGCAGCTGTAATAAGTACACTTTTCATTAGAGGAGAAGGCAGGAGAAACTGGTTGCTTAGCAATAGTTGCATGGAAGGAAAAGTGTCTGGTCCTTTAAAAGTATACAGGGGTATGTGTGCATCTATGTGGGTGCACATACACATATATATATATGCGCCCTGTTGAAATTTGTATGGTATTCACACTTATTTTTAAAGACATGCTTAATGGGGGGGGGGGGAGGGGGGGGGAGAAGA
>VYZM01008054.1:63423-74887 GCA_013398915.1 Dromas ardeola
AAAAAAAAAAAAAAAAAAAGCCCCATTGCACTCAAGGGCAGTTTTCCAAAGATTTCTTCTCTCCCACATGTAGTTTCTCAGTTTCAAAAACTGTGAAGAGAGTCTTACTGATGAATGTTGTGTTTAAAGCTTGTCTTCTGTACACTTATTCTAGATATGCTTTAGACTTAAGATATACTAGAGGCTCCTGAGGTACTGAAGTTGCCCTCTCCATCAAGAAATGCATAGAGTGTGAAAAGTTGTCTCTGAAGAATCGTCACGAGCAGGTTGAAAGCCCATGGGTCAGAGCTAGAGACCAGGGCAACAAAGGGAACCTTGTGGTTCGTGTCTACTACAAGGCACCCGATCAAGGGGCTCCTATTGATGAAGCCTCCTTACTCCAGCTACAGCAGGCTCTTGTCCTGCTGGGGGACTTCAACCACACCAACATCTGCTGGAAAAGTAGCATGGTGAGCTGTAGGCAATCCAGGAGCATCCTGGAGTGCATTGAAGATAACTCCTTAAGACAGGTAATACACAGTCCTACCAGAGGAAATGTGATACTGAACCTGATGGTCATCAATGCAAGTGAGCTAATTGGTGACATCAAGATTGGAGGCAGCCTGGGCTGCAGTGATCGTGCACTGGTGGATTTCGCAGTCCTGAGGGATATGGGTCAGGGGAGAGTAAAGTCAAGACCCTGAATTTTAGGAAAGCAAACTTCCAGCTCTTCAAGGAGTTAGTCAATAGGATCCCCTGGGAAACTGCCCTCAAGGACAAGGGAGTAGAAGAGAGCTGGCAGATCTTTAAAGACACTTTCCACAGAGCGCAAGTTGCTACTAATCTCCATTTCTAGTGCTCTTTTCACTACCTGAACATCTTATTTAAATAATAAGATAATAATAACTCTTACAAGTCCCCTAACTCAAGGTGCATTTGTTGCTGTCTAATTACAATAAAGATTTAACAGAACATGGTTTGCTTGTTCTTTTAGGATTTGGGGATTTTTTTAAAATATATTTTGTTTCATTCTAGCAAATACAAGAAAACTACTGTATTACAGATTCAGTCAAAGGCTGTATGAAGCAACCAAAGGAATTCTGCAAGAGGAAGGAAAGATAGTCTAAATCTCAGATATCTAACTTTAAATTTAAAAGTCCTTATTGCTTTTAGAGTAATGTGTCTGTAATAGGTTGTCATAAACCAATGAGTTTTTAGGAACCTGAATCAAATTCATTGACAGGTAGAAATTACATTTGTGACCCTATCTAAAGTCTAATCCCTTCCTAAGACAGTTCCTTCTCTTCCTCCTATTATTTTTCAGCTGCTTATACAAGCTCCTGTAGCTTGCATTGGATTGATTTCCTATGTCCAAGGTTTCCCAGTTTTGCAATACAGCTTTTTTTCCAAAATTCATATAGGTTTGCTATCTTGGCCTGTCCTCATTGCCCTCTAAATGTTAAAGAAGTTCCTTAGCAAGGTTCCTGTCTTCAGTCAGACTTTCAGTTCCTTCTGACTTTATCCTTCCCTGTCTCTCAAATATAATTTACTTTCCCAAATCAACACAGACAAAACGTAAGATCTTGTCAACTCTTCCTCTTTCCATCATGACTAGTCTTTGGATCATTCTCCTCCAAGGTTTTATGAAGTTTAAAGATAGACAAATCTCGACTTACAGAAGTTTACAATACTGCTTTCAACTAAATACCATTCTTTTTTACGTACTGACATATGATGAATATAATTCTTAGATATGTATCAGTATCTCAAAGCTTGAGAATATTTTGATGCTAAAAATCCCAGTGGATATATTTAAAATGTGGTAGGATATTGACTGTTTGAAGGACAGCTGAATATGGCTAACATGTCTGAATCATTGATTCTCCTCTATTCTTTGCCTATGAGAAATGTAAATTCTCGGGAAAGTCTAAACTTGTGTTAGAGTCTCTTTTTCCTCTCTACTTCTATTTCAAAGCTTCCTAATCAGTCTCTTTCTCCTAAACCCTTATATTTTCCTGTTAAGTAGACTTTTTATTTGTGAATGGTTAAAGGTCAGATATATGATTGCAACTTTGAGTTAACATATGCTTGTCATCCATGACTCACTCAGGTTTCAGAAAATTGGAAAGCTGACAAATTACACCAAGAACTGAACTACATTATCTCTGTCTAAGGAAAGAATGTGCTGTTATGATACATAGTTTTAAGTATGTACTTTATGTATGATTATTATGTGCAGTTAAAAAGATGTTTGAGTTCACTGTTTAAAAAAAAAATCGTAATTATGTCTTGCCTATGCTACTGTAGAAAACAGAAGTTATTGATTAATTTTCAAGAGAGTTATCATTAACAGAAGAAAGGAATGTGAAATTCATAACTAGCAAAATAATTGAGGAAATTGATATTAATTTCAATAGGAGTAGCGATGGATCTAAGTCTGATAAACTAGTAAATACAAGGTAAGATCATATAAAGGATTCTCAAAGAACACTGAAGTTGAATGTACAACTGTTTCCATCTGGTTTATTTACTTAGCTTCATTAGGAATTCACCCTCTTTTGATACAGAAAACAAAATCAACCTACAAAATCCTCTAAACCTAGTCAAGAAACTCATGAAAAGTAACATGAAAATAGCCACACTTGGATTTGGAACTAGGTTTCTGCACACATAAGTGAGAGGATAATCACTTATTTGAGAATTACAGCTGTATTTATTTGTCCTTGCAGAGTTTGCACAAATGAGGCTTTACATTTACAGCAGTTTTTGACAATGTGCTATCTGTATTGTAACACTACACAGATCATTAGCATTCATTTTTAGCCACAAACACAAGTCATACTGCTGAATATATCAAAACCTGTAAAGCGTATTAATTAGTAACACTAGCAGTTGTGTGATATCTTATTGTCATTCATCAAACAGCTTTATTTTGGTTTCAAATGATATAACTAAAGGGCTTTTTTCCTCTGTCATTCTTCATTTACAATCTCATGCAGGGACAAACCCACACAGACACAATCCCACACATAATATGGCCTTATTAACTGAAAGCGAATTCATCCGAAACAAACAATCTCTGGTCATAAAATAATATTTTAGCAATTTCTGACAACACAATAGATAAATTGCTAATCTAGCAATTCAAGATGAAGCACATGCTAGGAACAAGTGACTTTAGCTGATAACATTGTAAATCCTAAATTTCTTTTGAAGCAACATTTACAAGAGTTCTTATTATCAGTACATAAGCCCCAGCAAATATAGCCTGACTGAATGCTGACTGTAGTAATATCAGACGTTTCTTTCTCTAGCCATTAGAAAAGCTTCCATCTGTTTTATTTACTTGGCTTCATTAGTAATTCTCATCTTACCTTTTGAAACAGAAAGAAAAATCAAAGTAAAAATATTCTGAATCTAGTCAATTAACTCAGCAGTTGTACTGAAGGGAAACCCAGATAGGTTGCAAAGTCAGTCCCTCAGTTTTAACATGAAGTCGGGAATATAAAATCATGCAAACATAAGAAACCAACATTTACAGATGCTGCAGGACGTACTTCTCATAAGAACTCGCAACTCATTCTAAAGTCACAACCCTCTTTCACTTGGAGATGAGTAATCTTGTCTAACTGGAATGACAGAAGCTTCTACCACAAAACAGTCATATACCTTTAAAGAGATAGTATTAGGTAGCAATATTAACCAGTGGATCAAGCATTGCATTGGTAGTAAGGAACCCCTAAACAGTAACCTGATTCAACTGCCTAAGCATATGCATCTACTGAGAGATGAGAGGTATCCCTCCTTAACATCACCTGTTGCTTCCAGAGAGGTGCAAGTCTCTGCAGGCTGTGTCACACATACCGGCATCAGAGTGCCATACATATCCCAGCACACTTCAAACGGCAATAGGTGGCTACATGCAAATCCTGCCCCTTATCAATACAGGGGAAGACACTGATTTTACGTACCAGGTCTCCATTTGTGATAATGAAATTATGAACACATGGCAGAGCTGTAGTTACTCGTGTAGATACCTGAAGACAGGTATCTTATTCTTGAATGGTATTCCTGCCTCAGACAACCAGTGTCTCACTAGCCTACCTAGAGTCCCCAAGATAAACAGCAGTACCAGCCAATGAATCTTAAATACGGCGAGGATTAATGAAATGTTTACAAAGAGGTGTCAAAAAGAAAAGTGAAATTATATAAATTGGAATCTCTAATCATACCGAGTATGAGTATGAAAGTCTAAGTGAAATGAATAGAAAATAAAAAACTCCAAGAATGAATGGTTTCCAGGCTATGGAAGAAAAATCTGTTGAAAATTATCAATGTAATTGTGAAGGAGCTGGGAAAAATAACTCTTTTGAGAAGCAGAAAAAGAAGTGTTATTTTCTTCTATTTATCTTCAGAAGTCATACAAAATGTAAGCATTTAGAGTTTGAAAGGTCAAAAATAGATTCCCCAGTGCCTTTTTCTGCCTTGTGAAGGAGAAGACAAAAGTTGTATTTACCATTTTAAGTCTATAAAACAAATTAATTTTGAAATATCACATCAGAAGTTCATTAGAGAAGCTTGACTTCAGAAAAGTCTTCCTGCTGCAATATATCACTAACATTTCTCAAAATAACTATCTTCAAAAGAAGGAAAAATTCTTTCTTCAAGGAGCAGAAGCACATAAACTATGCATAAAGGTAATTTGATAGAAATCCAAATGGTGGATTCCTAGCTAAACTTCTTCGTTTTTGACACAAAACTTAACAAATCATTTGGTGAGAACATACCAGCACCTAAAACAAACATCTCCATATTGAGATAAAACTTACAAGAGCTCTCCCTCTGTATCACTAAGAAAAATGTTATGAAATGTTTTCTACTAGAAATTAAATATTTGTACTTACCCAGCAGTTGAAATACCTCAGCAGAAAGAGCCTTGTATTGATCAAAAATGTATACTTACACACAGCTAGAAAAAAAATCTGACCCAATTTACTTGTCCTCTATGATTTCCATAATAGTTCAGTAACTACCACAATAATATTTGAGGTTTCATCTCATAAAATCTCTGTTTTCTCTCAGATAGCTGTTCTATTTTACAGAATATAAATAATGCCTCGTGAATGTCTATTTTACCACATTGTGCGTAATCTCTAATTTCCTTATGACCTGTTAAGTGTCATGCAGTGCATAAGAAGTGAAAACACACTTGTTACGACAAGTATTGCCTGTGGGCTGTGGAGTACCCCACTTTCTGCATAAGTTTTGTCACTGTGTATAATTTTTAATATTTGACTGGGAGTTGTCATAGAAAAAGACTGAATGTGTGATCTTGCACAGTGACATTATACTGGATTATTTTCAAAGATGAATATCTTGAATTCCATTTAAAATGAGATGACGTTCCATGGCAATATATAACAGCCAGTCTACTGGACAGGTGAAGGAAAACAAAGGCATTCATCACAAAGAGATCTGATTGCTTAAAGAGAAAAAGGAAAAGCAGCACTGATACATGGATTTATGTGCACTGGTCCAGAAGCATCATTCGTTTTGCTCGTCACAGACTTTGAATCTGAGTTATTCCTAAAATGAAATGATGAAGTGGAATCATGATCCAGTGCTCTCTAAGCCTGAAGTACCTCACTGTCCCAAAATACCTGCATTTTCTCAGGAATTGCTCTAGTATATCTGTCTCTCTATTTTTGTGATGGAACAGAGAGAGGAGAGGAGAGAAGATATTCTTTAAAAAGTTAATCTTTGCCTTTGAAACCATTTTAGTCGACTGAAATTATGAAAATTAAAAAAAGGCAGACTGAGACTATATTCTGCTGCAACTCTAGAGGAAAAACCTAGTGAAGAGGAGTAGTGACACTGTCATGATACACCATAGCACGAATTCAGAATTTATTTTCTTTACTCGCTGGACAAGAGCACATTTTTATACAAAGCTCTGTTCATGTCCCATAGCTATTTAGGGTCTGTAGGAGGAAATGTTGACAGTCTCTTTCTTAAGCCTTCTTGTAGCTAATACTGCAGCCACTGCCAACTTGGCATTGCTTGGCTTCTATTGGACACTGTGTAGGATTTGTAAAGCCCAACAAATCGAGAAAAATACTTGCCTCACAGCAACTACAGGATTTTCTCTTAGGAGATAAGTATTATGAAATGTATGTTGCTTTACTGATTAAAATTTTCTAGCATTTAGATGGGCCACAAATCTATGGACTTACAGTGATTAAAATCTATACTTGAAAATATATCTTTGTGTTGGAAAAATCAATTTTATATCTTTTAATATCTCTGCAGTGAAAATACATGAAGATTTGCAGTGACTCTCAAACAATGAAGAAGTAACAAGTATCATTTCAAGATGCTAAACTATGTATCTTTTTAATTAAATTTACAATTAACATTATAGTACAGTTTATAGATGTTTAAATTTTTCCTCTTTTTGGTAATATTAGTCAAATAGGCCCTTGAAACACAGATAACTCCAGATCATTTCAGATGTTTTAAACATTAATCTACAGTAGAAATACAATTTACAAATATTGCCACTAACAGCCACTGTGCTGCACACATTGTTGAGCTCCAGAATGGTAAAGTATTTTGCATTTGAATAGGCAAAAGATTCATGAAGAAGCAGAAAGTGAGGAGAAATTAATTTTATTTTTGCTGCAGAACTTTATTATATATTTCTGGATTCTCTTTTGTCTCATGAAAGACAATCATGAAAGATCTGTCCATACTGTACTTAACATGTTTTCTGAAGGCAGAGAAGAACACAGAAATGGCTGTGTTGAGTCAGATCAAAAGCCCGTCAAGTCCAGTCTCCTTCCCACTGTGGACAACAGCAGATTCCTAAATAAGAAAAAAGGCACCATAGTATGGTATGTGCCAGCACTCTTCCAGCCTCCACTTCTGCTCTTCTGCAAGCAAACCTTTGGTTCAGATTTCATGAAAAAAGAAGAAATGCCTAGGCTGAGTATGAAGCCACTTAAGAATTCACCGTCACAAAGCAATTGTTGGCCTCCTTTAACCAACACCAAACTGGAATTGAACACTAACAGCTGATAAGAACAATATTGTCTATTGTAAAGAGAAAGGAAAACGGTCAGGATAAAAGCTGTTTCTTGAGTTTGTATGTTGGAGCAGTGTTGCGCCTGCAGGTTTTCATTTAGCTGTAAAAATCCTGGGGGAGGAGCCACAGCACTGAAGGGAGGAGAATGCTGGTGCTGGTGCAGTGCTAACTGTGAAGACCCTTGTGGCTTTCTAGGCACTGTGTGTTCATTCGGGTGAACTTTTAATGTAATGCAGTACTCTTGCTGATATAGTTTAGAATGGACTTAAATCAAATCACTGGAAACTGTGGCACATGGTTAGGCTGTTGAGCCTCCTCCTGGTATTCGAGTGAATACTAGGATGCAAACCTAATCCTACACTGTATTTTCAGCTATGAAACTGTTATTTTCAAGTACTGGTCTATTGCCATTCAGAGAGTTAAGCCATTTTCTGAAATGCTTACCACTTCGCAAAAATGTTTTCAGTTACACTATATTCAAAGTTTTGTCAGATCATAAAATCCTGAGCTATTGATTCTCCTCATAGTCCTACATATTTTTCTCTTTTTTTTCGTTAAAGTTGCTGCTGTTATGAAAATGAGATCAAGCCTTCAGAGACACTGGAACCTGTATTTTGCATACAAAAATCAGCCGCTGCGTTTCCATGCCCTTGTCTCTTCAGAGTGAAAACCATTTGTGTTTCACTCTGAAACCATTGTCTGTGTCTCTCTATGCAACTTTGGTAAGCTTGATACTTTTTCTTCCAGGTGCTAGATGAACGTTTCACATTTGTAGCATGGGAGAGGGAAGCAGAGGGTGGAAGGGGGAGGAACATCAGCTTATTCTCACCCTAAACTAGGTGTCTGAATTAAGAAGCTAAACTAAATCACCCACTTCCATCACCTCCATCATGGAAGTGATTTTATTTTTCCATTGTCTATAGAAAGACTGAAATGACATTAGACTCATAATTCCATTACCAAGAGTTGGGCAGTGTGAATATGTGACACATTGAAACCTGCTTAAACAACCATGATGATGCCAAATAGACCCTGTAAAGTTCTGTGCGTCTTGCATCCCTGTGCTGGTTTCGGCTGGGATACCATTATTTTCCTTCCTACTAGCTGGTACAGTAATGTGTTTGGGATTTAGCATGAGAATAAAGTTGGTAACACACTACTGCTGAGCAGTGCTTACACAGCGTCAAGGCCTTTTCTGCTCCTCACACCGCCCCACCAGCGAGGATGCTGGGGGTGCACAAGAAGCTGGGAGGGGACACAGCTGGGACAGCTGACCCCAACTGACCAAAGGGATATTCCATACTGTATGATGTTATGCTGAAAAATAAAACCGTGGGGAGATGGCTGGGGAGTGGCGGCTGCTGCTCAGAGACTGGCTGGGCATCTGTCAGCGGGTGGTGAGCAATTGCATTGTGCATCACTTGTTCTGTATATTCTTTTATCATTATTTGTTATTATTTTCCCTTCCTTTTCTGTCCTATTAGACTCTCTTTATGTCAACCCACGATTTCTACCATTTTTCCAATTCTCTTCTCCATCCCACTGAGGGGGAGTGAGCGAACAGCTGTGTGGTGTTTATCTGCGTGCCAGGTTAAACCACAAGAAATGCATTAATGTTTCTGGGCTCCCAATAATCGTGCTTAATTGTACATACACATGTTTATAGAAGACGATAGCCATAAAAAAATAGGAAGGAGAGATTTAGTGTCTACAGTACTCTAAAATGGAAGGTATGACTCTGAACTGTAAATTTACTTTTATATATATATATAAGATTTATATATACATATATATATAAAAGAAGGCATGACTACAGAAATATAAAAATCTATGTGATACTTATGTTCAGGCATACCCCAAAAAGTTATCCGATGAAACAGTTACTTCAGTGTTTCCAATCTAAGCTTTCATGTGGAATCTGCTCTCCAAAGACTATACGTATATTATGGAATGCTTGCTTCATCACCTTGTATAACTAATTTAAGAATTCATAAGTTCCATAGATCTTGTAGACTGTCAATAATACATCAGAGAGTTTCCTTAATCATATCTACCTAATGCAATTATTGCATTTATTTCTTTACTGTTTGTGTGTGCAGGAACAGATTTAATTGTAAAAGCAAAAATATACAGCTTTTAGCAAGTTACTAGTTTAATTCATTAAAGAAAAAATAAAATAAAATGTAGGCCAAACACTCTTGAAATCACAAACCCCTGGTTTCCTAATGCTACAACAAATAAACACAGCATTTAGTATGCATGTACATGTCCAATAGAAATCGATGTGGACAATAAAATACTTTGTGTTGCGCACCTGACATCTATAATATACGCTTTTTTGCGGGTTTCAGCTTAGACTGGTTCTAGTCTAGCTCCACAGGCTGAACACACAATCATGACTAGAGATTTTGGTTTAGTTTTATGCAAAAAGAAGCCCGACTGTTCATTTCAAGGCTGTCCAAAGATATGAATCAAAGTACAGTGAGTAGGGAAAAAAAGGACATTCACTTAAAAAGATGCCTCCTACCTTGGACTAAAACACTAAGGTAGATGCAGACTAATTAATGTAACAGCTCCTATATTTATTGCTGCTTTAGTACTACTGTAAAATGAAATGCCCTCACAAAGTTATTTCATTTAGTTTTGGTTTGCATTTAATGAAAGGGGAATTATTCTAACCAATTACAGTTTACAGCATTTGATTAAACAACTCTTGTCTATTTATGCCTCTTTGACCGTGACACTTAAATTATCAGAGCAAAGGCTCAAAGCCACAATACCTGAGTAAACATCATCTACTTTAAGAATAAATAAGATCCATACACTGTAAATCTGGAGTGTCTGAAGACTTGCCCATTTGGACAGAAAAAAATTGCAACTATTTTGAAAAAAATATGCTGCATTTTATTTGTAAGTCACCATTCTGCCTTTAAGCACCAATCAGCTAAACGTGAGTCTAAATGAAGACAGTATATGAAAAGACTAATTTTTCATGCACAGGTTAAGAAAAGGAAGTTTTAAATTTCTTAGACCTATTGCTGAAACCAATTATCTATTTTCAAATCTACGTATAAAAAATTGAAATGCTCACCTTCTGAAAATATCACTAAATTTTCTGGAATAGTCTCTTCTAGTGAAGCATATGACCCAAGGCCTAGAGCATATTCCCATGATGCACCATCCTCCCCAAGGTGCACCCTGGCTGTCAGTTAAGCTGTGTGGACCCCTAGTGATACCCATGCACCCTTATAATTGGGAAGAGTAATTTGAAGTTCCTTTATTTATTCCATTGCCAAAAAAGATCCAACCTCTCAATATTCTTGTACAAGCAAAAGGTCTACTTAGGCTGAATAAAATCATACAAATGTCCAGTTCAGTAGGACAGAAGCAAATTAATGTCCAACCATTTAGTGAAATGAGTCATCATTATCTGCATCCCAAGTCATATCAAAGACTGAAGAAAATGTTTACACGTTCGTTTTGCTGTCAATTTTCTACAGACATTAGGATATGATCATTTAAGCAGTTTTTAGCACAATCTCATATAATCAAATATGTGTGAGTTTGCTTGAGTAACGGGAGAAAAACAGAACTTCTTTCCTACTTGATAACACTCTGCTGAACAGGTAATACCTGTTGATAGCATTGAGAGACACAAGTCTTTTTTTACAGGTAGTAGTAGCGTCCTGATTCTTCTCCATGTCCAGGAAACTTTGAATGGCATGCAATCAAATGTCAGTTGGAGGCATGGAGAAGTGAGTTATCTTTATTTGACTGTGAAACATTTCAATTGTTTACAGGTCAGCATACCATTTGGGGTAACTGATACAGGAAAAAAGTTATTGACTAGAGTAATTTTCATTATGCCTTGAAAATGTGCAATTTGGAGTGATAGGAGACATCTAACTGCAAACAGATTTCACTAAACCCAGAGTCTGGGAGCTACAGAGGCCTCAGTGAGTTAGGAGGCCTGATACAGGATTTTTAGGATGTCTGCAATGGGAGCTATGTGCTTAGCCAAGCCTCTGGCATGTGAGTATTTGACATCTTATTTTGATACACCCTGAAGTGCAGCCATAGTGGACTTCCAAACTCCATGCTATGAGCCGGGAAGATCTTCCCCCTGGCCCAAGAATCTATGACACGCAAGCCAAAATATTGAAAGCCTTGAAAGCATTTCTAGTGCCCCCAGATCTTGGGAAGCCTTGCCATAAATGTTCTCTTGGCATTTTAGACTTACAATACAGCTGATACCCTGCGGTGATTCCACTTTGGCTGTGGCAAAAAAGTACAATCAGCTATTTTCATAACCAATTTCCCCTTTCAGAACGGGGATGCTCAGTCAGAATATTGAAGCAAAGTAAAAAAGGTAGCATGACACTACTTGTGCACAATTAACTA
>VYZM01008054.1:82346-135550 GCA_013398915.1 Dromas ardeola
CCAAGCCCACCTGACCCCCCCCCCCCACGCACCCCCACACCCTCCCAACAAAAAAAACCCAACCAAGCAACCAACAAACCAAAAACCTAAGTAGCACATGTAGCTCTAACCAGTAATAACCACTGGTATATTCCATTTACATACAGCAGCCAGAGGTTAGTGGATATGACTTCTGTGGAAAATGTGCTCACAAGAAAAAATAAAAAATGAACATGACCTGCGAATTTCAAGTTTCATTATTTATCCCATGTTTATGGTATGAATTTCTTCCCTCTGATAGCACTGGACTGAGAGAGGTTTTCCAAAAAGAAAAAATGAAAATAAAACCTAAATACAATGAGGCCTTTTAAAAGGCAGGAAGACATTAAAAAAAATAATGTTAGCAATAGACATGTATTTCTGCTCCCAAATTTCAATACCACTGAAGTGTGAGGCAAAGCTTGGATCTGACTTTAATGACAAGATGATTCTTTTAATTTGATTGCAAAACTAATTCTTGGAATCCAAATTTCTGAAGAGTGAGTTGTTCTGGGTTGCTAAAAGTGGTCTCATTATTAATATTTTACTCCAGTTCTACCTGCTTATGATAACTTTAGTTTGAAGAAAATTATGTAGCACCCAGAAACTAGCTGTACTACCTAAATCTGTAGCTATTCTAGTGGAAGATTTCATTATTTAAATCCTGTTCTTTAATTTCTTTTAGAAGTCATTATTTAAACTGAGATCTCTGAAGTCAATACAATACATACCATCTCATTTCAAATTTTACTTCTAAAATTTTAGAAAAATCACATCTTTTCATTATGCTGGCAGTACACAAATGTGTCTCTTCACTTACATCATCTTGTTTTCTCACCTGCAGGCTTGCAGATAGCCTTACAAGGTGGAACAGATACAGGAACAGGGAGCAGTAGGATGAATTTAGGGCATTCACACCTAAACCTTCTACAGTTCTGCTTTGTGGCAGCTTCTTTCCTTAGGGGCTTAAATTAAAGGAAACAGCTAGAAACAGAACCAGATGATTTATGAATCCAGGATGTTATGGCTGTTGATGGCCTTAAGAGGATTTTTTGCAGCATTGGCATTGCTGCAGGGGTCACAAATGATTTACTTATATCATCACTCATCCTGGAAGGATATGTTCTCAGTTTGGCTGCAGCAACTGGAGAAACGTATAGACACTGAACTCCTTGGAATATGTTGGAAGAACATAGTTTTCCACAAGTAAGTGTCTAAATGTTACACTTTTTGGGAATCCTGCCATCAGTTTGAGTTATATGGATATTACATATAGCAAAATCAGAGACTATTTCAACAAACAAGAGAATGAATTTAGCAATAAAAGAAGCATATAATAACGAACAAACAAAACCCCAAACAGTTTCTAGGAAGTGACTTTGTTCTCAAGCAAATATCATCCCAACATGAGCCCTGAAAAAGAGGAGGTAGAATATATCTTAGAATATGCAGAGGAAAAGGAAGTCTTTGTGTCACCAGAAGCAACAAAGAGGAACAACTGTACCTTTAAATACTCTATTTTCTTCTAGATAGAAGACAAGGACATTCTCTATCTACCAGAAAATAAAAAATACCATGGGAAGAGCCAGCTAGCCAAATGGACACTGGGAAATAAATGTATAGTGTAAGCAGCTGGAGCTGGATGAATGAAGGGTTTGTGTATGGCACCTGGTTAAGGCATTACACCCGTCTCAGGTCTTAACACCTGTCATCCCTTTTTATATGAAGGTAACATTGTAAGAGACATTATTCCATGAAGTCTTACTAAACTTAATTTTTTTTTTAAAAAATTAATAATTAAGCATGGATTGATTGGTTGATTGATTGATTGATTGATGGGAACTTCACTTCTTAAATATTTATTAAGTTCACCACTGTTTTCCACTTTGATAAAAGAAGTTAAATGATATTCAGTTCTAATACAAACAGGATGAATGCATATGAGTTCTGGAACATAAACACTTCCTAAAAAGTATTCTACAAATACTTCTTCATATGACATTTCAATCTGTCTTCTGAAAAGGACAAAATTAGTAATACAGATATTGTTAATTTTGCTTCTCAGTTGACCTGTAGAACTTCAGTAGGGCCTGTTGCGATAGGAAAAGGGGTAGTAGTTTTAAGCTAAAAGATGGTAGATTTAGACTAGTATAAGGAAGAAATTTTTTACAATGAGGGTGGTGAAACACTGGCACAGGTTGCCCAGAGAGGTGGTAGGTGCCCCATCCCTGGAAACGTTCAAGGTCTGGTTGGATGGGGCTCTGAGCAACTCGATCTAGCTGAAGATGTCCCTGCTCATTGCAGGGGTTGGACTAGATGACCTTTAAAGGTCCCTTTTTCAACACAGACTATTCTATGATTCTATGAACACAGTATTAATTGCATAGCACACAGTTAGATTTAAAAAAAAAAAAATATCTGGTCTGCAAAAGTGAAGGTGAGACACAGAAGTGTGAAGTTTTCCTAAAATTGAAAGCAGTAAGTTAGGATCTCAGACTTGCACCTAGAACCAAAGCCGCCAGATGCTTTCCATACCGACCTCCTCATTTTAGCACTGCATATGAGAAAAAAGATAATATATTTAATAAAGGAATAAGTAAAAAGAGTGGTTACTTCATCCAAGTAGCAGCACCATTTAACACATTTCTGTTTAGCGTGTATATATATATATGTGTGTGTATATATATATACACACACACACAGGTATAGCAACATTAGCTATTATAGATCTTTTTCGAAAAGATATTTCATATAAAACAGAAAGTATTACCAGAATGATCCCCAAACCTTTCTCTTTTTTTAGGGATGTATTAAGTCTGACAGATTACAAAACACTGCAGATGGAATATTGTGACTGTACTTAACACTTCATTATACAGAAAAGAAGGATGTTCCCATCTGAAAAGCTTGCAATGTCTGTGAAGGTTATCTAAAATAATAAAATGAGAAGAAAGATAAGCAGGCAACTAATGATATCTTCACTAAGGAATGAGTAGGCTTCATTACTAAGTAGAAAGTTATCTTTATCATTTAGTGGAAAAATTATTTTAATATATAGAAATATAATAAAATTTTCCCTGACTGATGTAGTACTAACATCAAACAAAAAAGGAAAAGGAAATCATAAAATATTTACTTGATAAACACTTATTTCTTCCCTAGAACTATACTCCATCACAAAAATATTCAATCTGAAGCTCTTAAGCTGTAACGATTGCTTGCATTTTGAAAACTACGATATATGAACAGGATGTTAGTAACCTAAC
The DNA here is from genome assembly GCA_013398915.1 of Dromas ardeola. NCBI lineage: Eukaryota > Metazoa > Chordata > Aves > Charadriiformes > Dromadidae > Dromas > Dromas ardeola. The sequence goes on from VYZM01008054.1 coordinate 85,631, forward strand.
CAAAATGGGCAGGATATTTCATGCTTAAAAGAAAATAAAAAACCGGGATCTTTCAGAAAATAAAATGAATCATAATTGGAAGATATAATCAAGAAATGCCTAGCTTTGTATTCAAACCTGTCAGTGTAAATTACAGATGGATAAATAAAATATAATAGGCTAAATTATGTGAATCTGTTGAGCATTATTCTCTTAGCTGTGAAACAGAATGTTGAGGAGTTCAATGTTCAAACTTTTATAAGTATCAATAGCAACCTAGTGGCACCGTTCCTTTCAATTCTCAGAAAAAAAACTTTTACATTTCAAAACATAAAAATCTATCAAATTATTTGCTGAGATATTCATGCTTACAACTCTATCCTGTGCCCACAATGCACAAGAACAGTACTGCTAACACAGTGGGAAGTTCATGGCCAGATTCTCCCCTGCAGGTAACAAAGGTTGTCCGGTTTATGGAAGCTAATTATCAGGCAACAAGACATGCTCTGATAACCATATAATGCGAATAATCTGGAGCGCCATTTTTAAGATACATCTTAAAACAAAAGGTGTGATTCTCAGATACTCAGCTTATCTTCTGTCTAACCCTGAAATACTGTACTTAGCTATTAGTATCATTACTGTTACCTGAGAAGCTTTGTGGCAGCTTCTCATTTTGATGCTCCTTCTATGTTTGAACTTGTTCAAAAATACCTTGGTATTTGGAAATAAAATTAGATCAGGATCCAGGAACCTAAATTTTTAATCCTAAGGGAATGTGGTATGGTATTATGACAATTTGTAGTATCAGATACAGTTGTATTTTAAAGCAAAGCTGTAAGAAATGTTTATAACTACTAATTAGGATTGTCCTGTAGAGGAAATACGTATCACCCCTCTGTCTGAAATTAAAGGTGAGTCACCTTGCTGAAAGGAACACATGTATCAGGGTTACAAATAGGGGAGAAACAGGAATCTGACTTCGTTGCTTACTGGTAAATCTCTTTATCTGGGAGAAGAGACACATGGGATCTGATTCCTAGCCTCTTGGACTACTTTCAAATTAAACTACTAAATTTGTATAAATTTATCAATGTCCCTGGAAGCAAGGTGTAGAGTTGATAACTCTCCTAATCATCTGAATGATCCAACCATTACACTACTGGGAAAATGACTGTCATTCATATTCTCTTCCTAGCCTAATGAAACTTCCCTTCTTCTCCAGCAGAGGCAAGCTGCACAACGGAGGTGCAGACCACCCCTTTTTGCACAGGTGTGGGATGAAATCCCTCCCAAATGTGTCACATAATCTGAGCCTCATGGATGAAAGCTCAAGCTTTCGAGGAGATTTCAAGGAGCTACCTAGACTCTGGAAAAAAAGGAATTACAAAAACATATAACACATTAGTGTCTTACTGGATAGTTCTAATAAACACACTCATTTTGGATGGTTCTCAGCTTTTTGGTGTTTATGATCCTACTATAACATGCTCAACCATTCCCGTGCTTTGTATGGCACAGTTCTCTAAAAAAGAACTCTGAATTTCTTTCTAGTGATTAGACTCTATATGTACTATCACTAGCTTTCAGGAATACGGAATACTGAATCTTTAATGGACGTAATTGGAATTATTCCTGTATCGAACAGCATCACACTGTCCTACCAGAACTGCAGTGGTCCCTCAGCAGCCCAATTAATAGTCATTGGGATACATCAGCCCAGTGGGATGGGATGTCACCCGTTCTATTACCTTTCAGCTACAGGACAGAAAGGATGTGAAACCTAACGTTATGCCTGGTATTAATCATCGTATTCATGTAGCCCTAAGGTGGGATCTGGCCTTTCTTGCTGAACAGGACTCCTGATAGTATGCTAAAGGATGATGACATCCTTTCTGAAGGTACTGATTCTTATTGAAAAAAATGAACCTTATTTTTGTATGACTCTGTTCCTGATTCCTGCCGCATTATAGATAGAAATACAACAAATATTGAAAACATCCCGGTTACTTGCATTCTTTACTTGTTTAGGATATCCAGAAAATTCTCATGCACATAAGCTTAAAAGTATGAATTCATGAGAAGAAATTATTTTCTTTCCCAGTCTTAATGTTGTTTTAACATATTTAGGGGATTTGAAGTTAATTCTCAAGTTTACAGTCTGCTGTTAAGAGAGTGCTTGGAATAGCACACGCTTTGTCTTCCACACTGTAAATCTTAACAGTGCAGAGCACTCCATGTTTCACACACAACGTAAAAGATACATCATAACCATTAACCTTCCCCTTAGTTGCTGATAACGTAAAATAAGCCCATTCTTTACAGTAACAGTAATGTATCTGTTCAGATAAATATTCCTCTTGCTGCAATAAAGAGTAGTATTTTACAGCTGCATACCATCGTTGCAAACCATAAAGTGGCAATTAAAATTGAATATGAATAGAATACTAAGTGAAGATTTGAAGGCAAACAGGGACGAAAGAGCTTTTCCTAAAACTTCCCTCAGCAAAAACTGAAGTTCAACATATAAATCAACTTATGTTTGCTTATGTGACTTTTTAATCTGCAGCAAAGATATAATATTAAATGAATTTCTGGTAATCACTTTCTGAAGGTTGTTAATTTGATATAGTTAAGCATGCAACATTTATATGCCTGCTACTTTTTTTATTCCATGCAAGCTAGTTACATCTGGAGGCTGTAACTGAGGGACTGGTATAACTTGAAATTTAAGAAGCTGTTTTGTAAATATAGAAACAGAATTATACTTAACCATATTAATAATTTAATAAAATGTATTATTATTTCATAATTGTTCATGATTTTAAGTCTAGCAAGAGACTGAGATTCAGGAGCTCTAGCTTTGTCTTGTTTACCGTGTAGCCTCGTGCAAATCACTAACAGTCAGTTTCTCTAGATTAACAAGACGTACTTTAGCATCTCCCAACCAAGAAGCGTATTTAGAATAAGATCAACACTCACTGTGAGGATCAGCTCATCACACTCATGCGTAAGAGTTAGTTGGTGGCCTATAACAGTGAGATCTACAAGGTTACAGATCGCCTCCTTCTTCACGTTGATGCATACAAGGTACATTCATACATGACTGATCCCAGCTAAAGACTTGTGATGCCATAATACCTGAGGAGCTATACATGCAGGATTTGCACTGCATAGTAATATTAATACTCCTGAAAACTAATACTGGTGGAACAACTAGGAACAACTTTCAGCTTCTGTGCATCAACTGTCACTTTTTCTTTAAAGCTTACACTGTTATTAACTATTATTAAATTACTATACCAACAGTTTTCTGTTAATCATTTCCCAGCACTGTGATGGAGACTGGAATGTTTAGCTCTTAGCTGTTGTGAAATATACTGGAAATTAAAGGTGCCAAGAATTATAATAACTGTCATTCAAAATCTCATGGTTTGGCTATGTTATACTGGAGATACTATTTCTAGCTGTGAGTGATGATTTGCTTGCAGCCCGTTATCTCTGAGAACTTACTGACGGTGGCTGCCATATTGTTTTAGGGTGATCTACACCTACAGCATTGACCAAATGGTAAAATCTGACTTCTTCCCTTGTGCTGGCACAGTCACTTGCACACCAGCCCACTGAGTCACATCAGACATCTGACATGCTACCAAATAATCTTCATTTCTTTTCCATTTCTTCTTTAGTTTCCAATTTAGTTTTTCTAATAAGGTCTTTTTGGACAAATTAAAGTTAAAATGTTACCTAAGAATAAAACAAAACTCAGCTGTAAAACCTATGCTGTTTTTCCTTCATAATTAGCAAGAAGTTATATGTGTTAATCCCAGACAAAGATGTACCCCAAAGAGTTAGAGAGCATCACTAGTTATGAAATTTTTCTAATGTTTTTATGAAAGCAGCCAAATAGAATGAAAAAGCTTCACAAACTGGTAAAATGCTTTGGAATATATCGTTTTATGTAATTACTGTGGAAACCCTGGACATCTGATTGGTAAAAAAGCAACCTTTTGAAAGATGACAGCTGCTGCAATCATAGAAGGAAAAAGAACAAAGCAATTGTGAGCACTGAAATGGAAATCAAAATAGTGGTTTCTGTGGTTAGTACAGCATTTTTGATAAATGCTACCAGCACATCAAAAGCCTTTTTGCTTCTTGTTTTTGTTGTTCAAGAAAAAAGTATGTATATATTGTATAGTCATTTATTAGTTCTACTGTTCATTGATCTTACTTCTTGAGAATGTTTTGTTCTTATGCACATTCTGGCGTAAGCAGGCCTACGTTGCAACATATCCTTCAGATGCAAAATGTTAATTACTGATTCAGTACCTATTACATTGCAGTTATTCATAAAACCAGATTAGAAAGGACCAAGATTAAAGGATAATTACAAAAGGGAGGCATCAGACCAACTCAGTAGTGGGACCCCACAGCATTCAGTAGTTTTGCAGAGCCAGATCAAAACAATGTGCAATTTCCTACATCAGATTTTGCTCATTGTAGCATTTTGCGCCTTTATCACTTCTTCAATTTTACACTTATATGTAACAATTCTACAAGACTATTTGGCTGTAAGTAAAGATCTAAATAATTCTATGAAACACTCATCTCTGCTTGAATCCGTTACAACTTGACAGTAGTATCTCACAAGTATGCACATAAGTCTATTAGAACAGTATCACTAAGATGGTTGAAATACAAAATACAAGGAAGACTGCAAGTCTTTAAAAAAAGAACTATGCGCATATTGGTAAAAAGTAGCAGGAGTATTTTTTTATTTTTTTCTTTTCAGTAGAGATATGGAAAGAGAAGAGTTGGGAAGGAAAAAGAAAAAGGCAAAAAATGAAAAACGTTCTGGTTTCTGTATCTGGGATATCCATGAAGCTTCCCACCAGCAGATGAGGGACTGTTTAAGTTTGTTTGTTACAGCAAGGCAATCCTCTGTTGTTTAAAATTAAATGCAAATATACAGTAACCACATTTAATTTAAGATAAATGGTAGCTCAACTGGAAGGGAAAGGCTCATTACAGAAAGACCTTCAAGAAACTCCGTCAGTGGCATTGTTCTTTGTATGCTGCTACATTCTTGTGTAAGGAAAGTCTGGTTAAATGCAACTGTCTCTCAGTTCAAATGTTATACATATATGTACATACACATATGTACATACTACATCTGTATTAAAGGCTAGATCTAACTCCATTCCTCAATTCCACTAATGTCTCCTTGTTGGCTGGTAAAAGGCAGGGTCCTGATGCTGTAATTACTTAAGAAAAATCCTATTTCAAGACAGACTCAAGAATTTCATGCTTAGGAAGACTGTCACTTGTATGAATGAGGAATTTTTAGCCTGGAATATTGCATTCCACACTCCTAAGACATGACAAAATCAACTCTCAACTAAGTTATTTGAACAATCTTTTTCAACTTCTTTGAACTGCATTATTTTAAAATTTTATCGTAACTTATTTAATGTAAGTTTCTAGAAAGTGGTTTTGTTACTGAGCAAGCAGAGCATCCAACCTAATATTATTTCAATGCTCAGAGAAATAGGAAATGACAGGTTATTTCAGACCTATGTTAATTCCATAATAAACTTTTCTGAAATAAATGTGTAAAAATAGTTACAAGAATCTGTGAAAATATTCTAATTTACTACGGTCAATTTTTAACATTTAATGCGTGAGTCACTGTTTATTTCATGTCTTTGTCAAGGCATAAAGAGAACTGAGGCAAGCCTTGCTTTGAGTCTTCACTTTTATGAAAAAAAATCTTGCAATAAAGTGATCCTTTTACTGATAGTGATTAATTGTACATGCTATTGGAAGGCAATTTAGGAAAAACAGCTAGAAAGAATCTTCGCTTCGTTAGTCACGACTTGAGGAAAACAATACCGAATGATAACAGATAGCTTTTAATCTGAATTAAATGTTTAGTTACAATTTGTAGGCAGTTCTCATAATCCTTCAGCAGCTTGGATGCTTAGTCATTTTTCTCATTTAACAAGATCCTTTCCTACACTTCAAAAAAAAAAAAAAAGATAACAAAAAAAAAACATAACCAAACCAACATAAGCTCTGTAATCCCCTTTTATTCCTCTTACCATTACCTGGAAATATCCTAAACGTTCATTGCAAGCTGGTTTTGGAAGCATTCCTAAGACTGTACAACAGTAAGGCTGAACAGGGGAGGGAAAAATGGCCAGTGACTGATAGTCAAACGGTTACCTAGTGAAAGATCTGCGCTCTGCAAATCTGTTTAAGAAAAGCAAAGGTTTTCATTTAACAAAGTCCAGATCAGATTTGCAGAAAAGAGAAACGGAAAAATGGCACATAGGTCATCCACTCCCGTGGAAATGTGAAGAAGCTTCATGCTTACTTGCTCTGCTGTGTCAAGGCTTATGGAGTTCAAGTGAATAAGGACTCCGCTTTATTCTCTGTTTATTTCTGAAAGTGGTATTTTTAGGAGCACGTTAAGTTATTTTACTGAACAAGCTTTTTAATCTCATACAGTCAAATAATTTAAATTTACATAAGAATTTTTAATCTTCCCATGAAAAATTATTTTCACACTGCTTTTATTGTTAGCTATACTTTCTTATATATTATATAGTTATGTGGATTTTGAATTATCTTGCAAAATATTTATGATTCTGATTGTACAAGCCACTATAAAGATAATGAATTTTAGCAAATACTAAACTTCAAAACGAACAATATGTCATAAACTAGAAATATGTCTTTCCCCTGTGTGATACTTCTATCACTCTTTATCTCTAAATCACCATTTTTCTTTCTGAGTCATCCCAACGTTTACTGCCTATGACAAAAATCTGATTCTAGAAATACTGATCAACAGTGATGGCTATTTGCTTCAGTTTTTGCTGTTTTCTCCTCTTTGGCTTTCTCTAGTCGTTGAAAAATGGCTTTGTTTGCCAAAGTTTGCTCTCTCAATAGTATTAGAAAAATCTGTTACTATAGTTGTCAGTTTACTTTGTTGCAGAAGATAAGGAATGGCATAACTATTCCAACAGTTCCCTTTTTGAAGGAAAGAAAAATAATAAATCTTTAGCCAAGACTGACTGTCAGTGGATTGTTTGCTAAGAAAGTAAACTATTAAAATATCAGTAGCACATACCATGTTACAAAGTTAATGGTACAAGGATAATGGGACAATCATGAAGTATAAGACACAGGAGTATGCTGTAAATGATTTCTGATACAGATGTCTGGCCATTCAAAGTGACCATACCAAATTATTCATCAATAATAAATTCTAATTTTGAAGAAATAATACGGTCAAAATAACATTTTTCATGAGGGGTGATGAATAAGCATTCCACATGTATTTAAGATCCGTGGGGAACACTAGGGATTTTGTAACAAAAGAAAACAAGTATTTATAAAGATATACAATTCTAGTTTATAACTCAAAACCTGCAGGGAAGGCTCCATTTCATGTCTAATGTTGAAGAACTGTAATTTACATAATGCTAGGAGAAACCTAGAGCTGGGGTCATACAGTAAAGAACAGTAGATAAAGAGGATACCCGACGGAGTAACTGGTCAGGCTGATGTATTACCCACTAAGGGCCTGACAGCATTGCCACTGCAAAGCAAAAGTCCCATTTTGCAATTTTTAATCCACGAGTAACAAACAAAACGATGTGCGATTCTCCCAGCTTTGGGAATAAAGTACATACAGTATTGTTCTTAAGTGTTAGAATTATTTAATTTCAATTCATTAGAACCATAAAATGGCACATTGATAAGAATAACATATGCAGAGATTGAAAATGAAAAATCCACAAATTTGAATTTTATCACCACAGAAAGCAGAAAATACTTCAAGGAGCAACTTCCTACCTGATTTGTGAATAATGGGAACATTTGCATTATATTTATTGTTATTGTGTGCCTTTATCACTTTTATTGTTGTGCTGCAGTATAGCCCTTTGAAGGTCTGCCAAACCACTGCGGCTTGCTCAAATGCAGGGCTGAATTTTAATTAAGCTTAGCAAAATACTCATCGAATTTGCTGAGCCTGATTAGGCCAGTCATCCTGACAGACGTGCAGAGGGCATCTTGCTTACTTGTTTTAATAACTGACATAGGCAATTAATAGATTTTTGTAAAATAAGTTAAACGTGAAAAATACAGGCTGTCATCACCTCTTTTCACTGACAATCTTAGCTTTTTTGTATTTAACATGGCTACAAAAGATTTCTTGGAATCACGAATTATGAAGTACTAAAGAGTAATTCAGTATTCATATTTGTGAAGGGTAATTCTAAAAGATATGCATTTTGTTTCACTAAAGAATTCCCCATAATACCACAGTCCGGTGAAGAGGAGTTTCCATGGTCTCTGCAGAGTAACGTTAGATATGCATATAAGTGGATGACTTCTTACAGATGACTTTTTACTTTTTCATGGAAGTGATACTAGGACCTACCTGCATCTTACACAGTTAGAGTATCCCCTATCTATATCTGTATCTTCAATCATTCCTGTGAAGCATGACTACCAATTGCAAAAACAAATATTATTCTTTATCTCTTTCCTCTGTGAAAGTGACAACTTCACTTCTTTAGAAGTTTAACAGTCATGTGGGTTTTGATATAGCAGCAGTGTCCTTAGGACACTACTTAGGAATGCTGGTTTTGCTTTTTTCTCCTACCTATTTCCACAGTAAGTTTAGTGGAAAAAAAAAGCTTGTGATGTATTAGAAATAAATGTATGATAGCTGTCCAGCCAACCAACCAGTTACCCATAAAACATTGTAAGAAAGGAATAAAGCACAAGTACAGGCTGGGCGGAGAATGGATTGAGAGCAGCCCTAAGGAGAACGACTGTGGGGTGTTGATGGATGAGAAGCTCAACATGAGCTGCCAATGTGCGTTTGCAGCCCAGAAAGCCAACCGCATCCTGGGCTGCATCAAAAGAAGCATGGACAGCAGGTCAAGGGAGGTGATTCTGCCCCTCTACTCTGCACTCATGAGACCCCACCTGGAGTACTGCAACCAGCTCTGGGGCCCCCAACATTAGAAGGACATGGACCTGTTGGAATGGGTCCAGAGGACGGCCATGAAGATGATCCGAGGGCTGGAGCACCTCTCCTGTGAAGACAGGTTGAGAGAGTTGGGGCTGTTCAGTCTGGAGAAGAGAAGGCTCCGGGGAGATCTTATAGCGGCCTTCCAGTTCTTAAAGGAGGCCTACAGGAAAGATGGGGAGGGACATTTTATCAGGGAGTGTAGTGATAGGACAAGGGCTAATGGTTTGAAACTGAAAAAGGGGAGATTTAGATTAGATATTAGGAAGGAATTCTTTACTGTGAGGGTGGTGAGGCAGTGGAACAGGTTGCCCAGGGACACTGTGGATGCCCCATCCCTGGAACTGTTCAAGGCCAGGCTGGATGGGGCTTTGAGTGAATGAATACTAGAAAAAAAAAGGCAAAGAATATGTATAAGGATGGTATGTGACAGCATTCACAGTAAGATGTTCTGGGTCCTAACTCAGGTGTGAAACTTTAGTAGGGTGCTGAAGTACCCTAACCTTTTGTATAGCAAGCAAGACCATTGATACGTTTTGAATTTAACTTCAGTATTTTTGTCATGAAAGGATATGAATAGTACACCAAAATTAATAGACAGAATTTGCACTAACTTTGAGGGACTTGGTATCAGGCTATAAGCAAACAATTTTTTTAACTATAAAATTAAAGATTCCTTATTCAGTGGCTGAACTTCAGTGATAAAAAATCCCAGAGAAAACAGGAGTGGCTTGCAGCAGAAGCAGGACTAGTAAATAAATTACCGCAACCTACACCACTTAAAGACTGAATTACAGACATCTAAGAGCTGTCTTCCTTCTAACTGAAACAGGTAAGAAAAACAGGAATGGGGAAGATGTAGAGTTGAAAAGGGGAATACGTACAGCTAAAAGAAGGACTATAAATTCATGGTTTAATGTCCTTCAATACAACTAACAGTTTGCCTATGCACACAGAAGTAAAGGGTAGAATAGATTGTGCTACTGTTTGATTTCACTGCTGAGTAGCAATTTTCGCAAGTTTTGGTGTGTGAATTCTAGGCTGAGGGTACCAAAAAATACAGAAGTACTTGGAAAAAAGATTCCATCACAGGACTTCGTCTCAGTCTACAGACAAATGCCCAGAAAACAGAGTAATATGTTTTTAAAAAATATTGTTCATTACATGCCTTTCCTCAGCCTCTTGTAATTAATCTTCTCTGTTATTAATCAAGTTAAGAAGACACAAACCTAAGTTATCCTTACTATTATCTTATTGATCGGAATGTTTGTACGTCTAAGCAAAGGATTTGCTTTTAATAAGCATACCAGAATTGAACAAAAACAACATCAGAAAACAAACAAAAACCCGAACCCAACAACACAAAGCCCTTTTACTGATTACTTAATGTACTGATAGAGAGAAACTATATCATGTGACTTATACAGAAGCTAGGATCATGTGAATTATACAGAAAATTTCTAGGAACATTAGCTAACAGAAAATTTTGCATGGGGTAGGAGTATTAAACTTATTTTCTGCAATTCTATTGCCACATAAAAGAGGAAAAGAACATTTACATGTACTGTCATCACTGTGTTCACTGCTGCTATCCATGGCACCTTCACATTGTCACGCGTACAAGGGTCAGCCATATCCCCAGGGTAGTGTCTTAATTGGGATGAAGTGTTTATTGTTCAAAGTACTGATGGAGTGTAGAAAATAATAAGCGTATTCCAAATGCTGACTTGACTGTGTTGTTTACAGGAATTTCCCTTTGAGAGCTATATCAATGATATGCAAATTCATTCCTGTGTCACTGCCTAGCTTCGCTGATACCAATCCGAATTTATAAAGCAAAACTCACCATTAATGTTTTTTTATCAATATATATAAGCTTTATTGAGCTTAGTGCAGCTCATTATTTCAATTTTTCATCTTACATCTTTTTGCCACAGAGATGTTATGTATTTTTTTATTAAAAAATCTACACAATTAAGGTAAATATTACATTGTTCATTAGACAGATCAAGGTCACACAATACATAAGGAAAGTAGAAGTAACATTACCTTCTCAAGAGGCCTCACATAGATAATAATTGTTTAACCTTATGGGTTTTTTTTCCCCAAAATGATCTGAAAAATGCTAGCATTTTTGGTCTATGTCTAGAAGAATGATGGCATCATCCACACATTTAGGAATCATTCATGTAAAAATTAGTTTGATACAGTTATAGATGCCTTTGCCAACAGTAATGCTTTATCTTTTGTTTTTCCACAAGTACAAAAAAGCATTTTTTTTTTTACAAGAGACGTTGTGAATTAATTCAGTAGGTTCTCTTTGAACATCAAAATATTGAATCCTCTTTTTTCCTAAAGCAGCATTGTTTATTGCAAATTTTGTGAAATCTAGTCAGCTATCAAGCTATTTGTTCACAGTAGGTGCCGGCCCATCACCATCATTATAATTTTGTCAGGCTGCCAAGACAGATACCTTCCATCTGTTACAGTTTCATAGAAATGGTACCTTAAGGTCCACTTGACCTATGACCCCTAAGACTCTCCAGCAATTTAATAACAATTTTTTCTCAGTCAATTAAGTTGACAAAAAATGCTGCATGGAAACATCTCAGGTTCTACACTTTATCCATACACAATTATCCGATCCTGGGGTTTTCAGGACTTCTCTGTCAAGCCAAGACATTCAGACTCTCCTTTGGGGCAAGAGTATTGGAAAGCCGCAACAAAAGAAGGTGCCAAAATTTTCCCTGAACCCTAGAAGAAGAATTAATTCAAATGCTGTGAAGCCTGGAGTCTCATGGTCAAGGGCTGTGATTGACAGACTCAGCTGGAGGCTTAGGGCTTCAGGGTCCCTCCTTCACAGCCAGAGGCTTGGAGATTGCCTTTGATACAGTGAATAAATGTAGTTTCACAACCCATGCATTTGTTAGGGCTACTTGAGAATTACGAAGTTAAGGAAAGTAACATAAAAATTTCTATTACCACAAGCATGAATAATTCACAAGTGTGATTGGATGTTCTGCTTCCCAATGTCTAACAGAGAATAAAATAACATAGTATTTTATTCAAAAATACTAATCGTACTAGTACATAACAAGAGAATTAAGACATGACACCACAGAAAATGTGCTTTTATTGTTCTGATAATAAAACACGTAAGGCTTCTGCATGCATGACACATTTTCTGGTCATCATTTCTTTTGCATTTATAAGAGAGAATCTGTTGATGAATACATATTGCAAAACTTTTCTTATTTTTGGAGGAGTCATCATGTCATGGCTTCAACTAAGAAACTCTAAAAGCTGACACTTTGACTTGGGACATCCCTATGTTAAATTTTTGATTTGTTGGCAAAGGCTAATTGTTTGATTGTGGCATCATTTGTCAAAGACTGTGTCCTGAGTTATCTGGTTACCTAATGAATCTTAAAAATTCCAGTTACCCTAGAGCAAAATACTAGGAAGAGAAAGAGAACAGTAGGAATGAATATTGATTATTTCATTGTTGTCTTTCCTTTGCTCAACTCTGAAGGCCTGGGCAAACATGCCAGATGGGGAAGTGAATAAAAAGGGAAGGGAAGGGAAGGGAAGGGAAGGGAAGGGAAGGGAAGGGGAAAGGGAAAAAATGAGAAAGAGAGAGGGGAAATAAGCTAAGTGTTTCATCTTGTAATTCGGAAATATTATACATTCCCAACATTACAGACAAGTTCTGAAAATAGAATGTGTATTTTTCAGCATGTCTACTTTGTCTTCAGAGTATCTGATGTAGTCCTAGTTCCAATTATATTAATGAGATGAGAAGCAGTCACTGACATTCTGATATATCTCAATACTATCAGGCTGCTTGGCAAACAAGCAAAGAGAATTTGCACTATTTCAGGATAGCAAAAACCCTCAAGGAGAGAAAGGCTCACATACACATGCACACACAGATGCACACACTGGTTATCTGCAGAAAGAAACTGTATTAACAGAGTATTTGTTTCACAAGTATTAAATGCACATCTCCATAGAGTGTACATTATCCCTTGCCAATTGTTCTGAAAATGGAAGCCTTAAAGCTATGAAACCAATTTTTCTTGAGGTCACTCTTCTTATAAAGTCATGTGGAAAGTTTAAATAATTTTCACAAATATTTCTAAGCTTTTTTACCTACTACAAAATATTTGTTTACTTATGAAATAATACGCGTAAGTCAAGCTGAAGTACATATTACAACACAAGTGAAGCTGAAGTAGAAATTACAGTAGACATATTTTGGGTTATCTGTTTTTATACATGTACTTGCATGGGTGTGCACATCTTTGTTCATGAGGAAATAAAAAGAGAAAGAGAAAGAGAAAGAGAAAGAGAAAGAGAAAGAGAAAGAGAAAGAGAAAGAGAAAGAGAAAGAGAAAGAGAAAGAGAAAGAGAAAGAATGCTGCTGCAGAAGCTTGTTCTGAAGAGATGTGGGAAATCATGACTTACATTGCGACAGCCATGTAAGAACTGCATCTGGATCTGCAAATGTAGACCCCAAGTCTGACATAAACAGAAGCAAGTCTACTTTTCTGAGAATGATTAGTCTTTTTTTGGAAATGTCAGGGAAGAGCACTGACATTTCAAAAGATTACATGACAAAGCAATAAAACTTACAGCTTTATTTTCAAACATACGCAGGAGTTTTATTCAAAAGATTTTCCTTTTGGTTACTTATATCGAAGTCCTTTTACTTTAGTTCTTATCTCAAAATGTTGTGTTGATCTGGCAAATACATCAGTACTATAGGAAGATGCAGAGGAATCCAATTTTGTTTAAGGTGGCTGTCTGGTTTTGGACTTTATAAACAGAAGTACATGTTCCTGAATTGAAATCCTGTCCTCATTCAAGTCAACTGCAAAATGTTATGTGACTGCCTTGTCATCCAGACTTCCTAACAAGACCCTTTTCTAAAAACATTGTGACTGACCAACAAACCCCTACAATGGAAGAAGACTCAGAGGAGAAGGGCAAGGGGATGAGCACACGAACCTCGGGAAATAATGCAAAGTGTGACTGACCACACCTGTTGTAAAGAAGCAGATTTATCTCAACACCAGGGGGACCAGAGAGTGGCCTTTGTTTTAGGTGGACAGCTACCAACAGTTGAGTTGATTTACACAGGTGATGTAAATGTTTCTCCCTGAGTTCATTAAAAGAGTGTGAAAGTCTCCCTGAGTTAGTCAGACCAGCATGGAATGGGAGTGAATACGTGGCTTAGCCTAACATAGAGTATAAATACTGGTATACTAACAGAAGAATTTTGAAGAGAGGGATAGACTTGAGCTGGTTCCAACCAGGTATGCCTTCCTGGTGAGTGGGGATGTCCAGCATCATAATGGTGAGTGTGTTATAGAGACAGCCAGTGGGAATCACATTACTGTTGTGACTGAGCTGTGTATATTGCTATATTTTGCTAAGTGTAACTTACATTTGTGTTGTGTTACATGATATAATTTGTATTGTTCTGCTAAATCAGAAATCCCATGTAATGTCAACTCAATTGTCTTCATATAAGTAAATTTGATATCCCTCCACATGTGGAATATCTGTAAGAACCTGGTCAGAGAGTATTGGGCTCTGACAAACATATGTGAAGAAGGTAATGCTCAAAGGAGTAAGACAATTATTTACAAAACATGCATGCCTCAATTTGCCATGCAGAAAAATTACAGCACATTTGGCTTTCTTAGGAAAGTGCTACGGACAAGACAAACTGATTGCTTGAGGAACATAAATCAACTTTGAGGAGAGAAAGCATTTCTACACTAAATGACAGAAACCTATGTCAGTCTCTAGGTAAAGCTTAAACAGTATACAGCACGGGCTTGTTCATGTTACCTTCGCAGAGCTACACATACCTAGAAGGGAGGGTATAAAACAATTCTATCATAATGGAAAGTCTGTAGTGAACACTCTGATGCTTGTTACTATCTTCAAAAACAAGCAAAAAAGACCTACTGTAATATTAAATACCAATATAGAAACCTTTTTAACTTTTTTTTTCTCTGAGCTATCATAATTACTGCCAGGTTATAGAAAGAGGAAAAAAAAAATAGGTGTTTGAGGCCTTTCAAAATGAGGTTTCCATGCTATTTCCACTGAAGTCAGATTACAATATTTCACCTGACGTTAATATGAACAGCACCAGTTCATCAAAGAAAAAAGATCTTGGCGTATCTTAGGATATTAGTGTATCACAATAGACTTATTCCTTTCTATTCCTACACCTTTGCTCAGATTTGCTTCTGCTTTATATAATAGTTTAAATTAAACATAAAATAAACAAATCACAAAGAAATCATGATCATGAGTAAATTGTAGGAATAATGTTGATTGACCTCAAATAGATATGGATATTTTTTTATCCCTCTTGTCTCCCCTTTACCTCCTTGGGATAAAGGTTAAGTTTCAGGAAAATATTGCTAGAGACTCTTTTTAATGACTTCAAAAAGAATAATTTTCAGGAAAATATTGATGCTTACGCTGAACACTAGAAAAGAACCTTGCAAAACTGGTAGTGTTCTGTAATTCAAAATGTTATCCTTTATGCAACATAGCATAAAGGAAAGACTAAATCTCCTAGCATCTCCCCATTTTTCTAACCCAAACTTGTTACTGACTTCTTTAAACAAGAAACTCAACAATATGTCACTAACCTGAATTCTAACCATATATGTATTTCATCTGATCTTTCTTTTATGATTACTGCTCCCTAACTCCTATAATTTCCAAGAATCCTGTAGGTATCAACTATGGTAGACTTTTTCTAACAATTTCAGCACTACATCATCTGAAATACTACTGCTATTTCTTATTTTAGCTATTGAGAAATACTGCAAATACAATGCTGGGGTAATTGATAGCAAATGTTGACGTTTTAATAGCAGCTACAAAAACAGGTGAGATTAAGGCCAGAATAGATGAGCTATTACTTCTGCAGCCTAGATATAAATGGCATTCCTATGATTTATGAATAGATTTAATGCCTTTCCTATTTACTGTGCTTTATAAGTAAGAAAAAGAAGTGAAAACAGAAAAAAAAAAAAAATCAAAGTTCATACAATACAATGCTTTAAAAAAATCTAAAGCTAGAATATTCTCATATCCTTTTAAGAAGAATATAAAGTAAGATTAAACATTATTTTTTTATTGCTGGTTAGGATAATGATTGCTTGACAACTTGTAAATGACAGATAATGGGGCAAAACTTTCCTTGAATTTGTTTTTCTAGAAATAAGACTTAATGGATGTATTCCATTAACTGTTCAGTACCTGGACTGAAAACCTCTTAACTGTTCCATCGTTAAATACAAAACACCCGTAGGAAATGTCTCAGGAAAACTGCTTAAAAATGAAGTAATACAGTGTCATACTTGCCTGTAGCACACTCAGTTTCTGTCCTACTGCTTGCATAAATGCACACTCAATGCATAGCTGTGAATGCACAGAGTAAGAACTGCTTTTTCTTCCTCCCTCCAGTATTTTCTCTGTGCCCGGAGCTTCCGGCACGATAATAAAAGTAAGGCAAATTAATAGCGTACCTTACTTCCCTTTCCAGGAAAGCTTTACTTACATAGTGTCTATATCAACTCAAAGGCAAATAAAAACTAAATCCATTGTTTTCACCACATAGGGGACAATTTAGTGATGAACTAACCAGTAATGAAGTAACATGTGGCATCCAAACATGATCATTTGATTAGGTCCTCTATAGTCATTTGACAATCTGTGACCATTTTATCTCTGACTGTATGTAGCAAGAAGAACATGACAAGAAAAACAAGCAACCAAAAGGCACACAGGTATTTAAGATGGGACCAATGTATTGAAAAGGAAGCAGTGTGGATAAGAAAAGAAAGAAATTTTTAACAGGGACAAGAATCTGCCTCTGTTCTGATCAGTCTTTAACAGAGATGTACTATAAGCCTTGTCTGAAGTCCGCGTCAGAGGCAGGACGGTATCTCCAGAGATTATGTAGTCCAATCCCCTGTCCAGAGCAGCGTCAGTGAGAGCAGGTTGCTCAGGGCTGTGTCCACAGGTTTTGAGTATCTCCAGGGATGGAGACTCCACAGCCTCTCTAGGAAACCTGTGCCAGTGTTTGCCCTTACAGTACAAAAGGGTCTTTTGTGTTCACAAGGAATCTGGTAAGTTTTCTTTTGTGCCCACTGGCACCTTCCCTGCCAGTGGGCAGCACCAAGAAGAGTCTGGTTCCTTCTGTATTCCCTCCCATCAAGTATTTACACATGCTGATAAGAGCCCCCTGTGCCTTCTCTTCTCTAGGCTGTCCCAGCTCTCTCAGACTCTCCTTGTACATCAGATGTTCCACTCCCTTATTCAGCTTTGTGGCCCTTCACTTGGCTATGTCAATGTCTCTCTCGTACTGGGGAGCCCAGCACTTCAGATGTGGCGTCACCCAGGGCTGAGTAAACTGGAAGGATCACCTCCCTTGACATGTTGGCAACAATCAGGCTCATGCAAACCAGGAGGCTGTTGGCCTTATTTGCTGCAAAGGCACATTGCAGCCTCATGTGCAACTCTGGTGTCTGGTAGGACCCCACAGTCTTCTCTGCGCAGCTGCTTTCTAGCCACCCCAGTCTGTAATGGTGACTGGGGTTATTCCTCCCCACCAGCAGGACTTGGCACTTACTTTGTTAAACTTTGTACCACTCTTTACAACCCTCTGGGCCCAGATCTTCAGCCAGTTTTTAGTCCACCTCGCTGTCCACTCATTTAAGCCATACTTCATCAGCCTGCCGAGAGACAGTCTCAAAAGGCTTACTAAAGTCAAGGTAAATAATAACTACTGCTCTCCCCTCATCCACCAAGCCTGTCATCTCATTGTTGAAAGCTATCAGACCATGTAAATGGAAGGACGGGTTTAGTTCAGGCCTTTGGTTTCTAGGTGAAAGGAAATGAATTGATGAGGTGAGGACAAGAAAAAGAAGATTCAGACCAATTATATATTTTGCAAACAGAATTTTGTATTGGGGAAAAAAAAAATTAGATTCCTCTTTCTTGGCTGTTTTCTCAGCCTTGAGATCTCCACCCTGTGTACTTTTTTCTCAGGATCACAATTCTTATTAGAAGTGGAAAAAGTCTTTAACTTTTGGAGATGTGGTGGAGGTAGATTTCATTAAGTCTCCAGGTCCCTGGGAAGAGGGGATTAGATTGATTTTGGTTTAGAAAAAATAAGATTGCAGATGTGAAAAATGGAGAATTAAGCAAGAGAATACATTTGCTGGAATGTTTTACTCTGCAAAAAATGGATATGAGAATCTCACACACACAAAAAGTCCTTTAGGTAGGAAAAAAAATAGTCAATCTGTTAGCTTTTATTTATTTATTGACAATATACTAGGATGAAAATACTAAATTTTAACTCTGCTTAGGAATTATAAGGGTACTTCCTTTACAAGAGGCATTACTTTGAGGCAAATCTCTCCCACACAGGATATAGTGGTTTTCTTTCTTTACTATCTTTATACTTGAGATATATTTAAAAATGTACTTGGTTTATATATATTTGAAATATTTACTGAAATTTGGCTAAAGCACAACAGTGTTAAAAATATGAGGACATCCTGGAGGACTGATTAGAGAAGGGGAAAAACATGAGGAGAACAAAAGCACAGAGGCTATAAAAGAACAAGAATCAAGAAAAGAAGTGTGTTCAATTGTGCTGAAGGCACAGGAATGATGAGACTGAAGTAATGGCTCTGTTACCTGGCGAGGAAGAGGTCATTTGAGTGGAATGCCAGGCACAAAAGGTAGATTTGAGAGGGGATGAAAGGAGAGGAGCTCCAGACATCCATTAAAAACAACGTTCTATGAACTTAAGAGATTAAAGCAATAAAAAAGATGGTGTGGTCACTGGAGAGATAAGTCAGGTCAAGTGTGTTTCCCTTTCAGCCAGGGAAACTAGGACATCTTTACCTTGCGAGAGAAAAGTACCAAGAGAAATGGACGTATTGAGGAGAAAAGTAAGGGAGAGGGAATAAAAGGCACAAGACAGATCAGCATGAAGTTCAAAAAGAACCAGCAACTATGTCCACAGAAGAAGGGAAAGAGTGGGCAGGAGTCCATGAAAGAAGTTACTATAATGTCACACTAAAAATCACAAAAAGGTCAAGGTACTGATTGAAACAGTTTCTATTTTACCTAGTCTTTGCATTTAGCTTTGTAGTTTTCAGCCTTCAAAGGCAGATAGTGAGGAATAGTGATGTCAGGTGAAACACGGAATTTAGAGGGTGGGAGCCAGCTGCTGACCAGGGTGACAACTCAATAACAAAAAGACCAAAAGTCGTATCCAGTGAGGCTAGTGGAAATGAGGGAGAAAGGGAGCATGTATGTAATGCAGGTCTATCTGAAGTTAAAATTGAAATTACTCATATTTTTTAAAAAAATAAAAAAAATATATATATACTAGAACTTCCAGAATCAGGCCTGAAATGTATATTATGCAATTTTTTTTTAAAACGTAAATACAGGTCAAATTGCTGAATATTCACAGTATGCCCCAGTGATTTTAACTTCCTGCATGTTTTATAATGTAGGTTATCCAGGAAAAAATAACTCCCCCTATCTGTATTATAGAGATAGCTATGTTTCTTACTGGAATTAGAAATTATTAACAATTGAAACAGTAACAACATAAAAAAGATAGGGTTTTTTAAATGTGAGTAGCCCCCAAGATGCAGTCTCATTTATTTAAAATATAAAATGTGTAATTCCTGTCTCTGTGTTCTCTCATTCTAAAAGCAGTAAAAAAAAAAAAAATAATCTCTTGAAGTGAAATCCTGTTTCCAGTAACTTGTTTCAAGTTTCACATGGATGTCAACAGAACCTGGATTAAGTGAGGTATTAGCAGCTCCCTTATAATATGAGATACATATCTGTTCAGTTGTGCCTGTATGAAGGAGAAATTAATTTTTCCTCCTCTGAACACAATCTATGAATGAAGATATATCTATTAGATATAAACCAACTCTTCTCAAAGAACACTTACAGTACTGCAACACTAACTCAGGCCTGAATATTCAAATCCCTCTGCATATGCACGTTTTATTGACATGGTAATACAGTATTTTTTCCATAGAATTCCTACTGCATTCCATCATATAATGGGCAGTGGTTGTTTAATGACAAACTACTCAACATCCTCTTTCCTCCTCATTGTGAGACCCTTCAAACCATTTCTTGAAAACAAACTGCAAATCTCATCAACTTTTTTGACTCTTCACAGATATCAATAAATTAATTTCTGCACCACTAAGACAAGAGATCATTACAATCGCATTCTACAGAAGAGAAATAGAAGCACAGAAAGAAAGTTAGAAGTATCTGCTAATTTCAGGTGTCTAAATTTACAACAAGCACTTGATATTTTCAGTGATATGTTCCCACTGGTAACTAATCAGACTTCAAGATCTGAAGTTCAAAACTTGAAAATAAGGAATCATTCCTTAATACACAGCAAAAAAAGCGTTTCTAAGAAACTAGTCACATAGATACTCTCTGGCAGAGATGGGAAAAAAATCTAGCTCTCCAGGGCAATGGTTGATTTCTTTAACCATCTCCTATATTTTTTTTTTCCCTGTACTACTCTCAGTAATAATGACCAATACAAACCCATAGACCAGCAGCTATCTTCATAATTTTTTTTTAGATTAATGTGGACTTTTTATTTTAGGAATTGCTTACTGACATGCTCCTAATTCAACAATCATTGAAGTCATGTGCTTAAAAAATGCCTCCTCCAAATACTTTTCTTCTTGCTCCTGCATGCAGGATCAGCTCAAATTAGACCATACTGACCACTCAGATCTGTACAGAGTTACTGTTTTTATGAAAGATTCATAATAAATATGCAAATGCAGCAGAACTGAAGCTATGAACTTCCTAATGACTTCTGATATTTCTACAATATTAATTTAAACAGCATTAAATCTATTGTTTTAGTATATTTTATACACTTAATTTCTATTATTTTAATAGCAGTAAGTTAGAGAAAATATGTCAATTTAATTGTGGCTAAAAATAAAAATTATTCACAAATTTCTGAAACAGGAACTGGCAACAGTAGCAATTTACTGTCTACAAACAACATAGTGAGAAACTGTGCTTGAAAAATATGTCTATCTTCTAACAACAGAGAAAGGGTGAAGCATGGACATAGAAGTGTCTTCAAATAAATATAGACTCTTCTACCCCATTGTCTCTAACCTTTCACTCAAGTCTAAAGTCCTTGCCTCACACTCAGGCACTTTTCCTTACATGCTTCATCCAAACACAACTCTTCTAGGTATCGTACTCTGTTTCCTAGTTTCTCCCCCATTTTTGTCCCAAATTCCTTGATCCATGTTCATTTGCCCAGATGGCCCATTCTTGCATCTGCTTTCCCAAAACTAGCTCCAATAGTTGCTCTCCTGCTCACATCTGCCCTTCCAGGCACTACCCCTGCCCATTGGTTAACATCAGTCTCAGTCCCCTTGGTCTGTTTGTCTACCTGCATCTTCCTATCAGACCCACCCTACTGAAAGGCTCCTTCCTCTCTCTTGCTAAAGTTTCTCTCTCAGACTTCTAGGGTGATTTCAAGGATGTCTCCCTGCTCCAACTCACCTCCCATGAAAAGGGCCAAGGTTGCTCCCTGAGTTTTTCAGTCCCTTTAAGCATTGTCCATTTCCTCACACCACCCTAGGGTGCCTCAGGGTGGGTTGGTCCTCATGGCCTCTCCCCTGAGACTCGCAGACCTCCTCTATCAGTCATGCTTCAGAGAGAATTATCAGAGACTGCAGGAGAGAGGGAAGGAGACAAGACTCTCCTACGGCCTCCCCCTGTTCACGTAGCTCCAGAGTAACCCTACAGAGATGGGGTGGGTTGCTTTGTAAAACAGGGAGGCCATGCAGCAAAAATACGGAATTACTGAGATCAGGCCTGGGCAGGTACAGCAAGAGAGCACAAGGACTGCAATCAATAATATTTCATTATTGTCAATGTCTAATACACCTGATTGTCATAGGTATTATGTATGCTGAGAGTGAGGATACGAACGTATTGTCTGTATAATGCTGCCCTTTACTTAGGGTAGGAGGGGCTTACTGCCGACAGAGAAGTTTGTCTCCTCCTTTTACTTGTTTTTTGGTTCAGGTGTCTAGACTCAGCATGACACAAGGAAAGCCTCCCTCAACCCCAGTGGGGCACGCTCCAGGCACTCCAGGGCTCCCACGGCACCAGCGCCGGCTGCGCCCTGTGCAAAGCTCATGCCTTCATCAGCCGGGCTGTGAAGTCCTGGGGAAGGCCAAGAGTTGCCACACTCTACAAAGTCCCTGGCAAGGTTCAAGTGTCTCCTCTGTAACATGTGCTGGACCTCTCCAATAAACAGCTAACAGAACTACTACGTTTCAGCGCGTAAAGCTGTATCATTTTCCCTGCTTTTTGTCTTGAAATGTGCTTACCGGTGTGGACCAAAATGAGTCAAATCCGCCTTGAAGCGGATTAGCAGTTGAGCACTAATCCCTGTGCCACAGAGTCTGGAAAGTAAGTAAGAAGGCAAGGAAAGAACTTCCTCCATTTTACCGCAGAGTCAATTTCATTTTCCTTAGGTATTTACTCCATACATAACACCTGTACACCTATAAAATACGTTTCAACAGTAGTGGCTGCGTACTGGTAATCTAAAGAGTCTCAAGAGGTTTGCTTCACATCAGTGTTACATAAAGACACAACGTTAAGTTTTGTTTCTTTGTTTTCACTTAGATCCCTCAGTTTCAGGATTAGGGAGTGCAAGGGCCTGAATTTAAGGTTTTCTTCTTCTTTATAAGGATGTTTGAATTACTCAGTAGAATAAGAGAAATGCCATGGATTTTACTTCCTTTGCTAGAATAAAAATAATAAAATATAAAGCACATTCTCTGCAAGTCTAGCAGACTGTTGTTGGTCCCCACAGCATTAGTATTTTTAATTCTTCCAACAGCATTCCTTTTTTTCAGCTACTGAGTGCATGCTATTTTCTGAAGAATATTTTCTCTTAATCATTGCACTAATTTATATCAATAGTTTTGGTACGTGTTCCTCAGTCACAAAACTTAACTTAGCCTCCCATAATCACTCTGTTACAGACATTTTCCTTTCCCTACATGCTCATGAAAAACTTAGAAATTTGCAGATATTTCCATTATTGTCAGTAAATTCTAAGTTGTCTTAGAAAAAGATTCAGGTTTCTCTCTAGCCCCACTATTATTTTAAGATAATAGTCTATATTTTTTAATTTAGTATTTGCAGACTGAATAATTTAATGTAGACATGTCCTATGACTCACTAATAGTTAACAATTCAAAAATCAGTAATTAATATTCTGCAGATTCCACTGACAATTTCAATTATATAGCACTGTATGCTCATTTGACTGCATCTCATATTATGAAGTGGAAGGAAAGGCAGTACTCTTTATTCTCACTTTGTTTTGGGCTCAGGAGGAATAAAAGGGTGGCTACATATTTATATCATTGTGATTCTACGATTTATAACTCCCTGGCTGGAATGTAAATGATCAAAATTCTAATTTCAGACTCCCTAAATTTTTTATTATCTTCCCCATCATTCAGAATAAGAAAGACAATTGGGGACCTCCGTATAATTTGGCATTGTCAGTCTGTTTTCTCAATTCACAAGTCTTTAATGTTATTTCCGCTACCAGTTTTGATATGCGTGATCTAAATCTGTTGAGATTGGTCAAAAAGAAAAAGGGAATTATAAAACTTTAAAATGGAAGCTCAAAATTCAAAACACACAAACTTGTAATAAAAACAGATGTACTGTCAACCAAATAATATGTTCAAGAAAATGTATTTTCAGTATGGGTTTTCTGTGAGTCAAATATCAAATCTTCAATATGAATCCAAAAATTTTTCTTTCTTTTTTTTTTTAAATGACTGTCTTCATAAACTACTAGTTATATTTCAATACATACAATAAGCACAAAGGCAGGGTTTCCACTCTGTGTGTGTGTTTCAGCTTACTGGATGAAGTCTTGTTGACTTTGTGAATTTATTCTTCTGCTAATTTTTACTCTGCTGTTTGCCTGGCTCAGGCATTTGTTGTTTTGTTAAGTAGAATGAAGCAAAGAAGTTTTATTTCAGTATTTGAGCATTATTTCAGGAAAGTTGGTACAATTTAAATCTGAGAACAAAGCTGCAGAACTGTCAAA
Organism: Dromas ardeola; assembly: GCA_013398915.1. Taxonomy (NCBI): domain Eukaryota; kingdom Metazoa; phylum Chordata; class Aves; order Charadriiformes; family Dromadidae; genus Dromas; species Dromas ardeola. The sequence continues at coordinate 109,885 of VYZM01008054.1, forward strand.
CCCCCAAAGTGTTTCACATTGGTTTATCAAATACTTACAATAAAATTATTTACAAGCAAAATGTACATCTTCTTATATACTTTCAGCTATAAATACTAAGAAAGAAAAGTTGTCAGTAAAGATAAAAATTGATAGAAGTTTAAATTTTCAAGTCCCTTTTTAATCTCACACAAACATTAAGATCTCCAGTGAAGTCAGCAGAGTATTTCCAACTTGTCAGTCAGTGCTCTGCCTATGAAAAGTAATATTTTTTTTCTTCCAGCAAATCTAAAACACATATGAAAATATTTCATAATCATAATAGTCTCACAATTATTTTAATAATTATTAGAAGAACAACATACTTTGTAAACAAACTAAAGTTCACGAAGAGCACCAATGTTTTGTGGAATTTGTCGATTCTTCATTCATACCCAGTGATATATTATGCTGGTTCTCAAAATGTTTTCATAAAGTTCTTATATTTCCACAAAATCCTACGGCAGCATAAAAAGATAAAGCCCCAAGATAAGTATGTAGTCAAAAATCAACTAACAGAATTCCAAGTACCTATGAACTGCCCTGAATATTCATTAACTGTTCCTAACCTCCTATTGTAAAAAATACCTGTTAGAAGAAGTGATGAGATTTTATATGGAGGCACACAGTTTGAAATGCTGAGGAGGTAAGCAATCACCTTAGACAAAGGCTTTTTATTCTCTTTCTCATAGAAATATTCATGATTTTTTCAACAAATAAAAGAAAATACAATTATTTCACTGCATTATGAAGAGGACATCAAAATAGTATGTTCTCTTAATATTTAGATCAAACCAATTGTTAAAAATAAGACCTGATGTAAACATAACACTTTGATTAGTAAGAAAGAGTTGCATTGTCATGTTTAAACAGTCATTGATTTTCTTCATAGAACAGGAAGGTTTGTATTTATGATGGTTTATGGCCTAATAGCAACCATGTACCATGTTTGTTTATTCTGTATTTCACAGTGTGGATAAAAAAACTAATTTAAATAACTGACTGCATTATTTTCCTAGATAAGGATAAATATCTAAGCTTGAATAAACCCAATAAATAAATACTTATATTACTTATAAATACTTAAAGGGTGGGTGTCAGGAGGATGGGGCCAGGCTCTTTTCAGTGGTGCCCAGTGACAGGACAAGGGGTAACAGGCACAAACTTGAACATAGGAAGTTCCACCTAAACATGAGAAGGAACTTCTTTACTTTGAGGGTGGTAGAGCACTGGGACAGGCTGCCCAGAGGGCTGGTGGAGTCTCCATCTCTGGAGAGATTCAAAATCCACCTGGACGCATTCCTGTGCAACCTGCTCCATGTGGACCTGCTCTGGCAGTGGGGTGGGACTAGATGATCTCCAGAGGTCCCTTCCAACCCCTATCATTCTGTGATTCCAATGAGGGTTTTAAGCTATTTCATTATTTGGTTGTAAATCATAGAGTCATGGAATAGTTTGGGTTGGAAAAAGGGAGCTTTAAAGCTCATCTAGTCCAACCCCCCTGCAATAAGCAAGGGACATCTTCAACAAGATCAGGTTGCTCAGAGCCCTGTCCAACCTGACCTTGAATGTTTCCAGGGATGGGGCATCTACCACCTCTCTGGGAAACCTGTGCCAGTGTTTCTCCACACTCTTTGTAAAGAATTTCTGATACTAGTCTAAATCTATGCTCTTTTAGTTTAAAGCCATTACCCCTTCTCCTGTCGCAACAAGCCCTACTAAAAAGTTTGTCCCCATCATTCTTATAAGCCCTCTTTAAGTATTGAAAGGCCACAATAAGGTCTTCCCAGAGTCTTCTCTTCTCCAGGCTGAACAACTCCACCTCTCTCAACCTATCTTCATAGGAGAGGTTTTACACCCCTCTGATTTTTGTGTCCCTCCTCTGGACTCGCTCCAACAGGCCCATGCCCTCCCATGGCAGGGGGTTTGGAACTAGATGATCTTTAAGGTCCCTTCCAACCCAAACCATTCTGTGATTCTTCTGTTGGGGGCCCCAGAGCTGGATGCAGTACCCTAGGTGGGGTCTTATGAGAGCTGAGTAGAGGGGCAGAATCACCTCCATCGGCCATGCTTCTTTTGATGCAGCCCAGGATACGGTTGGCCTTCTGGGCTGCAAACGCACATTGTCAGCTCACGTCCAGCTTTTCATCCACTGGTACCCCCAAGTCCTTCTTGGCAGGGCTGCTCTCAATCCCTTCATCCCCCAGCCTGTATTGATACTGGGGGTTGCCTCCACACAATATATCTCACTGAAACACTAACCAAATATATTCATGCAAGAGCGATGTTTAGCACGTATTTGCATACTCTGTAATTATTGGCTTTTTTTTTCTTTTTTACTGGATTGTGATTTAACATCCCCCAACATTAAAATAGGAAAAAACCCTAAAAAATGGCAAAGTGTGTTCCCCTTATCACAATAGTTTACATGCAGATCCAGTGGTGATGCACATAACTTCTCTTCAGGAAGGCACCTCCCAGGTATCACCTCAGAGTATAGTCAGTGCTGCTCTACTCTGCTCACATAAATTTTTGGTTAAAATGTTCTCAGAGTAGCACAGGCACTTGAAAAAGCATTGCACTTTGCTTCAGAAGTCTTTTGTTGCATTTTGATTAAGTTTGCTTAAAAACCAAAGGTCGAAAATGCCATGTTACCCATCAATTTGTATTGAAGACTGGTATTCCCAGTGAGGCTGAGAATCCTTAAGCTTGAGTGCAGAGTTTTGGGGGTTGTGGCTTTTTTCCCTGAATTTTATGAAATTTAAATCTTACTTTGTGATGCCTGGTTGCACAGTTTAGAACAACTACAGAACAGTTAGATAAAATACAAAGAATAGCAACCAAAAAGGATAAAGAGGATAAAATGTGTGAGAAAAACTAAGAGATGAAGGAGCAGAGTGTAGTCTACAAAACCTCAAAACTCCAGCCGATGGATCATATCTTCAAGGTAACAATACAAATGAAGGAAATAAACTACCCCATTTCTGAAACAGTGAAATAAAGAGCAACCACACACAGAAGGAAAAGTGGACTCTGGTAAATTAAAAAAAATGCAAGATCATAATGAAAGTAGATGGAAAGCACCATACAAAAATATTTACACACGGTATGGATGTAGTCACATAACTGATGTTATTGTCCTTCAGCAGCCAGGACCACAGACGAGAGAAAGCCTCTTACGTTCTAAAGTCAATAAATAAATCCTCTGTGGACCCAATAACCTTCAAACCATGACAGTTCCCACTGGGAACAACAGCATCTCTCGTGAATGGGGCACCACAGCTGAGTCAGAAATACTTGCTTGTTACTTGAATCAACTCGGATGGAAAAAGGAAAAAGAAACAAAAATCAAAATAAAATATGCATTACAAAAATGCAATGACAGTTCATGACCCTTTTCAGAAAATCATCTGAAAGCACTTTGATGTAATTAAACTGTGGCATATTTTGGAGACTAGAGAAAAACTGGTCTCAATTTTATTATTTAAAAAAAATTAGAAGAATAAGTTTTCTAAAGACTCTTTAAAGACTAAATACTTAAATAGGTCCCTGAATCCCTCTTATTTCATCATTAGCTATTTATAATACTAATGTTTCAACAAAACTCATACAAAAAATGTGCTATTATGGACTGCATGCTAGTTTATCATGATGTCAGTATTTATATTATGAGTGCTATCGGGAACCCAAACAACCCAATTTTCGCATGTCTGTCTTTTCTGGACCTAAACTTTCACAAAATGATACCTCAAAGGCAGCTCAGTTCTAAAAAAACATGATTCTAAAATCCCCTGACAGTGCAGATTTATCTGCTTATATTTTCTCTTCAACTTTATATTGAATTTTCTTATTTTCCCATGGAGAAGATATTGAGCTTTTCAGACCTTTAAATAATACTGCAAACAGCAAAGAACCACAATACCTCTTCTTACAAGAAATAAAGTTTTAACTTAAGTCATACCTCTTTCAAAATTTCTGCAATCTTATTCTATCAAGACATCTCACCTGGAGAATCTTTCAGAACATCTTAAAGGGGTACTTATGACTAAGGCACAAAAAATCAGTATTAAAGGAGACTCTCATGAATGTTAAAAAATTACCCTCAGGTTAATTTACAGCTGGTTGATAGTTATCTGCCAGGAAGCAGAAAAGAGCAGGTTACAGCCTCACTATAATCGGTCTTAGTGAATAGGAGCACGCAGCTGAACTGTGCAGGTAGGACACCAGAGAAAGAAGCGTGAAGCAGGTTGAGAGCTCTGTTGTGCTTCCTTCAGCTCCCTGTGCATCCACACCAGCACCACTACCTCTACTGATAAATATGAGATATTTATTATGTAAAGTAACTGCCCAGCTGCTGTTCACTCTGTTGAATAATAAACTAGAGCCCTCTAAAGTCACTTTAATTCTGAATTAGATAGTCTGCATATGTTTTAATATGCTTAAATTTATGTAGGTTCACTTCACATCTTGAGTGCTTAAAATAATTTTAACTAGGCTTATTGACTTTACCCATGAAGGTGATTCATCTGATTTCACTGAAGTTTGGTCTTAGCAAGACCAAACAGTAAGGTATGTTTACGTTTATTCTCCCCATAAGAGAGTAAGTGCTAAAATACTTAATGCTGTAATTAACCTCATAGGTGATGAATAAGATACAGCAAACTTGGAAGACTGGATCTGAAGAACTATCATGACACACAATTCAAACCAGTATCAATAGAGATACATTTATAGAAACAAAAGAGCATAATTTTAAAAAACAATCAAGCATGCATACATTTGCTGCGGGGAAAAGGTATGTCGCAAAAATCTTGTTTTTCAGGAAAGACATTTCCTTCCCAGTGTTTGGAATAAATTGTTTAGCATTACTTGTTCAGGGTGCAATTACTACATATGCCAACTATATTGAGGAAAACAGAAAATCTATTTGCTTGAGATTAAGCTAATACAACTTTCTATTATTTTATATTCACAATTTATTCTGAACATAACACAGAACATAAAAACTTCTCCCTGTGCCAACTATTTTGATAAAATGGGGTATTTAATAGACTAGCAATGTGAGAGAGAGTTCTGTTTTGGCTTAAGAATTCCTCTGACAATATAAAAATTCAGCTGGCTATTTCAAGAGATGGCATAAAGAGAACTCAGCATAGATGTTCTCACCATATTTTCTATTGAAAGTATAAGGACTGTCCCCAAAGTCAGTATCATCTCAAAAAACACCCTGATATTTTACTTACTGCTAGTGACTGATTGGTTAGTATAATACTGCTCAATTTTATGAATATTATGAGGTTTTGAAATATGTTAGCATTCCAACAACAGTAATAGGGGAAAAAAGGGACCAGTGATCCACCTCCTGAGTACACCTTGATAATCACCATACTGAAGGATTATGGGGTATTGTGACTCTTAGTCTCACTCCACATCCTTTCTAACACATAAGTAACAAAATTACATCTTGGACCCAAGAAATGATCCTAGCATATAAAGAAATGGTTTAATGATTTATATATAATTTATAATTTCTATGTGTTTTGTTACGATAACAACTACAGGGGGTTGCATGAGTTTTCACCAACTCTACAGAAAGAACAGGATGTGAGAAATCAAGATTAGGAACTGTGGAAAAAAAATAAAAATAAAGGAACAACTTATCAGTGATTCTGCCCTTTTATTTCCTAGAGGAAAATGCATACCAATTTAAAGACTAGCCCATGATTGGATCATAGCTCTCCACAATCTTCAGTACCTGTCTAAACAGTGTCAGGACAAAGTCTTTGAAGTATACACCTGAACGAAAGAAGGGAGAGATTGTGCTTGGTAGTTGGTTAATTATACTGGTATTATGGATTATTCCCATTTGAATTTTCTTTCTGGGGTAGGGACCATAAAAGAACTCTAATGCTAGCTCCAATGCGAGTAGCTGAAATGTCTGAAATTTGTATATTGAGATCTACATGGTCCACTGGAATAAAATATTTTTAAAGTATTTGCAAGCAAGATTGGACTCAAATATAGGAACATTCTATTTATTTTGTAAGAAGCACAGTGTGTTAGCAATAAACATGGCAAAAAAAGTATGCCAACTAATGTTTTGTTTAACATAAATTTTAACATAAAATATGTTTTTGTATATTCTTTGCTGACATTTTGATGCATTTATTAAATATCAATATTTTAATCTGTGAAGGTTTATTATAAAGCAGGATGTACATATTGCATCAAGTATAGATATACTAATTCTGGAACACTTACACTGCAGCTCATTTAGCTGTGTAAAACACTTCCTTTCATATATGGCGCCAGTAGCCAGCCATAAGCTGCAGGAAGAAAGAGGAACTCATTTCACTATTAAACACTAGGTAACAAAACATCGCTAGGGATTTTCCCTAAGGTTTGTATTCCTTGTAAATCTTACCCTGGATCTTACTTTTAAGAATAATTCCATAATCACAGGAATCTGTCTACTCTATGTACCATAATTTCATTATTTCAACTATTCAAGCTTTCTGAATTTAATTCCTACAGTGAAATTATTTTCTGTGCAGTACCTTCTGAAATGCTTATCACCATGGTATTTGAACACTTTTATTAAACCAAACAGTGTCTTTCCCAAAAATTATGCATAGCTAAGGAAAAAAGGTTTCAAAAGTGTAGATTTGGTCATAATCTCATTATGGAAACTCACCTTCTGGGAAGCAAAGATATACCATTTTCTATTTACGTGTTGAATTTTTCAAAACCAGACTTTGGCTTATTCTGGTTCAATTCACAGACATATGTTAAAAGTTCTTTTAAACTGTTTATTGTTGTAAAAATACATTATTCTATGTCCCAGAGGAGACACAGCCTAAAAGAATAAGGTTTTGGGGAACTTTTAATAGCTACTCTCAGTTGTGCCACTGATCTACTCTTTGGCCTTGGGCAAGTAAAACCTGTCCGCCTTGGCATTCCCCATACATAACTGAATTACAAGCAACCATGGGAATGTAGTTTTGATTTTTCTTTAGAATTTTCTATTTTAATCATGAGAGGTCCGTTTCTGTAACTACTTTCTATAGCTCTCTTATTTCACAATGCACATGTTGCTCTAATACATCAGCAGCTCTAATTGTAATTTTAGTAAAGTTCTGTCTTTCTAGACCTTTCAAATATGTGTTGGGTTTGGTTTTTTTTACTTCTTTTTAACTAAGCCAGAGATGATACAAATTTAAACTCTATAGTATGTGATTTCAGCAATAAAAGGAGATTCACTACAGTTATGTTTACTGGTACTTTCATTTTTCAGGCTAGATCAATGTGGAAACAAATGAGTCACTGTCATTCATAAGTGTTCCAGGAACATGTCTCTGGCACCTCCAGAAAGAAAGTGTCCTTAGCCAGCTACATTGCAATCACAGTCAAAAATTCAACAGAAAACAACGGAAACAGGGCAAAATCAGTGCGAGTGGGAGATCCCATTGCTAGCCTTTCTGAACTTGGCTTTGCTTTCTAAATCTTATACATGGAAAAAATGTGATTTTGACTGAATGAAAAAACATCAACATCATTTTAAATTTGTATTCTTTTTTCATTCTCTGTGGATTACAATTCTTTTTGGATTACAAATAGCTGCACTTACTATATGTTCTACTACTGATTTCAGAGGGAGGTTTTTATTATATTTATGCATTTGATTATTACTTACTAACACGAAGACATCTGCACACTATAAAAAATCACTCATAAAATAAATCAGCAGTATATGAGCGGAGGTTGCCAAAACCAAGTTCTACCAGTGTACTTGGCAAACAAGTTCTTAAACATTGCTGCTGCTTCTTTGTTTCACCAGGGCAAAGGCGATCTGTATAAAAGTAGCAGATAAAGTACAGGCAAATCCCTAGAGGAAAGAGGAATATGCATGCTTCACAGTTCCACAGGAAATTACTATGCTTAAATAAGAATATTTTCCATTTCCATTTTGTTTCAAAATGTACAATGGTTTAAATATTGGGGATATAAACTAAATCACAAATTATAAAATAACTCAGATGTTACCAGTTACTAATTTTCAGTAAGTTTCTTAGTTTAATGTGTATGTAATACCAAAGTGCTCTTACACGTAACTCTGATCCTCAATTTCTTATTTAAAGCCTTTTTTTTTTTTTTTTTGCTTCGGTGGTGGGTGTTTTTTTGTGTTTTGTTTTTGTTGGTTGGTTTTTGTCTTTTGTGTGTTTTTGTTTGGTTTTGGTTTTGTTCTTAATGAGCCATACTCAGGCTTCCTTCTTAAAATGAAGTTTCCAAAAGGTTACAAACTTTACAACGTTAGAAAAACCTCACGTATCTAGATTAAACATCATTTGTTATTTAAACCTGTTATGTACTGACTAGAGGTAAGACAACTGAGTGCTTTTTTAATGTCATTTTAACATCTACTGCATATATAATGGGCACTGAACATACTTATAAAGGAAAAGAAAAAAAAAGGTTTTCTTACAGGCTCTGAAAGTGAAACAAAAGCTTGAAAGGTACATTTGTTTATGAAAAGCTTTTTTTTTCTTTAATATTTCTTTTTGCCTAGTGATGAACAAATACACTAACAACTTAAGAAAAGCACAACATATTCTATTATGTTTTCCCCCTTGGTTCCCTCTGCTTCATTTAAGTTTAACCTTGCTGGCTTAAGGTTGATTTCTTTTTATTATTTTTGTCACTATGTCATATATGGGAGTACCCAGGCGTGCTTATATTTGTTTCTCTAGGATGGCTCTGAAGTGCCTATAGGCTGTACCTTTACTTTCTGTTTGACCTCATGCCTAACTTGTTAATTTGCTTTCCTTCAGGGGCTTTCTTCTATTTCTAGTTTATCCTAAACTAATTGAAATGTAAATTACATCAAGGATATGAAGTCTGGAAAAAAAATCTGCCTTAAAAAATAATACATTCATGTACCATGGATAATCTGCGCACACAGAACAGCAAAATTTATGGAAAGAAGTATTTTTCCCATCTGCCCACTCCTGTAAAAAAAAAAAAAAAGTTTAATTTAAAGAGATCCTGGAAAGACCAATTCAGAAAGGGCAGAAGAAGAAAGATATTAATAAAATATAGCAATCTCACAAACGAGTGTTTGACGGAACAGCAGAAGAGCAAATTTCAGAGCTAGGCTTTGGAGACTTCCAGCACAAAGGGAAATATAAAATCTCTTTGCTTTGACTGTTATCACCTGTAATATCAGTTAGGATGGAACTCTTAAGAAAATAATTAGGGATAGCAATAAAGAATTCCTGGGACACTGCACTCTCAATCCTTTTATCAATTTAACAGAGAGAGAGCAAAATATAAGATAGAATTTTACTTAAAGGCACCATGTTATTGATTCTTCAAGTGCTACAGAAAAAAAAATGTCAAAAATTTGTGAAATTCACTTTAATACTGAGAAATACAGGAGATAACATTTCATACTGGCCTAAGAAAAATTATTGCTTTTAAAGAAATATACTGATGTTTATTTTGCGTAAGCAGAATTCAATCCACATTAAGCAAAGAAATCCATGCTCTGGCACACAGCAGTTAAGGTTTTACAATGCTGTTCCTTCACAGTAAGCTCTACTAAATGACATAGGGAGGGTGCTGAAAATTAGTGTCCTTTCTTTTTTCTGGTCATAGTCTTTTATATAAAGCTGTCTTCCAATTAATAGACAATCTGAAGAATACATTGTACATATGATTCTCAAGGATTAGTAGAGTTTTTAGAGTCTTCAAATTATTTAAGTCTCCTATTTTTTAAATGCTGTTAAATATAAGGTGAGGCTTCGAAAAAGACAAACAGTAGTTAAGCTGATACCTTCAATGGAACTCTCACATCTGCATTTCATGATTCAGAAACAATCCCCAGATCCAGTTTTGAATGAGTCTGATTACTTAAAATGTGTCCTATAGCAGTACTTGATTTTCCACATCAGAAACTGCTTCCTTAGAGTAGCTAGTATAAAAATGCTAAAATGACAGTCTTTATCCCAAACAGATCCTCATCTACTGATGAACGCTGCAGGACTCAAAACTGATAATTTGCAATAAACAAATATGGTTAAGAATTGGTATGTCAAGGGAAAAAGACAGAAGAGGTCGTAATTACAGTTCAAAGCGTAGAATGATTTACTCCCTGTCAGAAAAATGTTACGAAAAACAAATGCATTGCAGGACTTAATCAAATTGACAACAAAATACCTAAACTGTATGGTCTTCACCAAAAACAGTGTGAGATTTTTTTTTTTTTTTAATTAGGACTGCCATGATAACCTATAACTGATACTGTCTTAAACTAACTTCTGATAAACTCTGGTAAATATTAAAATTAACCCCCAGGATGGTGGAGACACCTGGCTATACCTTAACTTCTGGGGCTGTGACTCTCAGAAACATGATGAAGAAAACCCAGACTAAATATTCACACACTGTGAATACTAAAAAGACAAGTCTCCTTCTCCACCCATCTCCGGTACACTGCCTCTTTGAAAGACTGTTTTGGCTAGACAGTACAATTATTTTCTTATGACTGCCTGCCTGTGATTTATAGTTCTGACTAATCTCTGTTGAACCTTCCAGAACGAGGAAATGAGCAGAAGGAAAAGATGTATTTTGTTCGGACAGTCTTGGCTTAGGCAGAATTGAAGATGCTTTTGTTGAAATTACAAGAATCAAGCTAGTATAACTTGAATCATTCCAATTTCAAAGGAAGGGTGTTTACCAGCTGCTACCAGTTGCTAGAGATGGAAATGATAGTTTCCTTACCACCATGTCAAGGTATATGCCTCATCCAATAGCAGCTGGGACTTTATAATATCTGCAACCAAAATATCTGCTAGAATTAGTCTAAAGTATATATTTGTAAACATTTGGCCATGATTTAACTTTTAGCATGTGTTTGAAGTTATTTGGTAAAGAAGTGAAATCCCGTGCCCAGCCCTGTAGCTGGTTTGGAGCGCTCCACAGTAGCTTTAATTGGGCACCTAAAAATAAGCAAATCATACACATTTTTGAAGTATGTGGAAAATTGAACTGCAGAGAATATGAGTGATAAGTCCGGATGTCCTGGAATCTTGTTGCTTACTTCTACGCAATACCCAACAAATGCACGCACATTGCTATGGAGAAAATCTCAACAGTAATATCCCTGTAGCCTCTGACTTCTCAGACAGCAGTGCCTAATGTCCTTCCACGCATACTAAAGTGTATTCTCACACCTTTCCTCTCATCTGGTTCTTCCTGCTGGAAACCCAACACCTCACACCAAAACCTCCAGGCCCTCCTCTGGCTTGGAAAAATCCAGCCCCATGCCTCACTTCCCATCCTCCCTCTCCCATGATGGATTAAAAGTTCAGGCCCCAGGCAGAGATATGAAAGGGAAAAAGTATATCCACTCAAAAAAAACAGTGAAATGAAAGGATCAAAGTTTTGTGCCCAGCCATCATCTTAGCCCTGTTCTCCACGCACATATAGTTATAAATGTACGTCTTCCTTTTACTCCTGTTAAACTTTACCAGAAATTAATTATATCTCATTTTATTTTCTGAAAATGTTCATATAGAGCTATATAAAATCCGTGTTCCTAGTTCAATAAAAAATATAATTAGATTTGCAATAGATGATGGTGCCTGTTATTTCTCCCCTTTTCATTTTTGGAAGGTGAAAAAAATATTCTGGATGAGAGAAATGTTTCCTTTCAAAGTTTTTTCTCAAATATGTGATAGTACATCAGCTAGCTTTACCCTAATCAATGCATACAGTTACATCTTTCAAATGCCTTGAGGGGAAAAAAGTCTGACCTCTCCTTGCAAATCCAGAAAAAATCCATGATGAGAGTAAATGGTTATCATCATACTCTCTACTGAGTGATTGCTGATTACACGTATGTTTTGAGTCCAGATGCTTTATCCCCGAGTTCACAGTTTAATACAGAAATATAGAATGAAGATACTGGGCTGATACAAATCAGCAGAGCCCCAACAATCAGGGCAGTATCAGCAGGTGGCTGAGAGCTGGGCTTTTCTCCCCCGGGGGTAAGGCCATGACAGCAAGGACTCAGCTGGCCGAGCACCCTGTCTCCATCGCTGGCTAGTGGCTTGTGCCCAGCAAAAACTATGAGGACAGCCATATTCCAGCTCATCTCCAGTTAACCTGTTAGCTTCCAGCCACCGGTGGCTCAAAGACTTCTCAAGCCAGCGGTTATGTTGTGTGGGTTTTTTTTAATGGACTACTCTCTCATGTGCTAATCTTTTTGCACCCAGGCAAACTTCAACGATGCTCTGTAATGAATTGCTTCCTGTACCTTTGCTCTGTGATAAAAGATCTCTGAGAATGGTGATGAGGGTCTTACAGAAATCAAAGAATATAATATTTTGTGATCAAGGACCTAAACACAACCTTTATAAAAGCATAAAAACTTATTATTTTAGTGTAGGAAAGCAGTGTGAAATGAATGAAAACGCAAAGACAACTTTGGCATCCAATTCAATTATTATTAAGTAGTGAAATTTTAGTAGCACTATTTCAGTTTCATATAGCTGCACATTCTATGATGTGGGAGTTACATAGAAAATATCTATGATGTGGGAAATTATTATATCAATTTAAAGATACGTTACTTTCAATGCAACAATGGAGAAACACCATGCTTTATTCTGAGAGGAAAAAAAAGTACTTTGATTTTTCTTTTCTGCCTAAATGTAACTTCATGCAGTACCAGTCAGCATTTAGATGCAATCTTAAGGATTTTTTGATTGAAAAATATTTCTAAATTATTTAAAATGTGATAGTGATTTTTAGTTGACATATATTAACAGCAAATCATTTCACTCCTTTAAAACTGACTTGAAAATTTTGATTACTAAGACTTCCTAAGCAAGGCTTGACATGAGTGATGTGATATAACAATACACATTCTAAAAACTGTCTAATCTGTCTGGATCAATGAATGAATTTTGCTTCTTTAAATCTTTATTAAGTATGTAAGCCGCATATAACTTGAAAACATAGTAAAGCATGTGCAAAGGAAAGATTCAATTTCAATCTCTGCCTCCAAAGACAGATAAGTCAATGTACAAAAGAAGGTAGAGGTGAGGAGAAAAACGAAATATCAGTGCAAACTCTGCTCTGAATTTCAATATGCTTACTAAATGACTCTACTATATTTTGATGGGATTGCTTCAAGGACAGGTGCCTCTTATTAAAAGCAAACAGGATTCTCTGTTTTAACACTTTACTTCACAGCAGCTAATCTGAGATAACTGACAGAACATGCTTATCCCAAGTTGTAGTTCTGCTAGTGCACCAGTGGTACGGCTGTAACTGCTAGATGTTAATAACAAGATGGTACCGAAGCAACCACAGAATCACAGAATGACTGAGGTTGGAAGGGACCTCTGGAGGCAATCTGATCCAACCCCCTGCTCAAGCAGGGCCACCAAGAGCTGGCTGCCCAGGACGGTGTTCAGATGGCTTTTAAATACCTCCAAGGACGGAGACTCCACAACCTCCCTGGGCAATCTTGTGCCAGGTCTTGGTCACACTGATGTTCAGACGGCACCTCCAGTGTTTCAGTTTGTGCCTGTTGCCTCTTATCCTGTCACTGGGCCTGGCTCGATAACCTTTGCACCCTCCCTTCAGGTATTTATATACATTGATGAGATCCCCCCGAGCTTTCCCTTCTCCAGGCTGACCAGTCCCAGCTCTCTCAGCCCTTCCTCATGTGTGAGGTCTCCCCAGTATGTCCATGTCTCTCTTGTACTCAGGAGCTCAGAACTGGACACTGTGTGTGTGGACACCAGGACACACTGGACACCAGGTGTGGCCTCACCAGTGCTGGGTAGAGGGGAAGGATCACTTCCATCGACCTGCTGGCGTTACTTTGCCTAATGCAGCCCAGGATGCCATTGGCCTTCTTTGCCACAAGGGCACATTGCTCGCTCATGTTCAACCTGGTGTTCACCAGGACCCCCAGGTCCTCTTCTGCCAAGATGCTTTTCATCTGGGTGTCCCCCAGCATACCTTGTTGCCTGGGGTTATTCCTCTCCAGGTGCAGGACTTTGCACTTCTCCTTGTTGAACTTACTGTACCTATACGTTTCTATGTGTCTTCTAATGGATCACTATTTTTGCAGTCCCCAAAAGTATGAACATAAGACACAGGTAAAGGCTTTGAACCTGCAAACAAAAGATGATATCAGAGGCCCCAGGGCTATAAACACAAATAATAAATGGTCAGTTACTGGTTAATAAAGGACCTTGAGAGACTTGGTAAAGATGGTTGTAGGGATAACTGCTAAAGAAAGATCAATCAACCAGGCTGTGTTATCAAAAGTATAAACACGTTCCCAGGCAAATCCACAACACCCCACAGCCACATCACGCTTCTACTGGTCAAGGACTGGGGATACAGACCATTTGCTGAAACTCTGCCCTTTGGCAATTCTGCTTCTCCATGGAGAAGGCTGTTACTATTGAATTGGGGACCCAGAGGATCAGAAGAAGGGTAAGAGTAACAACAGTGAAAGGGTGAATATAAGAAAGTTTATCACTGTACCACTATTTAGAATTAACAATATTATTAGTTAAGAGAATCTGGAATTTGTTTGTTTCATTGCAATTTGTTGCTCTAGAACAGTTCAACCTCCACCTGGCTTCTCCTAAGGCCTGTGGCGTGGGGACCTAAAGCAGAACTGCATGCAGCAAGCACATTTCCTGTGTGCAACAATGCAAATCTGTTTTCCCGTTTGGCGTTAACGACCAACAGAAGAACACATGAAATTCAATTATGTATCAAGGAGTAATGAGAAGATGGTGACTGCTTATGAACAAAGCAAAGAAGCAAATACATGAGGAAGAAACCTCAGCCAGGTCAAGTCCGGATTGGTATAAAACCTTGTCTACACAACAACTTGCAGAGCTCACACCGTGCTGAGGCTCTGCCTGCCCGCACAGCCCAGAAGGATCTAGGGATTTTGGAGTGCAGGCAAACACGATCGAAACATCAGAAAAATCATGAATTGCAGATGGCAACATCTCCTTTGTTCCTGAAGTAAAGAGAATCCTCATGCCCTAAGAAACTAGATTATTCAAATTAGCACTGCTTCGAGCAATTTGTACTAATAGTAATTCTTTGATTAGAATAACATTGAATTCTCAAGTTTGCATACAAGGTATACTTCTTTAGTTCCCATAAATTAGGCAAGATATTTGGTTTGGTAACCTGCCCACAAGGATCAGTTGTTAAATCTGAAAGCAACACCAAACCACATGGCAAATCACAATGGCCTGCACTCTTTTTGGCTCTAACAGGGTCTAGTTCAAACTTAAAGTGCCAAGATCTTAATTCAAAAATTACTTACGGTCTTAAACATATTTTCTTCAACAAATTTATACTGCATCATTATTATTACATGCACGCATACACTCCTTAATCAGGAATATCTGTACTGAAGTCAATACAATACTACAGACGCAGACAGGTATAATTCAAAGTGAAAAGTTGTCTCTCTACTTTTTAAACAACAGCATCTCTGTATCATTTCTCAAGACAACAAATACTGGGTTTTAGCAAACACATTACAGGAAACCTGAATTTTAAAATTAAAGGCAACCTAAAGTACTAGTAGTTGGCACAATTTCTGGATATACAGCAGACAGTGAACATGTGTTAAACACTGCATGCTTGAAAATTTTCAAAGTTAAGAATGATGCGACTACCAGCATTCCAAGGATTTGAAAGTCCCTGGTCTGTTTTTATTACGTATATATATGAGACTAAGATTATTTATATTTATAAACACATATGTGTATATATATATATTTAAGTTAGGAAAAAAATCTATATTATCACTGAAATTCAAAGTTGGCTTCAAGAAATAAATGATAGGGGGTTTATTATAAATATTTTCTATAATCAAATATTTTGTAAGACATTTCAGACTCAGATGTGTACGTGCCTCTGAACTCCATGGTCCACTTAAGTAATCAATTCACATATTGAATAAAATACACAGAATAATTTTGTATTTTCCACTTCTTCTCCTCTGAGTAATAAATATCACAAAGCCCATTAACCTAAGACAAGAACATGAGGCAGCAAGTTTAAAAGTACATTCCAGCAATATTATTTTTTTCCAGCAGTATTTATTTTTCCAAAGGGGAATAGTAAAGAAGTGTGTGGATTTTGTTTCTTAGGATCCACATGTCTTTCTTTTCTCAGATGACCGTAAAGACAGAGAGTAAGCATGACAGGTCTCCAGCAGACTTGCAGGGTACTTTAGCTCATGCTGAATCCAAAGTTGAAACACTAAGCTATCACTCTTGAAATGAACTTAACAGACCTTGCTTTTCTCACTGGTTTTGAGCAGAAATTCTACTCAGAGAATCTGAGAAGCTTCATCATGGAAATCTTTCGAGATTCTCTCTTAGGAAATTTTCATTTTAATAAAATAAATTCTCTGGTGAAAATTCTTAATAGAAAGAAAAAAACCAAGAAAACTAAAGCCAACATTTCCAGCAAAGTCTACTCAATACCTTAAAGGAATAACCCTCAACATACACTATTTCCTCACCTGCCACCAATTGTAATAATGATTCTATGATTCTATAAATACAAGACTATTTATACCATTTAAACAGAAAATACAAAATAAAAGCATACGTAATGGTGGAGAGGGCTTTGGGCAGGCCAACTCTAATTTAGTCTTGTATATTTTACCAGAGCTTTAATCGTCTTCCCTCATAGACAATGACATATGGAACATACGACATCTTCTTAATTACTTCTTGGGCTTAAATTAGTTATTTTATTATGTAGAGTGTTATATTGTTAAGTTGTGTTTCATACAGATTTATAGATCATTAGCTAATTATATCTAATATGAAACATGGTAATTAAATTCTTATTAATGACAGTTAATTTGATGTTATTAAAAAAGTTATAATTTTATTCTACATAATTTTAATGTAGTAATGAAGTGCACTATAGCTTAATTACAGCTAGGCAAATAATTAAAATAAACTAAGAAGTCAGAAGTGTGCTAATAATAGTATCTTTTCCCCTTTTAAAGGCACATTTATTTATTTTGGTCTTAGTCTGAAATTCAATAAATTGCATTGTACTTCCTTAATTAATGAATAATTCAAGAAATCACAGAGCAAGTAGTACTGAAAACACTGGAGATAAAGTGTTCTGGGATAATGTATTGCTTTAAGCATTTCCACATAGTAGGGACCAGAACTGCGCTTTCTTCGATACATCAATTCTATAATCTGTTATTTGGAAAGGAGTATTTCAAGCAATTCTCCACCTCTTAGAAGAACAAATATATAATAAAAACAGAAAACATAATGCAATGTAGACAGCACTTTAGACATTCAACATGGTCATTATCATTGATTATTCCAGGAAACTTGTTGACGTGCCCTAAAAATTTGTATCTATTTGTTTAGGATCTGATTCTGTACTCTTCTGAGGAGCAATGCATTGCTCCTCCAATTATCTTAACTAATTTCTAAGTCTTCCCCCGCATTTACTATCTAATTTTTTGCTATTTATAATGCCATGACATTACAGATCTGCAGAGCTCTTTAGGTCTGTACACCACCTTATGAAATCAATGAGTGTGGCTGTGTACATACCTGCTCCAAACACTAATTCTCAGAATTCCAATTTGCAATTCACTGCTTCAATTACTGCAAAAATGGAGATTGAAATATCACCCCAGATGATCTAATGCAAGAGAAATCAATATCTCTACTTTCCCTAAGTATACCTACCTTCACATGTAACATTAACTGTTAAATCTAATTACTGGGAATTCACCCATGAGGAATCTATACAAAAAGAGTTTCTACACAAAAAGTAACATTTCATATCTATACTGAATATACATGATTAATGAGATCTGTCAAGGTGACCTCTGTAATACAAAGAGTTTCATAATGAAGGAGGCACACGTATAATGAAATCTCACTATGTCCCATAAATTCAGTAAAATATGCATGCTTATAAAACTATGCATATAAGCAATAAGCAGGACTCAACAGTATAATTAATTATTATTTAGTAATCATCCCAAAGATGGTTTAGTGTTTTCAGAATCACTCCTGATCTATGAGGATTCAGTTTTGTGACAATCTTTTAGATAATATTAGGAAAAAATAGAACTTAGTACATTTATGGAAAACTGAAAAAAAGTTAAACATAGACAGCTGCAGTTCAAAATTTCTCATTAAGCAAAATCTATCTGCACTAAAAAAAGAGTAATTTCATAAGCAATGTTTTAATCCAAGACTTTGGCTAAGGACTTTAGTTCTGCTACTGATGCCAAAAAGCAGAAATTTCTTATATAAAAGCTAATGGATTTACAAAAAAAAAACCAACAAACCAAATCCATAACATTTTTTTCAATGTTAAATAGGCACAAGAGTTCGCTATGAAAAAGAGAATATCGACTGTAATTCAAACATTCTTACGTAAGTTTTCAACAATAAAGGGGAAGCTGTATTTGTCAGGAGAATACAGTTTAAGCATCAATGTTTCATACTGAAAACTTTTGTAAAATTGTGCTTGTAAATTTTTAAATGAAAGAAAGCATCTATCTTCAGTGACTGCATGTAACTAAGGATGTAGTGTTTCCCTTTTAAGAAAATAATGTTTTACAAGCTGCTTAACAATTACAAATATTTCAGCACTTAATATTAAATAAAGTATTTTACTTTATAACAATATTTTTTTCATACTCCTTCAATTATCACTGAACATTTTCAGATAATGTAATTCAACAGCAAAGACAAAGTAAGCCTGCTATGGTGTAGTTCTCATCCCAAACCAAAATGGTCAGGCTGGGGGCTGGCAGAGAGTGTATTTGTCTCCACGGATCAATGAGAGAAGTTTTTTTTCACATTTTCAGAGTTCAGGACCTGTGGGCTACAGTTTTTCTTTCATAATGAAACTTGAGCATCTAATTATTTTCTACCTAACAGCTTGAAGCCATGAAGTGTGCTTCGGTAAGCTAAAGAATGGTGAACAGTAATATTGCAAATTTATCAACAAATCAAGCGTGAAGAGGTCCTCCATGTAAAGAACTTGGTCATCATGACAGCTGAAACTGGAGAACAAACTTTATACTGTTGCAACTGTATTTTGTTGAAATGTTTTGAAAAGTAGAACGAAATTCAATTTCTTGAAACTTAATTGGCAAAGCAGTTGTGGTTTAGTTAATTTTGCAAATTTATCAAAAGCTCTCATCTACTGTGAAAGCAAAACCATCTTCAAACACAAAAAAACACTGGTTAAGCAGAAATGTTTATGTTGGGTATGCAGCAGCTCTTAATGACCTAACAACTTCAAGGCTTCTTTGGGATCAAGACTCTGGCTTAGAATCTTAAATAAAGATAGAATATTTCAGTTTATAGCAAATAATACAAAATAATCCTAGGGTAACCAGTAAAGCAATATTGCTGTTACTAGTATTTTAAAAAGCATGGGTTGCATTTTGGTAATTCCATTTTACTAATCAGATTTATAGGCATTTTTGCAGTGAGTTCTTAGAATTTAAAATTTAAAAAATGAAAGCATATCAATAATGTAGCAAGGAAAGAAGAAAAAGAAAACAAAGGCACTTCTATTTTCTTGAGTTTTACCTATTTCTTTTCCAGTTTAATTTGAATCAAAGATAGCGTGGCCAGATCCTCATGCACTTCAAATGAGCATAAAATCTATTAACATCAACAGGGCCACGCTACAGAAAGATCCTCCTTCCTTCCTATGGCCATGGAAGAAAAAGAAGACACAAATGGAACATTTGCGCCCGGAAGGGGTGAGATGCCACTGTGCAACACTGGGAATATACGTATTGTAAGCACTACAAGGATGCAATAAGAGAGGAAGAGTTCATAATTCATGGGGTTTGACAGGGCTGAGCTACATGACCTGTGTACTAATATCTACATACTCCAAATACTGCAGAAATCTGTAGATAACTTCTTGGGAAAGCAGTTACCTGCAGAAGGAATTTGGACTTCATCTTTCTTTCCTGGACTGAATTCAGTCTACTGTGTGGCTACCAGCAGACAAAGATGGAAAAAAATAATGTCATCAACAAATGTCTCTGTTCTCACTCCCTTTTTCTGTGCAAGAACAAAGAAGTCAGTAACAGATTTTTGTATACAAATTTTGGAGGCACAGTTTAGAACTATGTTTATAGAGCACACTCAGGCTCAGAAATACAAGAATATACAATGCTTTGTTTATCTTGCTATGATATTTACTTTCACAGCTATTCTTACTTTTGAGTCAAAAGATTATAAAACACATTTTAAATAATTAAGACTAAATTAATGTTTTTATTGTGTCATTGTAATCTTTTGTGCAGTGTTCACGTTAATTTAGTAAGTTAAAAGAGAAATTAACTTAATCATAATATGAAAACTAGATTTGTCACAGTGTAATATTTTCTGAAGTTAGTTATGTACTCATGAAATGTCCTATTGAAGGTCATCTGAGAGACAAGCTCATGAGTGTCTAAGCAGCTTTGGAAACTTCAGCTTACATACCATCACGTTTGTGTCCTTAAACTGATAGAAGAATCATACCCTTCTACAATGAATGCATGCACCTTTATATAATTTCTGTACACATTAACATAGATTTCCTTCTTGAGTCATTTCACTGCAACTATTTCTTTCATTATATAGATCCTGGAGGAACAAGGACAAGACTGTCAAAGACACTTAGGCACTTAATGATGCAGTTCAACCATTGCTAGGTTTTTGAAAGTATGAAAGTCAGATTCCTACATGTAGGTGCCTGAAGGAAATTGTTTCCTAATAGACTATGGCATTTTTACCACTTTCATGTGAACCTTCAGGTGTCTAAATCCTCCTGCAAATCTATGATTCAGTGAGCCTCTGGTAATTTTTAAGTGCCTAAGATTTTGATTTTGTTATCTAGTTGTTTCCACAGCATACCAGACAGCAGCACTGTATTAGAAGAAATGCACAGCATCAAGTATAGACTCTGGCACGTGTTACTTATCCCTCTTTTCTTGTTTTTGTTTGAAGTGAGGAGAAATCTAACATCTTGCAGTGGCAACATAAACTTGAACCCTGACAAGGTATTACCTGAGTGTGAGGTTCAAAACCAAATATAAACCTTCTACAAGAAAGTTCAAGTAATTCATATAAATGAAAAGAAACATTGATATAAAGGAAAAGAAATATTTCATAACTACTTGTAAGTAGAAAACATTGCTCTGAGATGTAAGTATTTCATACTTTGCGTTGAAATTAATGATCTTGACATCATATTGTCATGACAAAAAGAGCAAATGAAACACAAAATATTGTGAAAAAGAACCTCAGGTAGCACGGTTTTGGTTTGAATTGAGTGCACTGGAGTCCACTGGTATTCATGAATTCAAAAAACTTCACAACCGATCACTCAGATTTGGCCAAATGAACATTTGTCATCATGCATGTATTTTCTACTTCTTCCAGTCTTAAAACTAAGAATAAAGCTGAAGTCCTTTGCAAATCCTCAGCGTATTGAGTTTATACTGATATTCTGCAAATGCTTTCTCCACCAGAGATTCAAGAGCAAAAATTCATTAATAATCAAAAAGCATAAGAAATGAGGGTAGGATGGAAGTGGAAAGAATGAAAGGAGGAAATTGGTACGCATTACATTTTGCTAAAGACTAGCTCATTTGTTTTTGCTTCTGCATGTGCACTTTTGATCATCTGTTCAAGACACATCCCTAAACAAATCCACATACCTTTACCGAAGCCAGTTACGCTTTACAGAAATCATAAGATAATCAGATCCTCATAAATCCTATAGCAATTTCCTGTTGGTGCTTTTATGAGTGGAAATTGAAAGAAATAAAGATTATGCATATTTGTAATGCCATACTTATGAGGAGAGGAAGACTGGGGATGTAAGAACCAGTCAGTTTTCATTACACCAAACTGTCCTTCTGGACATATATGTGCCCCTTATCAGCTGTGAAAAGAAGGATAAACAAACATGCGAACTAGAGCTTTTATCAGACTGACCACTAATCATAAATCAACTTACTCAAAGGGTTTTACAGATCAGTAGAACAAAGGCTTCTTAACCCTATTTAAATAGGTTTGATTAATACAAATACTGAAGATGCAGAGGAAGCAGTTGAACTGTTTTCAGTAAGAAGCCCAAATCAAAGTCATTTTGTAGAAATACTGTTTACTGATTCAGGACTAAATGATGGAACCGTTAGGGGAAACATGAAGAAGCAGCAAATATAATGATTCAAAAGAGGATATAAAAGACCACTGTAAAATGGTACATTATATATAAAACATATCTTGGGCATTACAATTACATGAGTGTTTTTGTTTTCATATTAAAAAAATCCTGGATAATGCAATTTGTGTCAGGATGGTCAACTTCATAACATTGTTAAATAACTTCAAAATAATTAGAAATTATAAAATTAGGCAGCCAGTGAGATTATGAAATTATGCTTTAGTTTAGAATTTACTCTGAGTATGTAGTGGGCTAAGAGTTATTGAGCACTATTTGCAGTATACACATTTTCTGTCTAAAAGGTATGCTTTATAGAAGTCCTAATAACAGTGGTCATCAGTGGGATTGGAGTACTTTAATTACCCTTTGCTGTTCTAAAAGTTCTGGCTTGCTGCTTTGGTGTTCGTTTTATTTCTCAAACTATAGTCTGGAATGCGTATATGTTATGTAATTTTTCATATGGTTTGTCATGTATTATTTTTCCTTTACTTATTTTAATATAGCTATACCTAGGAAGCCTGCTTTACAGGAAAAAAAAAAGCAGATACATTTCAATAGCTATCTAGATTTCATGCATTGGTGATGTTTCAAACGCAGGCTAATTAAAAAAGGTCTTAACTGAAGATGAGGAGGAATTACAGAGATGAAACTGGATGGTTTGTGGAGTAGAATTGTTTCTTTTTTGCTTTTCTTTTTTTTTTTTTTCTTTCCCAAGTTGTCTATGGTTTAATCTCCCTGTATGTAATTGTCATTAGAGCATGATATTTTAGAAGATATATTTATTCTTTATAGGAATGAATCATCACGAACTTCTTGATAATTAAAAAGTCAGTGTTATTTTATCTATATTCAATGAATCTATTAGCTTTTCTTCCTCTTTTTTTATTTTTTTTTATTTTTTTATTTTCATATTAATTACTGTTAAAAGCCCAGTGTGTGTCAGCTGTGCATTGATTGTATGACTACATGAGAAAATGTGCTCAGTATACCAATCTAACTGCTGTTCTAAACTCTAAACTACAATACCGGTTCTACAGTAAGATTTGGACTACACTGTGCTCTGACTACATTGTGCTCTGAAAAACATTAAAGAAAATAAAATCTATTTTCATGAAAATATACTTGTTATGCATTTCATAGCTTCCCAAAACTTATCGACCTGTATACCATTGCAATGTGGATACCACCTTTTGTGCTCAATCATCATGAAAAAGGTTTTTATTCCTCATCCATTTCTGTTATGGATTTATCATCTGAATGACAATTATTACTGAGTGACAAAATGTATTGTACCATACAGTGTTAGAACCCATGCAGATTTCTGAACACGATTCATAAGAGTTCTGGTGGTTTAGTATATTCCAGGATTAGTCCTGTGTGGAAAGAGCCCAGGTCTTCCCTGGCATTTTTTAGTTCAGAATTAATTGTGCCTTATGGAAATTCTTAACAGGAGAATGAAGCCTTTTTTATGCTAAATATCTGCAAGGGGCTGCACTGAACACAGATGACTTCTCATTCAGTGACTATGAATCCACATGTATTTATTCATGTGTCAATAATTCTACTGTTTTCACCCCCATTATTTCATTCTGATCAGGGAAAACTTTGGCTATATGGACAAAATGTAATCATGCTTCTCTGTCAGGAAACGTCTTTCTAATTTATGCAGCTGTCGGAAATAAATTAAATTATTCCTGAATTTGTTCATCTTTTTCAGGTGAGTGCTGGTCTCTATTACTGATGGGACTTTGGCATTTCCCTGATAGGATGAAATTTTAGTCTTTGAAATAGGCAGTCCTTTTCAAGGCCTTAAAAATGTAAAGCATATACAAACACTTTTAAAAAATTATTGTTCTTTGAGATACTAATAAATGATACATCAGCAATGATGCACTGATAGTCCTTGGCCCTGGCAGCAGAACTTAATTAATCTGTCTAATTTATTGATCAATTTAGATGTAAAAACCCTTCAGAGCTAAAATTAGCCTTTCAGTCATTCTGAGTTATGAAGTACAATTTATTACATACCTTCCATAAAAGGGAAATTAGAAAAAAAAAATAAATAAAAAAACAGTCATCTAAAAGGTGCTAGCCAGGCTGGCAAATTTGCTTCTAAAAGCTACACTGGACTCTTAAATTCACAGTAGTTTCTACTTCATGTCAATTTGTAATGGAAACAGATCTGCTAGATTAATTACTTTCTATACCTTCTAAATGGTATAATAGGTAACTGCAGTGTTACTCACGTTTTCCAGTTAGGAGGTTAAACAGCCACTCATAGACCCATAAAAGAAAAATCTCTGAGTTATCTGAAGTTTTAAACTGTATAATGACAGAAATGGTTTACGATACTTCTGATACTCAAAAATTCTGAAGAGAAACAAGGAAACTGCATGTCCCAATACACCTTGACACTTAAAATAGAACAGAGTTTGCAGTTTAAGAGAACTTGAATCCCAGCAGTTTCATGTACAGAAGAGTCAAACAAATTGCTCTTCAGCAAAAGTAAGACATTTTCAAACCATGCCTTTTATCATGAACACTTATCTGTGATTCAGTTCCAAATGCATTCCACCAGAACAAGCTTTCTTCAAGTATCATAAGCAATCTTAATGATATATATGAAGATGCAATAGAAATATTTACCACACACAGACTTACGTATTAGATTAACACAAAGATAGGCAGATAGCATTTTTTAAAAAAATACATATTATTTTCAGCATTTTGATTTAATTAATATAATTTTTCAACATTTAAAATCAGAAAGAAAAGCATTTTGTTTTCTTTTTCTCAACAACTGTGTTCTGACACACAGTTTCAGTTAAAGCAAGAAAAGCACTATCTTTGATACACTAGTTAGCACTCTTCACATAACAGGTAGAGACACCTTTAGCACTGTGCAGGTTGTTAAAGGATTTCATCTGCTCTAGGAAAGATGCAGTTATATGACAAAAAGTAAAGGCCAGAGGTAGTTTTCAAAGGCATCCCTAAAAGAACTAGACGGCTTTGTACTTCTAGTTATGTAGTAGATTTACTTAACAGCCTTGAGCATTCAAGATTGCATTAAATTCTTCTTTCTTTAAGGCGTTTTCCTTCACTGAATTGTTTCCGCAGAAGCTAGAACTGCGGGATGCATCCTTTTGAAAGGGAGCCTACAAGGTAAAAAGGAAAATCATCCCAATAGAGAAGGTAGCCAGGAAGAAGGAAGGAACTTTATCTTCTGAAGGAGAGCCCTCCTTAGAGCACAGCCAGAGGAGTACCTCAATGGCTCTGTACAGCCAAGTCCCAGCTGTACCTGCTGTGTGCCCCAAGGTTGCCTGGACTCGTACCAGCCTTCAAT
>VYZM01008054.1:141043-154785 GCA_013398915.1 Dromas ardeola
CAGAATAACATATTATGGCATGAGTTTGACACATGAGAACATCAAAGTTATGAATTTCTCCTTTTCATCTCAAGCACTAATTGGAATAAGTAACTTATATTAAAAAAATCTGGTGTTAGTAAAGATCTGAAAGACAATCTTAGCTCCAGAAATATTCAAGTGGATATTTTTTATTGCCCTAAGTTATTTGGAATAAAACAATATTCTAATCATAAGTAACAAAGTTGTTACGAAGCACCTTCTGCACAGGCATCTCACCATATGTGTTTCTGAAGTATTGGTGTCGTTGCAGGAGATTGCCATAGATCATCATCACTAACTTTACTGGAAAGGCTTCTGGCTGAGCGTGCATAAAGCAAAACGAATAGCAGCAAAATGACAAGCGGCAACTTAAGTTTATTCTTCACTGAAGAGAGATACATTTTGTTTGCTTGCTTTACAGACAACTTAAAAGAGGAGAAAATTATAAATAAATAACATGGAGGAATATAGAATTCTAAACATGCTCTTAAATTATTTGTTTTTTTCCTAACATTATTAATGAATAAACCATGACGTAGGCAAACCATCTAACCTGGTGCAAAACAGCAAAGGCAGCTATAATGAAACATTCTTTCACTATGAATTAGCACAATGTAAGAGACAATTAGTGTTTGATAGGCACGCTCCCTAGAATATAGTTTACATTAGATATTCCTTTGCCAGTATATCTGAGTCCATAACTGCCTGAATATAAATCACTTTGGGTGAAATACCAACAGCAGTGATGGATCCCTAGAGCTCCGATTCTTGTATCACGAGTCAAATCATCAGTTTTTCTATAGCCTTAGCTGACTTCAGAGAACAGAACCCTACATCAAGGGACTACCGTACATTCCCATTCTCTTCATAATGTAGCCCTCTATAGCCATTTTTTTCCAATATCAACCTGAAATAGAATTTATTTCCCTGCAGATAATTTCTCTTAGCATAGTTGCACATCCACAGAAATAGGACAATTTTGTTTCTCTTTATATACGTAGAGCCTTGCACAATGAAGTTGTTACACTTGACTATGACAGCACTCCAATAACACCAAGGAGGTATTTCTCCAATTTCTTATCCCCTGAGAGAGCAGCAAAATCAAAGCAAAATTGTACAATCCATTAACAATTTAAGGTTTTTATTTGTTCCTAAAAAAACCTTTCCTATCTGTTTGAATATCACACTATTTTCTCCTATGTTACTTCCTCTAAGTCAGAATATATTTACAGTGATATTTAATAACTGAAGGAAAATACTATTAATATTTTTCTCTGTTATTATTCTAGGGTGCTTATCAGCAACAGTAGATGCTTGTATACAGGTATGAGGATGGTTCTGTTATATAGTCCAAAATTACACAAAACAAAACATCTTAAAACCAAGTGAATTTTATGGTTGTGTTTTTGACCCTCAACATGATAAAATTGAAAAAGATAATTATAAAATATGAGTAGAAAAAAAAATACAGTTTTTTTTGGCTACGATAAATCTATACTGGGACATTGATAGATTAGGCTTACACCAAGCACATCTAAGACGAGAGACTATCATAATTACTCATCTGTTGCATTTCCAGTTTTCAAGATTTGAACGCTATGACAAGCAAAAGCTAGACTGTCCTTTTCAAAACCTCCCTATTGCAGCTGAATCTGTCTCATTGTTTTCCTCATCTACATTATAAGGAGAACCCTGGTATTTCATTTACAAAAAAAAAAGAAATACATTACATGTTAAATACAGGAATTGAAAGAAACTGAAGTAAAAACTGAGTCATAAGTAGAGAACTGAAATAATATTTAAGACCATCAGGAAAACACAATCTTGTCACAGAGAAACTTGCATGAACAACGATGACCTTTCTCTTCACGCTGGGATACTTTGTCATACAGCAGAATACCGCACTGCGCTTTTCCAGGTTTGGAATTTTCATCTTTTGTTTTCCAGATTAAGGCGATTTGTTTGTTCTGGTTGTGATGTACCAAGGTTGGAGTTCTGCACTCAATTAATTTCAGCAGCTATTGAGCATAGCCCTATGTCTCTGGAATTTTCTTTTTGGTATTTTCCCATCTACAAAACGAGTAAGTTTAATTTCAGGAAAGAATGCTAGCCAGAGAAATAAAAAATGATTGTCATTAGAGAAGAGATAAAACCGAAAGGTCTAAGGAAGCAAAAGCAGAATAAAGCGAAACAGAACTGCAGGACCTAAGGACATATCAGATCACTCAGGAAAACTAAATGTGGAAAAGAAGCCTCTAAATTTTCACATTTATTTTTTGCATTATTCAAGGGAAACAGACTCCCATTATAATGTGGTGGAGGAGGCTAAGGAAAAGGTATTCCCTATCCCCAAAGACTCTGCAGAATATATAGAATTAAGCATTTCAATTAACAAACAAGCCTGAACAACACATGAAATTTTGAATTATCTATTTAGAGGACTAACAAGAGTTCTGCAAAAAGGCTTTCAAATACAAACAAAAAAGAGTTTGTACAAAACACAGAATCTCCCGACACTGAAAGAATATGAGGATGAACAGAGCTTTTTTGTTCGTTAGCTCGTTTTTTGTTTACGACATCTGTGTCCAGTATAATAAGCTGTATTGAAGAGACTCCCTACCATAAGAGAAATTTTATAGATATTAATGAAATCCCAGGCTTGTGTGTTATGTATATACTTATACAAGGTACTAATCTGCTACCAGCCCACACACATGCATCACACACAAGCTTGTCACCAAGATGGTGATTAATAAGAGTGCTTCTTATTAGCATTGGACCGCTAACTTTTTCTGACTCATGTTGGCAGGTGTGCCTCTATTGCTGGAGGCAACTGCGATAAAGACAGGGAGATCTAGAAGGAATCATTGAACCAGCCAGGCTTGGGAATGAAATTAGAGATTTGCAACCTGTTATTATGATTTCAGTGATGAAGGAAATAAATCCAAGGATGTGAGTTTGAACTCTTGCACCATTCACAGCCCTTACCAGTATGAGAATGTAACCCGCTCAGAGATTTTCACACGCAGGCATTGTGAAGCTTTATTGTTTCTTTTGATAGCACAGGGATTGTGAGACTCCATGTGGCTCTGCCCCAGAGGCAGCTCTCAAAAGCCCTACTGTCTCAGCTTATGAGTCACTCAGACTGCCTCTGGCTCTCAGAAAGGCTCAGCAGTGCTGATGATACCATGACTCTTTGCCATCCAGATGAGATCAGTCCTTCAGACTGATGCAAAGTGGAAAGAATGAAATGTGTTTTCGCTAGCATCCTCCTTACTTGTCACTGTACACACTCTGCACCTAGGCAGGAAAAGCCTGGATGAGCAAATGAAAAGCCGAAAAATGACCACTTTTAACATGAAGAATGAAATCACGATAAGCAACATATGATCTACCTACAAACCACAATTTATAAGCTATCCATACTATTCTACTCTTCTAAATACCGAGAAAAGAGACTTCTGATGCATTCGGAGAGATAATATCTCTTTGAATAATTCAAATTGGGCTTTTAAATGCCAAGCTGACACACAGTTACCCTAGCTGGGCACAGGAAGCACTCATTTGGCTACCAGGAAGACCAACCACATGAGCAACAGCTGGAATTTACACGGGTGTTAATCCTACAAATAGTAACAGATACCATCAGTCTGGTGTTTTTTTCTGCGAGATGCAGCAGACTGTTGGCAGAGGAGACAAAGATGGTCACACTTCTCTCGCATGCTCAAGCTGTGCTTCACAAGCCATATTGCCATTTCACAATGAAAAATAAACTGACATTATGTAGAGTGCTGTGCAACTGAAGACATTACTTATTGGTTTTCTCCTTCTGAATTTTAAATTTTACATGGGAACACACAGTGATATAGGCCTATATTTGCTTAGATAGCTGAGGAAGTGCCACTGCATCTTTAGAAATGTTAACCCAATTAGTAAACTTCAGATCTCAGAGGACTAAAAGAAACCGTGAAAGCCATGTATAAAAAACGCACACAGTTTGAGCTCGTACAATAAAAAAAACCCAGCCCATCAAGTTCACATGCTAAAAGGTGACTGAGATAGAAAGACTCCCAATTAACATACACTGCTGGTATGCCATTATAATCTTGTAATGAAGGAACTATTTTACTGTTCAAAATTACTTTAGGATTTCATGTGCAAAATATGCTCAACAGAAACAGTTTTTACGCCCACACAAAAATTTTAAACGTATTTTTTAAAATGTATGTCAGTTATAACATGGGAGAAAGTTTGAATAGAAACTTTAATATTTTTATTCATTCATTTTTCTCATCATGCAGGAAGGATGGGAGTGCAATTTTTTTTTTTTTGTCCTTGCCCAAAGACAAAGAAATAATGAGAAGCACTGGATGGATATACTTCCATTTACAACCATCAAATAAAAGACACTAGCAGTTGCCTGAAGGCATGAAAGACACCTTTGGGATTAGCACTTTGTAAAATTCTTTTAGCTTAATAGACAAATGGCTGTTTATATACAATATATAGAAGTTCCTATTCCTCCGACACTTAAATCCTCTTACTCAGAGAAAAGGTACATGCTTTGTGATTACAAATCCATTGGCACACTTACCAAGCAAATAGTCATAAATAAAAGTGGAAGAGAAAGAAGGCTGTACTTCAGTCTTGCAGATGTTACCCAAATTTGGGGCTAGATTTCAGCCACAGTTACTCATACTGTTCCCCTCAAATATCTATTTGTTTTACATAAATTGATTGCTTGTCCTATATTTGGCACTGAAACCTCTTTCCACTGTTCTTTGCAACACTATAGCAAAGCAAAAATGGAAAACATCACAAACTTCAATCCTTAGGGTTTTATCTGAATCTCAGTCCTTGAGTTCTTGAAGTGAAATTACCTGAGAAGAAAAGGAAGAAAAAAGATGACAGACCTCTAATACGGCTGAGTTGGAGAGGGAGAAGGGGGTGACAGGGAAGAGGAGGAGCCTGTAGCCCAAGTCTAACAATGCATTTAGTCGCTTGCATTCGGAAATATGGGAGAATGTAGCGATGAAGATGAAAAAAGGAGAGAGAGATTAAATGAAACCAGCCAAAAATCCAATAGAATACATAGAAAAAGGCAGATTTATTTTAATCTTGATATTTCTAATAAAAACTTTAATTTCCAGAGGTCTGTAAGATAACCATAGAGTTTAAAAAAAAAAAAAAACTGAGTCCATCAGTGTAGTATTTATTATACATGTTAAATATAAGTATACTATTTCAACAGATTAATAGACTGAATCAGGAAAGGAAAAATGTTCTTTGACAATTAGAAATACTCCCATTGAAAATACAGGAATCCAGAAACTATTTTATCGGATCTATTGACACTCTTCTATGCATCTTGGGCAGAGTGGACAAAGCAATGCTATCTTCATTCTACCTTTTAAAAAACTAACATATTATAAAAAACTGTATTAGGGACTAAATTATACTGGAAGAAATGTATAAATGTCGTTTTGTAATACCGCGGAGTACCATCTTCTGCTTTGAGAACAAACTAACACTGTCAGTGTGCTGTTGTGCAGTGTTTAGCAACAATTCATAAATCCTGAAACAGAAAAGGGCCGTTAATATGGCAACATATACACAAAACTAGCTACAGGACAGTTTTGAAATAATTCCTACTTGAACTGGAAAATACTTTTAGGAGGAAAAAATTCCTTGTAGTGGGCTGCCAGACACCCACAAAGCCATCTTTATTAAAAAAGAGAATCCACCACAATCATTCTTCCAAAGGTTAAACACTCATACTGTGAAAACGTCTGCCTGATATCTAATCTGATTTTCCAGCTTCAACCTTCAGCCATGTTGGAACTTTCAGTATTCATGATTTTTACTGCTACATCATGGGTATTTGTATTCATAAATGTCAGGGCACATTAGAAAGAATGATGCTTTTAAGCATTCATTTTCATAAATTCATTTGGTATTCACTGCAATAACAGTAGTTGGGAGAAATTCATTTTGTAGTAATGTGGATGTCATATCTGTTTTAAAAAAAACTTTGTTCCAATCTAGCATTATTATAATATTAAAATTAGGTGCCACCAGACACTTCAAATAAAGATTTATGATGTAGATGTGTAATGTAAGCAAATCATTGCCTGATTATTAGTTAAAAATGATAGCACAGAGGCTGTGTAGGCCATCTCAAAATTTACCATCAGGAAGGTTTAACTGACTAAATTCTGGAATAATTTCCTGTAAGAAATAAACAACCTGCACCACTCAAAAATCCGTCCCTGACTGTTCGGCTTCTGCCTAACAAATCTTTAAGTCTGCAAAACATACACATAGAATTATCAGCCTGTCAACTTTGAAATACTAAAATGCAATACACCTGCCCTTTCCTCTGAGGCTGTAATGAACTCCAAAGATCACATCCACTTTAAAAGAAAGAACTGGTTTAAAAACACTTTAAAAAAAAAAAAAATCAAAACCACACACAACAAAACAAGCAGACAAGCAAAAACACAATTTGTTTAAGAAAAAAAGTTAATGAAAATGAAGAAATAAGGATTATTACAAGTCTTATTTTAAATACTGTAGAAAAGTGATGACAGATCTCTGAGATTAATTTTTGGAGAATTTTCAGTCTTGAAATTTCTCCCATTACCTCAACATACTTTTTCAAACTTTGTCACTTTTAAAAAAATCAATGAAGAATGATTAAATGCTAGTGGAATAGAAGGTTTTGGTTGTGTTGTTTTGTTTTTGCCTTTTTTTTTTTTAATACATAATTACCAGCTCTTCAGAATGATTTAAATGTCAATGTCATGCTTGTTTTAACTAAATCTTTCGCCATCACACAGTCAGTGAAGTAGAAATCAGGTTGTAAAATAAATGAGGAAAAACCTGCCCTCTACCAGCTGTTTCAGTGATTCACTGATTAAAGGTTTTAAAAAAAAGAACAAACCAGAATTTCATGCCAGATTGCTCAGGTTAACTAGTTTCTCTGAAGTGCCAGAGTATAACCTGAGTGACAACGTTTAGAAGGATGAGTTATCTCTTTACCCCAGTAATCATTAGGATACAAAAATATACAAATCTTATGCATGATAAAGACTGACAAGAAGAGGCAATAATTCCACAAAAGGAGCAATCAGTTCTGCATGTCAATAGAACTAGCAGTACAGCAGAACAAACCATAATGTACCCCAGTGACCTGAAGGCTTATTGAGATTAGATATTGGTGGTAGAGGAAGGAATAGAACAACAACAAAAAATTTTTCACATTCAAAACAGTGAAGAAGTGAATTTTTACAACAGTGAGGTTGTGGATCTGCTTTCCTGGGAGGTTTCCAAAGCTGAGGACACCTCCGCTGAGCAGGAAAGCTACAGGCTGGAAGTAGAGCCTTATCCAACAGCCTCCAAGAACCTTTCTATTACTACAGTCCACTGTGGATGTTTTTGATTGACTGCACATCTACAATTTTTAATGGACATATTTATTCTTTGTTGAATTACAGGTATATATGGAAGTATGTGGAGTTAACTGAAGATTTTTATAAGCAAACAACTTGACTGTGTCTCAGGAGGAACTATTTGGCTCTTCCAGTACTTAGGAACACCATGTATAATTACAGAATTTAGATTTAATGCAGCCTATGTGCCTGAAGTGGTTAATAACCTATGAACTTCATAGATCTCTAAAATCTGAGATGCATAAGTTTAACATCAAATTTCCACTATTTCAGAATCTTAGCTATTGTTCATTGCCGTTCAGAAGTTTCATAAAGAACCCATTAGCTGTTCAAAGGGTGAAATAGAGAATTGAATGGTCAGACCAAGTAATTTTGGTTGTCTAAGAAATACTGATGATTTAGGGTTTCTGTTAATGGCAAAAGCATCAGGCTTCCCACAACCGGCACTCTATTCTCTGCCAAAGCATGACAAATGATAAAATAAGATGTTCTGAATATTGACATACCCTATGTCCCAGATCACAGCAGAGTACTGTCAATCCAGCAGGAACATCTGTTTACATATTACTATGTGCTTATTGCAAGAGCTTGGGATTTTGAGTCACAGTTGATTACCTTTCTTTAGAGGTGAATCAGATTAAAAGTTATGGGCTTTGGGGTTTGGGTGGGGTTTTTTGGTTGGTTTGTTTGTGGTTTTTATTTTTTTAACAAGCACATAGCAGTACATAGGGAAAGTTTCTCTTTCATGGTACACAGATCTAAACCAAGCTGCTAAGACGTGGGAACTTAACGGATTTGGATAGGACAGATGCCAAAAAAAACCCAAAGCTCATTTCTGCATAATGAAAAATATTAGCAAATTAAAATACTACAGGGTTAGTGCACAATGTTGAAACAAGACCACATTCATCGTACTAATCGGCAAGACATTAAGCAATAAGAAATTATAAACAAATTGAAGGTATTCTTATTTTAGATCTATCAGGACTCTATATGTTGTTAGAAAGGTAAATACAGAATACAAATTGTATTACCTTTACTGAAGGTAATTGCTGTCGTGTTGCAATGTATTTTTATGAGAAGGGGATCTATTTGACTTGTGCATACATTTCAGATTTGCAGTAGATCTCTAAACAGCATAATTTCTGTTGAATCTATTGAATCATGACAGACAAGGAACAAAGAAGCCAGAATATACATTGTAGCAATTGTTTATTTGGATCACTGACTCCTGTAATCTCTGCAAAGAAAGGAATATACCAAATTCCATAGAAAATTCTCCCCCAAGGAAAATTAAGCCAAAAAAAACAAATTTAGATTTCACTCTCTCTGTTTGCAGGTAATTCTAATGTTAAAGTAAAATGGAGGTATGGGATAAAAAGATGTTTGCCTAGTTTTCTTTAGGAATGAAGTACCGTTTGAGGAAAGAGAAACATGAGACAACTCATGAAGGGAGAACTCATCACAGATGTAATAACAAATAATTATTTGAATACAGTATCATTAACCACAAACCAATGTGGATTTTATTTTTATTTCTCCTTTTATTATGTTTCCCATCTGCTAAAAAAATTTCCATGGCATTCAATTTATATAAGCTAGAGTATCTTTCAAGGATTTTGTTACAGCTGACACAAACCTCACTTAAATTCACAAACACACTGTTGCAATACGAAAGCCTTCTGCTTAAAAATCACTAATCAATAGTGATGCTTTCAGTTTGTCTGAATAAGTGAAGAAATTTCATCACATACAAATGAAACCTGACCAGATGAGGTGTCAAGCCTCGATGCATTTGTTAGAGAGAGTGCATGATTTGGCTTCATAATTGACAGACCTTGTAGTGATCTGGAAAACATGAAGGAAAAGATAAAAAAATGGAATCTGAGTACATTTTCTCTTTGCATTCTGCTTTTCCTCCAATGGAAGTTAACATTTGATAAACAACTATCTCTTTCTAGTGAAACAATAAACCACAGAAATGCTGTGTGGTTTCTGATGGAGAAATGTCTTATAATAAAGGTATCTGTTGCAAGGTGAGATGCCTGGAAATATTTTTTTACTATTTTTCCCTTGTATTTTTAGCACTGCTGAATGTGTTCTATGTCTGATCAGGTGTTTTTTGTAAAATGCCTCTTCAGCACCTCCTGGATGGGGGAAAAAAAAACAACAAACAAGTTAGGAGTGTGTTGGAGGGAGAAAACTGTGGTTCCACTTAGGATTTCCTCCTTAACTTTGGGATAAGAAATCTAGAAAAAGAGACAGACATGACCTAAAGCATTGGGCCAGTTGTCACTACTCAAAGAACCAGGGAAGCTGTGGGATTTTGACTCTCACGGACAAGAAAGAACAAGAGAAATTTGGGGCATGGGAATAATTCACAGGCTGCCTTAAGGAAATTTGAAGAATGAGAAGAATGAATGTCAGAAACAGATCTGAATATGTTCTAGGTTTACCAGACTGTGCTGGATTACACCATTTTAAAATCTGGATAGTTAGTATAATCAAACTGACCTACCAAATAGATACAGAGAAGGCTTAATTAAGTTTAAATGTGAACGGACCTCAAGAACGTGAACTGCAGTACAAATCCAGGGGGCAAAATATGTGATTATAAGTAATCTGACAATATCTCAATAACTAGTCCTCCTACTTGCTCGCAATTGATTTGTCCCATGGTGTTTAGCATGAGTTATACTGATAAATACTCATGGATTATCAAGTTAGCAATGACGCTGAAAAGTTGCTGTGAGCTTTTTGAAAATGTTCCCATAATTGTTTTTAATTTACTCCAAAGAGCTATACTGCTATCACATTTATACAATCAGTTTAGTAATTAATAGGTTTTAATACATTTCAGAGGAAAGAAAGCTTTTCTACGATTTGTCTTATTTTTCAGGATAAATACTTCACTGTAAACTGTCATTGCACAGACAAACTCCAAGCAGCTACTGATTGGATCTAGGTTATCCAAAAATCTGACTAACATGCATTTAACTTTGTCTTCAGCTCATGTTTTTCTGAAAAGAAAGCTTTAGGACAGATGATGAAATATTTATTATTTTGTATGCCTGCATGAAAAACAAATAATAATGTTCAATGGCCCACTGTCATGGCACTAGGTAGAGGGGGTGGGGGGTCAGAGGGGAACTCTGTTCTGCTACTGTTTATATTGAGGTAACCAAGCCTATGGCATGATCCAGTAAATATATCCAGAGGATTTGCCGGTTCTGTCATAACAAGGATTTGGAAGTCAACTTTGTCAGAAAGCAGAGAGTCAGAAGATAGAAATTTTAATCTAGCATACACACTTCTCTCTTCCTCAACTCTTAATCTTAATATAAAAAGAAAGGAATGTGTGCAGAAATATGCAGGGACTGTCTCATATATTTTTTGGGGGTGTTCAATTGTTTTATCTATTATTTCTCAGAGCACCTAGGCACCCAGTCTGTAACATCAAGTCTAAAAGCAAACACTATGCAGGCAGAAAAAAAGTGATGATGTATCTCTAGTAGTATGTGAATTATTCTCAAATGGGTCCTAGGTGAGAGAAGTTAATGATATTCTGACCTAGTTAAACTACAGACTGTGAATCCTAACTTTCTTCCCAATTTTCTAGTCAAAAAGAGAGTCCCTTTACTAAAAAATCTACACTGTAATCAGTGATTTTTATGGCACTATTTTACATTTCCCTGTAATGGCATTAGTTGCAAGCTGATAACAATTCTGTCCAAAACCCAAGGTTTTTGGTAGGACTTGCTCTCTCAGCAATACAGATACCTTTAGAATTGCCATCTTCACAGTAGCAGTTCTGTGCACAGGTAATAGTATCAATATTCATAGGAGAAAATCATTGAGACAAACCCAGCGCTCTATACAGACACGCATTATGTTGCAAAACATAATGAGATGCTAGGCAAGACGGTGAATGCCAGGAAAAAGGCTAAAGATACAGATTTCCATTTGACTGGAGTTCTACGGAAAGTAGAAATAAGAAACGAGGGTTATGTCACTGTTAAGTAAAAGCAATTTTTTGGCCCATTGGCTCTGTATATTTTATTGTAGAGTTCACAACTAAAGAATATAAATTTTTCCTCCTTCTCAGGCTGCCTTAATTTAATTTTTTGTCTTGGTTTTTATGTCTAAGTAAAATGAGTTGGTAATTATTAGCAATGAAAGAAATAATTATATGTTCACAATTACTTCAGTGAATAAACTGTAATTATGGAGCTTTCTATGACAACACATTGGACATTACGTTCTTCAAGTGTAAGTTATACCATGTACTCTTAAACACATGATTATATTTTTTTCTGAACAAGTAAAGGGAAGTGTTGATTGGATTTACAGTCTATATATTTCTTATATTTACAACTGAAGGAAAGCTTGCTGTCCCAACCCTTAGTAATATAAATTGACAATATTTATTGCAGCCAATAAGGACAGCAGATTCATACCGACTGAAGATGCATTCTACTTTATTTAAATGTTGATTTATAATGTAATGTATAAAGGAATTAAGATAATCTAGTTGTAAACTTTGTTTTAAAGCTCTGAAAATATACCAGATTCCTCTGTGAAAAAACAGCAATGAAAATGAACAGGAAAACAAAAACAGAAATAGCGATGGATATTTATACTTTTTCAGCTGAACCATGAGGTAGTAAAAGACAGGTACCATTTTAGGAATTTAACTTTTTAGTAAAAACTTTTTTTTTAAACAGACAGATTCAAAGGAACATGTTTTCACCTGTTTCTTCTGTTTCCTACACTCTCCTTACTTCAAGAATACTTTGTAAATAAGCTAATATCTTAAGTGTGCTCTGCAAGCCTATCCTTTTCGCATTCTGCAAAGTGAAGGAAGAGAATCCATTTGAATGCATTCATTTCATAAAGCCATCCTCTATTACCACCTAGGAAATAGTACTTCTTGAGTAAGTTTCTGCAAAGCATGTGTTCTGATAAATTTCTTTAAATAGGAGAAAATACAACTCATATGAAAAGTGGATAGTATGAGACCTTGATGTAACAAATAGAAAAACCTTAGTTAAATGTTTAAATGATGGTAAACTTTGCTGCATTAAGAATAAGGTTTCTAGACTAGGTTGCGATGACATAACAGCAGTACATTGTAAGTAATATTAATTTCATAAACGTGTTTTCTTTCAACCTTACCATAGAGAAGCCCTAAAACCCAAGAATCCTGACCATGTTCATACTTAACCCAGCAGTTTGACCTTAGAAGCTCTTTCTCCTTCTCTGACCTTTTCCCATTCTTTAGAGTGAGAAAAAAATGAAGGAAATACAAAATTTGTCCTCTAGGAGGACTCTACTTCACCATATAGAAAGCATACTTTGTTTTGGTGACAGCTTTTATTCACACCGCAGGCTGGAAAGGGCAACATGTATCCTTGGGTAAGGGCTGTCTCTGAAGGTTATTCTTTCAGTGTATATGTATTCGGTGTACCTGGCAAAGTTTTGGTAGCAGAGAGGCTAGAGGGGTGGATTATGTGAGAAGATGCCAGCAGCTTCCCCCATGTCCAATAGAGCCAATGCCAGCTGGCTCCAAGACAGACCTGCCACTAGCCAAGGCTGAGCCCCTCAGCGAACTTGGTGGCACCTCTGTGATAACATATTTAATAAGGGTAAAAACTGCTGCACAACAGCAGCTGGGAGAGGAGTGAGAATATGTGAGAGAAACAACTATGCAGACATCAAGGTCAGAGAAGAAGGAGGGGGAGGAGGTGCCCGGAGCAGAGATTCTGCTCTAGCCCGTGGGGAAGACCACAGAGAGGCAGACTGTCGTCCTGCAGCCCATGGAGGTTAACAGTGGATCAGATATCCACCTGCAGCCCACGGAAGACCCCATGCCAGAGCAGGTGGATATGCCCTGAAGGAAGCTGTGACCTTGTGAAGAGCCCATACTAAAGCAGGCTCCTGGTTGTACCTGTGGCCCTGTGGAGAGACGCCCACGCAGGAGCAGATTTTCTGGCAGGACTTGTGACCCGACGGGAGATCCATGCTGGAGCAGTTTGTGAGAACTGCAGCCCTTGGGAGGAATGGACAGTAAGGTGGATAGAAAACTGGTTGAAAGACAGAGCTCAGAGGGTAGTGGTTAGGGGCACAGAGTCCAGTTGGAGATCAGTGACGAGTGGTGTTCCCCAGGGGTCAGTACTGGGCCCAGTCCTCTTCAATATATTCATCAACGACTTGGATGAGAGGATAGAGAGCACCCTC
This sequence comes from Dromas ardeola, assembly GCA_013398915.1. Lineage (NCBI taxonomy): Eukaryota > Metazoa > Chordata > Aves > Charadriiformes > Dromadidae > Dromas > Dromas ardeola. Next base: position 154,753 of record VYZM01008054.1, read on the forward strand.
AGCAAGTTTGCTGATGACACAAAGCTGGGGGGG
>VYZM01008055.1:230-37013 GCA_013398915.1 Dromas ardeola
TTGCCCCTTGTCCTGTCACTACAGGCCCTGGTCAAAAGTGTTTCTCCACCCTTCCGATAAGCCCCCGTTAAGCACTGAAAGGCCCTTATAACGTCTCCCCAGAGCCTTCCATTCTCCAGGCTGAACAACCCCAACTCTCAGCCTTTCTTCACAGGAGAGGTGCTCCAGCTCTCTGACCATTTTTGTGGCTCTGCTCTAACAGCTCCATGTCTGTCTTGTACTGTGGGCCACAGAGCTCGACACAGTACACACAATGCCCACAGCAACTCTATCACAGAATAGCTATGAATAAAATTTATATATATAGATGCAACAGTACTTAGACATAAGAACGGCAAATAGCTTTTTTATTATGCCCAGCTGTAGCTTACAAACTTTTATTTTTATTACTTATCTACCCAGTTTAAGCCATCATCTCTATTTTCAGAAGAATGAGCCTTTGCTTTTTAGTTTGACCAAGACTTAAATTACATGAACAGTCAAGTTAGCAGAGAATAGTACCCTAAAACAGATATTAGTAAAAAGTTATTGGATTACTGAATACTAGGCACACTAGCAGAGCTTAGACACTAACTGTATGCCAGTCTTGAGTTTCTGGCCTAAGCACCGAGGCACTTTACGTAGTACCAAAGGACAGATTGCTTTCCTTAAGTTCCTATCCAAAAAGGCACATGCTGATCAAGACGACATAATTCTTCACAGAAATTAGTGGAGTAATATTTCAAATCTTACAACAGAACAGCAGAAGACCCATCCATGAGTGCTAGGATTTAGATCCTTCTACTCACCAAATGTAACATTGATAATACTTATTTGAACAAGAGCAAAAGTTGATCTTTTTCAGAAAACATTACTCTGTCCTGGGACACTGTTCAGAGAACAGAAGTGAAAATAAAACTCTAGCTAGATGAGTAATTGCACCAAGCCAGAAGGCTGAAATCAAGTTCTTGCCCTCATCCTTTTTTCTTCTCCTTGAGAGGGACTATTGTTTTAAGGAAGCTAAATGTTTTTTTAACATGATCACTGGCAGCCAAACTCTGGTGTTGAATCCAGACATCCAAGCCTGCCTGTACAGCTTAAACATATTCCAGAATTGTTCTAGTCTTGTGGGATCCACTGTATGTGTAGTGAAGATCAGAAAGTAGTTACCCAGAAGCAAAATTCTTCAGAAGCGAATGATTTGAGACACACCAACATAACTGAATTGGTGGGAAAAGGAAAGATCCAATACTGCCAAAGCTCCTTCCAATTTTTATGTGTAGGCTTTTTACAAGCTGGTAAACTCAAGCCCATTCAGTTGTTGTTCAAATGCATGCACTAGTGCAGAGCATATGAGCTATGTAAGTGAGCATACTCCTTAAAGACCGAACGTGATAAAACTTAAAGAAGTTCAATACTTGCTTTATCAGTTCTCTCAGAGCTGTGCCTAAACTCTCCTGGAATATGGGCTCGATGACATACCATAGACACTTCACTTCTCGATCTCAGAGCATCAGCACCACCTTCCTTCATGTTACTGTATTAAGGCCTCCAGTAGGCCACTTAATATTAAGCTTTTGAAGTTCACTGTCTGAAATTAGATTACCATTCAACTGGAATTTGAGTAGAAAAGCATACATGCATTTTGACACCTAACCAGCAAAAAGAAAGGACAAAAAAAATATTTTAGCAGAAGGGACAGAAGCAACACCTTAAGTTAATGTCTGTCAGGTAAACAGTAAGCCCAATCTTAGAAGCCTGTCAGGCTCAAGCCCAACAGCATTTCAGCTGAAAAATTTCTAGACATTTGCATGCAAATACACTACAAAATAATTTAATCATAAGAATTTAATAGTAATTAGTATACACACAAAATATTAACGTGTTTAAATTGCCTAGTGTTAAAAATTAAGGAAATGCATTACTTGAATTATGCCAAAGGGAAAAACCAAGACTGAACTAACAGGTGGCATTATTTACGTCCAAGTAAGTATTTGAAAAAGGTGTCTCCTATGGAGACACTCAAAACCCACGCCAACTAAGAATAAGCAAGAAATGCAACAGTAAGACCCAAAGTCTAAGTGGCACAGCCACTTTGCAGAATGAGGTAGCTACTAATTGAAATACAACAAGTCCTAACTGACAAAAAACTGCCTCTCCTCCAACTGCAGAAAAGCAACAGGATACAGACAGGAAAAACAACAGGATACAGACGTAGAACTTTAAAACACTGTAATTGCTTTTCATTTTGTTGATCAAATTAAGTTGTGTACAGGACCAGAGTAATATATTAGGAAACGTACATTACCACTTACTAAAATATTGAGATGTTATCTTACATTAGAAGATGTAAAGAGGCAAGGATGTGAGCATTTCACCATTGTGTACATGTGCCTGAACTTACAAACTTTGCATCACTTTGCACAAGAAGCTGTAATGCAAACCAATTTAATAGTGTATCATATCTATTACATCAGCTTTCAGTCAGCTACTGAATCACGGAATCTTCAGAGTTGGAAGGGACCTCTAGAGATCACCTAGTCCAACTCCCCTGCTAAAGCAGGACTGCCTGGAGCACATTACTCAGGACTGCATCCAGACGGGTCTTGAAAGTCTCCAGCGAAGGGGACTCCACACCCTCCCTGGGCAGCCTGTTCCAGTGCTCTGTCACCCTCACCATACAGAAGTTTTTCCTCATGTTTGATCGGAACTTCCTATGTTCCAGCTTGTGCCCGTACTGGGAACCACTGAAAGCCCCACGAGCTAAGGAAGTAAAAATCCATATTCTTACTAGCAAGTTATCCATGTGCATACACCATCAACAACTCAAAAGCTGTAGCCAGTTCATCTGAGCCATTTCAAAAGCTAATGACAGTAGCACTGTCCTGTCAAAAGCAAGAAGCACTGCTACCTAGTGAGTGTCAGAGCTCTGACATTCTCAGCAGCAGTGTTAATGTTGACAGGCATATGAATTTACTGGACCAGCACATTGAGGACTCAGTTGAGAACTCATCTGGACAGCCTCTAGATCTAGTCTGTTTTCTTCTTCATCCATTAAGGTTCAAGTTCACAATATATACAGCAAATATCTTAGCAGCACAATAGATTAGAAGGTGAGAATTCATACTGCTTTCAACAGCAGTTTAAGATGTGAAAGCTTGACCACAAATTCTCTTAAGATCTACAGAATTCAGATATTCTGCACTGTTCTGCTATATTTCATTCTGTTCCATGCAGTTTAGCAAGCACACATCATATCACCTTTAAAATACCCATAACACCAATATTGTTCTGGCAGATAAGGGAATCAACAAATTACAAGGATACTTGCAATGACTATGATGGACTACATTAAGCCATTATGCTTAAGTCTTCCTTAATACAGTTACAAGTTCGAAAGTAAATAGATTAGTTAAGATGTTGCTACGTAAATAAGGATATAAAAAAAGCAGTTTAAGACACTTCCACTTCACCTAAATGCCAAAAGCAAAGCAAAGTTCCCTCAAGAGATTCATTTAATTGTTACATTCATAGAAAATTAGCTATGAAGAACACTTGCTTCCTCCAGTAATCATTGAGTGGAGTCTTCCTTCTTCCAGATATTGTGTCCAGTTAGTAACTTGCATTAACATATTTCAACTGAACAGTTAATGTATTTCAACTATTCAAACTGTACAGATAACTTCCCCAAATGAAAGCAGTACAAGCTAACCTGACATTTTTGACCTTACCCAGTATCTGGTAAGGGAACGGACATGAACTTTATACTTTTGTCCCTGTTAAAGGGGACATTTCTACTGTCACTGCTAGACCCGGCAAGAATTTCACAAGTACCCAGTGAAGATAGCTCCCATTCTCTACAAGCGTACCTTAATAGAGCTTACAGTGGTGTAACATTCTAGGTTTCAGTTCCTGTGATGTTTCAGATGTAGATGAAGCTGTCATTCTGCTGATTAGCCTCTCCCAAAGCCCAGCCAACCAAGAGTGGGTCATAGCATGCTTAGATATAAAGAAGGTTCATATCCAGGTCCCAGATCTACCGGCCTGTTACCTCCAAAATGCGACAGAGCCAGGATTTTGACTGCCAGATGGAGAGTAACATCCAGAAACATGCATATCAGCCACACCTGGCTACCATGAAAATTTTCTTGGCCAAGTATTGTTACTTCACAAGTATAATTCCTACTCAGAACAGGAAGCATGGTCTCAGTTGATAATGATTTCTCAGTTAACACCTTTCTAGAATAAAGAAATCTGACATTTCTAGTGGTTCTATGCTCTGAGCTGCTACGTAACGAGTTTCCCCCAAGATGCAAAAAATCTTAATAGAATGGCCTGCAAAAAGACCCCCATTAAACAGATGCTACTCCTTGAATCATTACGGAGACAACTGGCTTTTAACAGCTCAGGCAGACACCCAAGGTTTCTGAGGTGTTCAGTTTAACCAGAATGAAAAGACACCACTGGCTTTTAACTTCACATAGTAGCAAGAATCCATACATTTCAAAAAAGAAAGTTTCTCATCACCTCCCCTACCTTCTGCTGCATCAACAATAGAATAAAAAAGGCAGCGTACTGATGATAATGTCCTTGTTTCAAGCAGTCTTCCTGCTGCAAGACAGCATCAGATAGGTTTTAAATATTTATGAGACTTGTAGGTCAGACTCAGAGGTCTTGGGTTCCAGCAGCAATCTTAAGACTATAAGCTAGGGTGAAGTCTTCTGTTTCTAAGTGCTTGTTATACATCAAACAAGCTTTCATATCAAACAGATCAGATCTAACTGGACGTATTTGAAGTCCATGGCACAAACTAAAGCACTGTCAATGCAAACAGCAAAAACCTTCAAGGTAAAAGCGGTGCTGGTGAATATTATGAGGACTTCACTTACAAGGTAATACTCAAGTTCTTTTGATTAATACTAGAGCTAAAAGTCTGCTTTCCTACTTAACAGCACTATGAGTCAAAGTAATCCCAGCCTCCAGAAAAGGTGTTGTTGCAATGAATTCTATTGTACATAGGAATAGTGATCACTCAAGTCTATGCACCACTGCTCCTTTCCTAAAGGACTAAACAACTACTACTGTCTAATACCAGCACTGCTCAATTGACTTGCTATAAAAGCTTCAAGATAATATTTGCTAAGTCTCACAAAACACAGTGAGACACACCAACAGCTACCAAATGCCACAAACCACTTGTTTATAGTGAACAACAGCTTATCTTAATTAAAAGATGTATAAACAGTACACTAACAGCCCTGACAAAACGGACAAAGCCTCAAGGTTAACAAGGGCTGACCAAGGTATAGTATATGGCCCTTTTCAAGGAAGACACCTTGGAACACAGTATGGAAAAAACTACACAACAGTGTTTTAAGTGAATTCATCCAGAAATCAGCATCATTCAGAGAAGGGTAATGTGCTTCCGTACCACACTTTAGACAACTAAGCCAATGCTTGTAGCCAGGAGACATACCTTCACTTGCCACTGAACGCACAATTCACACTAAGAACTCTGAACCATCAAGGCTATGCCTTCGATTTAACCTCTGCTATTAGTATCACATGCTGCTCCCTCAGTTTGCTATAAGTCTGTTCACAGAAAAACCTCAAGAATATCTACAAGTGGATAGTAGGCTCAGATCCATTAAAAATGAACTGGAATTCCACATTTAGTACCTCTTCCTTGTACATTGAGCATCCCTCACTTTCTCCTATGAGGACAGGCTGAGTGAGTGGGGGTTGTTCAGCCTGGAAAAGAGAAGGCTCTAGGGAGACCTTATAGCAGCCTTTCAGTACTTAAAGGGGGCCTACAGGAAAGACGGGGACAAACTTTTCAGCAGAGCCTGTAGCAATAAGACAAGGGGTAATGGCTTTAAACTAAAAGAGGGTTGATTCAGACTAGATAGAAGGAAGACTTTTTTTACAATGAGGGTAGTAAAACACTGGCACAGGTTGCCCAGAGAGGTGATAGATGCCCCATCCCTGGAAACATTCAAGGTCAGGTTGGACAGGGCTTTGAGCAACCTGATCTAGTTGAAGATGTCCCTGCTCATTGCAGTGGAGGTTGGACTAGATGACCTTTAAAGGTCCCTTACAACCCAAGCCATTCTATGATTCATCTCTCTAACACCGATACTGTTGGGAGGTAGAGGAAAAGAGTAGATACAGCAAAAGAAACTGTTTACCTAGGATCTGGATAACTGCCACTACTCTTTTGGCATAAGCTCTGAAATTACCCAGTTGGAAGGGGTTTTTGATTAACTAATGATTCATCTACAGAGAATATCATCCACATCTGCTACCTGGATGCACCTCAAAAAAGCACTGAGAAGAATCTAACGAAGACTTAAGTCACTCTGACCATTCAAAGCAAAGGATCCTTGCCAGATTTATAGTCCTTCAGACCCCAGCATCAGCTATAGGACCTTGGAGGTGCTGGGTTTGAAAGAATGGTTGAAAGGAAGGACAGCAGTCTACTGGAAATATTCTGAACCCAATCCAGTTTGTCCTACATGTGAAGCAGTAGCAAACAAAAAGCACATGTTACCCAGGACAGTGTTAAAAGCTTTAAACATTCATGAAAATCTCACATTAAGATGCTGTCAACCTCCTAACTTGACATTACCTCTGAAATTGAAATTAACAAACCAGTAAAGCTGTGTGTTTGTGTATAGGTTTGTATGTTCTGACTGACTTTAGATCCACTCAGCTTTATCAGGAAGGCCACACTAACATCTATCACAACTTCAACACTTATGTTGAATCAAATGTATTAATATCAGAAGATCTCATGTTACTGCTGCAAAGCTAGAAACTCATTCAGATGAGCCTTAAAACAGATGTAAGAATTCTTCTGCATGGCAGTACAGAGCAATTTTATTTCAACAGGATCTACAAACATTAGGAACTAGGCAGGACCTAGAAGACTCAGAAGAATAGGCAAAGGTACTTTAAAGAAATAAAAGCTTTACCACAAGCCTGAAAGCTTGCTTTCAGGTACAATTTTTAAACAGAATCTACCTATCATATCATATCACCGCATGTAACCATTAACAAGGAAATCTAATTTAAGGAAAACAGTATTTTAAGTACAGTAACTATCCTTCTATTAATTATACTTCTTTAAATAAGACTGTAGTGACTGCACAACTACATTTGGCCTCCTATTCTCCTCACAGGTTTGTTCCTCAAATTGGGGAATGTGTACATAAACAAAATAGATCTCCTTTGCAACAGGAAATTCTGCTTAGTCCCCAGCAGATGTGCATTTTTTCAGCTGCGCCTAGTTATACCACTGTTATTTCTCTAGCTAGTCAGCACAATATGTTTCTAATATTCAGTATTATTCTCATTGAACTGCTGGTATCATGAGATACGAAAGGTCTCTTCTATATCCATTTTAATTCTAAAAAAACAAGGTCTGAAGACCACAAGCTTTTAACAATAACACTGAAGAATAGCTTAATTTATTCTGTATTACCACTGAGCAATAAACACAATAAAAATCACATTACACCTCAATTCTTAAGACCTCTTATGACTTGTATTTACATGAGCACCAAGCAAAAGGCACTGTATCAGCTGCAAGCTAGTTCTGAAGCACTATCAATGATCTGGCAGGACCCAGGTTTTCCTTTGGAAGTAGGTCTGGAAGGGAATCTAGTCTTCAATTTACCATCTGCCCACTCTCTCATTTGTTTCAGGATCATTTTTGTACTATAGATATAGATAGGCTTCAGACTAAGTTATTAAAATTATTAATATGCTCCAGTTTGACCTGGTTTTAATGGTAGTGTCCTCACCAAGACACTGGGTCAGTACCTTCAAGGATCCTTCCTACGCAAGGGTAAAAAGGCAAATGCTTTAAGCATTGGGAAGAACTCCTACTTAAAGTAATGCTTAGAACAAACTACAGTGAGTACTCATCAAGAACTCATTTGGCACAGCAACCCCCTACAGCTGAATACAAAAAGAGTATTAAAACAGCAGTTCAGTTAGGGTGGTATCAGCCAATAAGAAATACTACTGTATTCCACCCCCCCGAGGGTTTTTCTAGTTTTCTCTTTTTTAAAAAGTGCTTATTAACTCAGTCTCTACATTATACATAGATTAACAAAGTAAATCTTAATGTCTCAGTAACAGAATACAAGAATGCTGGCAAAAAAGATAAATCAAAATAATCTTAAACAGCAAACGGGCCGTTTTTGAACAAAGGGACAACAAATTCCCCATATAATGTACCAAAAAGCAATATTTAAGAGATTTATTTGTATCTTCAGAATGGTATATGCACTTCATTTTGCACAACAGAAGGAATGAGTGTTTAGAAGTGAACAGAGTATTTACAATAAGTAATAGAAGTATTAACTTGAAAATAAGTAACAGAAATGAAAATTGAAATGCAGTTCAAATAACAAGCAGAGCTCAGTGTTATATTCACAGTACTGGTTCCCAGCTTTCCAAAAAACTCAAACACTAGAACAGATACTTAAATTGGTTTTAAACACTTCGACTAACCAAGAACACTCTGTTTGAACACAAGTGCTTCTTTTGATAAGGCAATTAACATTATTAAAATATACATACCTTAAATGTACCATTTTGATTTTTCATATAGGAAACCAAGAAGATGTCCACTGGTAGTAGCGCTGATGAGATAAGAGCAACTGCCAATGCAAAGATAGCTGTTATGGTAGAAATCACTTCACTTTCCCGCCGACTCTGATACTTGCGCACGTAAACCCAGCAAAAAACCAGAATAGCCTGAAAGACACAGGGAAAGAGTTACAAGTTGCGTAACAAGGCTGTCGGACAGCAAGCATTGAAATTAAGACACTGTATCTTGGCATTGAGGGCTAGGATAACATCAACACACTTCACCTGAGCCCCAAGCACCAGTGCCCCCAAGCCCCCACTCACCACACGCACTTTGCACCTTTGCTAACGACAGCCTGAGCAACAACGGCAGCACTCACACACGATAGACAGGGTAAGAGGCAGACGAGCATTGCCGAACGCCCAGGCAGGACAGCCCCGCACCCTCAGCTCCGGGTTGCGCTGTGCCCTGCGGCGGCACCACCGCCACGGCACCGGCAGGAGCTGCCGGGGCAGGCCGAGGGGGGCCACAGGCCGAGGGGGGGGCGCGGAGCAACAAGGGGCCGAAGAACGAGAAGGAACAGAAGAAAGAGGGGAAACCAGGGATACCACCGGCCCCACTGAGGGGAAGGTGCGTGTGCCCGGGGCAGCCGCCGCTCACCAGCAGCGCCAGGCCGAAGAGGCACCATCCCACCAACAGCTCGGAAGCGGCCGCCGCCATCTTCGCTTCCGTCAGCAAGGGCGTGCCCGCCCTCGCTGAGGCGGGGATTTTTAAAGGGGCGGGCATCACGTCACCATGGCGACCGTGCCCCGCGACTGCCGGGCGTGACGTCATGCTTTCGACAGCCGCGGGCAGGTCCCGCTGTCGGCGCAGCAGCGAGGGGCCGGTAGCCCGGGGCTGCCGCGCAGGGGCCGCCGGCCGCGGCGGTGTGTGAGGCCAAAAGGGCGCGGCCGGGAGGGAGAGGTGACGAGAGGCGGCAGCGGCGCGCTGCCGGGAGCTCCTCCCGCGCCCGGGACAAAATCGACAACCAGTTTTTTGGCTGTCGCTTTTCTCTGTGAAAGTACCTAAAACAGTGCCCTGCGTCACTGCTGGCGCCGTGTGCGGCGTCGCGCGCGAGCTCAGTGCCACGGTTTGAGGAACCCACAGCAATTCATTGTCCTTTGGCCAGCGTGCAGCAGCCGCCGCGTTCTCATACTGAAGCAGCAGGTGCCTTTGCTATGTTTCCATTTGCTGTGAGAGCAAATCAGGGAACTGTAGAATCGTTTAGCTTAAAAAGGACCTTTTAAGATCATCAAGTCCGCCATTAATAACACTGCTAAGTCCACCGCTAAACCGTGTCCCTAAGCGCTATGTCTACTCGTCTTTTAAATACCTCCAGGGATGGGGATCCAACCACTTCCCTGGGCAGCCTGTTCCAATGCTTGATAGCCCTACTGGCGAAGAAATTTTTCCCTAATATCTAGTCTAAACTTCCCCTGGTGCAACTTGAGGCCATTTTCTCTCATCCTATCGCTTGTTACTTGAGAGAAGAGACTGACCCCCACAACCTCCTTTCAGGCAGTTGTAGAGAGCGATAAGGTCTCCCCTCAGCCTCCTTTTCTCCAGGCTGAACAACCCCAGCTCCCTCAGCCGCTCCTCATAAGACTTGTTCTCCAGACCCCTCACCAGCTTCGTTGCCCTTCTCTGGACCCGCTCCAGCACCTCAATGTCTTTCTTGTAGTGAGGGGCCCAAAACTGGACACAGTACTCGAGGTGGGGCCACACCAGTGCTGAGTACAGGGGCACAATTGCTTCCCTAGTCCTACTGGCCACAACGTTTCTGATACAGGCCAGGATGCTGTTGGCCTTCTTGGCCACCTGGGCACACTGCTGGCTCATATTCAGCCGGCTGTTGACCAATACCCCCAGGTACTTTTCCGCCGGGCAGCTCTCCAGCTGCTTTTCCCTGAGCCAGTGCATCGTTATGACCCAAGTGCAGAACCGTCCTGGTTTGGGGCAGAGGAGAGCCAACCTTCTCCTCAGTGGAGGCTCTTATACTTGTTGCTGTGGCAACCAGGGTCAGCTGACTCGGGTGTTTACCCTGTGGGGAGGCGTGGACAGGTCAGGTGACCCAAACCGACCAATCGGCTGTTCCATCCCAGCTGCCATTCAGGATAAAAGCTGAGGGAGCAAAGGGGCCAGGTTGGCTCTTCTTCAGTTTTTCCTCTGGTGGATTGTTCTCCAGTGGTTCCCTTTCTCCAATGACTGATATCTGAGGAGGACCTCATCAGCTCATTTGTCTTTTGAGCCCAGTCAGCGTGTTTCAGTTCCCATTTGTCACTGAGTCTAGTCTGGAACTTCACCAGTGCCTGACCGTGACATCTCCTTGGCAGCTTGACATGGTTTGTGTATGTTTATATATTATATCTATTTAATTATTTCCTTTTTATTTTATTACTAATATTTCATTAAAGTAATTTAGCTTTTTCTAAACTCATGAATCTTTTTATCTCTCTTCTTCCTCTCTTTAGGGCAACAGGTGGGGGTGAGCATCTGTTGTCTTATTATTGGCCAACCTGGCCCAAACCACCACAAAGACCTGGTACTTGGCCTTGTTGAATCTCAGCAAAAGCACCCATGAGCCAAGAGAGAGGTTGTTGAGATTCAGGCTGTTCTGTAGCCTTGTGAGAAGAGATCATTTGGGCTGGGGGAGCTTGGCCCTGGAGTGCAGAGCTTCCAGTTGCTGTGAGGCCAGTGTGGGTGCCAGCAGCTTGTAGTGGCAGCAGTGCTCATGAAATGAGTGTTCATGAGCATGTTCATCTCAGGTGAGAGGTGGGACTTCTCATTGGCTCATAGCCTTGAGAGGAGGGATCTGATGGTGAAGCAGCTGTGAGAGCTTCACCCCAGACTAGTTTTTGCCTTTGCTGAGCCTTAATTTATTATGAGGGATATATATGAGACAGTAGTGTGTAGTGGTGCTTGTGAGCTATATCCAGGCTATCTGAGGTGAGTGCTCAGATGGACTTGTTTTCTCAGGAGAAGGTACCTGGTGGGGTGTGTGGCGGAACAGCCTTGCCATGAAGTGGCTGACGTCTTTGCTGGGCTTCAGTTTACTTTGGGTCTGTTGTGATGGTACTCTCAGCTATATTTGTGGTAATTGGTGGTGGCAAGGGTTCAGATGGGTTTGCAGCTTTGCAAGAAGGGACCTGAGCTGGGTGGACGGGAGGATTGGAAGCTTCCCCCCGACTAGTGGACACATGCTGTATTTCTATTTGTTGTCAGGGCAGTGTGGAGGGCACTAATGTGTGGTAGCTTTTGTGAACCAAGTGATAATGGTGTTGAGGAAGTTTTGGAGAGCTTGTAAACCTCATAGGAGGTGTGTTGGCTAGTAGAGGAAATTGTTGCCTGCAGGGAAAAATACCTGTGTCATGTGTTAACTTACTGTGATGGCAATGCAGGTAGAAGCAAAATGTAGGAGCATTCACAAGCTGCCTGGATGGTTCATCATAGATGCAGTTTTCAGGTGAGCTTGTAGCCTTGGAAGAAAGGGCCTCCTAGTAGAGAAGTGGTGGTGTTTGGGAGGCTCATTCTGGAGAGGCAGATACTTGTGCTGGGTTTCCATTTGGTGTGAGGGCACAGGCAATAGGCAGGTGTGTGCAGTGGCTGTGGTGAGCTGACTGAAGGGCAGTTCATGGCAATCCAGGTGGGCTCATAGTCTAATCAGAAGAGCAGCAGAGGGCTTGAGGCTTGCTAAGGATGGGCTGTCAGCTGTGTCTGGTTTTCTCTTGCTTTGAGAATAGCTCATGCAGCAGCAGCATGTGACAATGCTCATGAGCTGAGTTACAGACGGGGGATTTTGGCTGGGCTTTTCACAAAGGGGAAAAGGGACATGTTGGGTAAAGGAGCCTTAGAGCTGGAGATGCTGGTGCTTCGTTCTGTTTGCTGCAAGGGGGTCTGAGCGATGGCACTCAGGAGCCAAGTAATGAGGCAACCAAGCAATGTTTTGAGGTGACTGAACTGCAGTCTGCCAGTGCCTGCAGGGAGGCCATTGGAAGGATGGAACCAGGCACTTCCCCATGGTGGGAGGAGGAGGGAAAACGGACATAAACTGAAACAAGTGCATGTCAGACTTGGTGTAAGGGAACTTTTTCACTGTGCAGACAATTCAGCTGTGGAACAGGTTGTCTGGAGAGGTTGCACATTCTTGACTTTTTTCAAACCCATTGGGGTAATAATGGCCTGAGCAACCTGGTTTCAAGTGATAGCTGACTGTGCTCTGAACTAGATGATTTCCTGGGGCCTCTTCCAACCTGAGTTATTCTATGGTCCAGTGATACATTCTTTGAAAATTAATTTCAAAACCCAGGAGCTCTCTGTAGTGGAAACTGAGAGACTTCAGAAAGAGTTCTACTGAGTGAATAGACAAGTCCTCAGTGGTTTTGCTATGTTAATATTTTTTTAATAGACACTCTTCAGGATGAAGGGAATTAAAGGCAGAAGGGCATTTTCCATCTCTTTATGCATGTGGTCTGAGTGTTGCGGAAGCAGAACATGAAACAGCCCTGGAAGTACTAACAGGGTATCTCCTCTTTGAGCCTTTAGGCTTACGAATGCTGTATGATGTGAACACAGACAGTTCTTCTCAAAGAATATTGAGTTACTACAAAATAACCTTTTTTTTTCAGCAAATGACACTGAAATACTTGACTTGTGAATAACTGAAATATTTATGATTTAAAGAAATGAAGTTTACTTGAAGTGGCAAATCAGTCCTTTATCCTTTTGAACTGTGAAAACACCACACTGAATAATGTCTTACTGCCTGTTTAGGGTTAAATGATAACTATATTGTGTATGTCCTCTTAGTTTTTTTGTGTATATTACTATTAATGTGTATGTATTATCTCCACCACAGACAATGTCATTACTATTAAATATGTATGTTATAATTCAAAATTGCTCTAGAACCCATGAAGAATTAAAAACTTAAAGAACAGCATTAAAAATAAACTATCCCCATGTGGGAAGGGAAGTAATTTGCCCTTGGAGTATATAAAGATTTTATGTTTTGTACAGCACTGCATACCTTTATCAATAAAATATTGAAATACCAAACATCAGAGACCCGTAACTAGTTAAGAATTAAGGCTGCTGTAAAAAAAAAAATGCTATAGCTATATCCTACCACAAATCTTCTTGTTTTGGCTGAAATGTTTACATAAATATTTAACTTGCTTTAGTAAATAAGCCATAAGGGTAACATCAACATGATGAAAAAAATCTTTTCCATTCTAATCAGCTAAGAGTTTGTCGTTTAACAAACAGTAAAAAAAATAAAAAAAAAAACACAAAAACCAAAATTATTTGCTTTTTACTAACAGGAAAATAAAATTTATCTTTGAGTCTTATTTATCTTTGAATCTTCTGTTTAAATCTTCCTATATTTTTACAGTAAATGGTAATTTTGAAGAAATTAGCATCACTCTGTCAGATTCGATCCTATTTGGTAAGTATGGCTGCTAACCTCATCTTAATTGGGCAACAAAGAAGGTTTTCAAGGTTTTAGTGAAAACTTTTTCACATCCCTGTGTGTAAAATGATTATCTAATTCACAGTGTAAAGGAAGAACTCCAGTTTTTGTTGGAATGGAAGTAATGGTTTTATGTACAGTGATGTTAAAATGGAAATTCAATGCCACATTACCACTAGCTATCTGAATGTTTTTTCCTTATTCCCTAAAATTCAAACTTTATAAATACAGAGCATTTTTCCCCTTATTCTAATAAAATCAGCACATCTTTATCTGAAGTGTGATCTACAAACCGAATTCGTAGCCTGAATCTCAGGGTTTTTTTAAGGTTGGGTGGGACACTCCAGGTGTCCAGTCCATGCAAAAACATAAAAAAACCCACAGTGCAACAGCAAAGTTAGTATTTTTTAATTATTCAAATAGTGACCTTTCTCCTGTGCCTTGTGCCAACATAAGTCCTACAAATTTCAGTTTTAAAAATGGTGTTCAATTGATGTGTTGGCTTTTTTGATATCTTTGGAGACAGAAATTTTATCGCTTGTTTAGTATTCCTGGGAAACCCGAGATTAATGTTCTTTGTAGCTGTATTCACACAGCTCTGTAAGAGGGTGCTCACAGATAAATTTGAGGTCAGATTTTTGAGTATTCACAATGTCTATTGAGAGGACCACCCTTGAGAATAAGTTGGTTGGGCTTTTCTTGGCATACCAGGGCTATATTTGCCTTTCATAGTCACTGTAGGCAACTTCTAGGACAGCTACTGTTTGTTGTGCCCCAAGTCTACCTGCACTGTACTCCAGAAGTCTGTGCAGCAGTCTTTACCTCTATACCCTTCTGCCGTGCTGCTTCATTGACAGAGTCTGTGCTTATGTATGCATAGCACTTTCATTTTATAGGGTTTTGTCTCATAGACTGTCACAAACCTAATTAGAGTTGTAACCTGTCAGGTAGCCCACAGGATTCAAAACCTGAATCTAAGCAGTGAGGACAGGCAACTGTAGTTTGTTTGTTATGGTTCTGTTGACACACCTGTTTTTATGAGACCAAAACAGAATATGGCTTGGATATTTTTTTGTACTACTTTATTTTGCTGTATACAAATTTGAAGATCCCATTTAGGAGAGGGGGACACATAGATTTTTTTTTTTCTCACTGAACTCCAATTTAAAAAGATTAGATCATCCAAGAACACTAGCTTTCTCTTTTACTGATTTCTGTCCCCAGATTGCCCGTTCATTTGTGCAGACGAAACTATTCTTAGGGCTGTGCTCAGGATAGTGCCAGCAAAGACTGGAAAACTCTACTGGGTTGTTGTGTCATGGGGTGAACATGAGCTGCAAAACTCTGTAAGGCACACTGGTCATTAAGACTAATTAATGAGAGACGGTGAGTTAAGAAATAAGAGATAAGGCAATTGGTCATCAGTGCAGAAATAACATCTCCGCTCCACACAAATAAAAGAGGAGGCCAGAAGAACAGGTGTATTTTTTTGTAGAGGGTTATTGCTTGAGAGTACATAGGGGATTGAGGCCAGTGAAGTGGCCTCATTCGTACCAAAGTTACTGATTACCTCCTGGCTGAAAGACAGTGTGCTGCCACATGAGTGCTTGGGATCCTTGTGACCAGTAGATACAGTCTTGGGTGCAGTAGTGTACATCAGTGCTGTGTTTCCAACAGCCAGGTTAAGCTAGCGTGGTTTATAAGATAAGCCTAGTAGTTGTCCCTGTGGTGCTGTTCTCTCCACTCCAGTAGTGGATGTGCCTCTTTTCCTGCCTAAACTCAGAGATTTGTCTTGTCCTCTTTCATGCTCCCTTGCTTTTGGAAGTAAAAGCTTGTCATCAAGATGCCACAATGTGCAGCAACATCAGTGAATGTGCTAAAGAGCAGCAGGAGATCGAAGTACTTGTGTAGGGCATAGTATATGGAGTCACAGGGTGAGAACAGTACAAAAAGTGGGCCTGTACAAAAAGTGAAATGCTTTCTGGAAAGGTTTTGTTGGACATGTTTGTAGCTTGGGTTGCTAAGTCTGTGTAGGCTCCCTGCACTAGCTGCAAGGTAATAATTAGCTGACTTTTTAAAAATTCTCATTGCACACACTAAAAAAAAAAAAATAAATTAGGGATTTTTACAGAACAGTGAGAGAATGTGTGAAGAAAATAGAATGAATGAGTCTGAGGAGAATGCTGTTACCATATTCCTCAAAAAACCTGACATGCATTATAGCACTAGCAGTTGTAGTATGGAAAAGTAAAGAATTATCTACATGGCCTTTCCTAAATACCATCCTCACTTTCCCAGGCAAGACAGTTGCACAGTACCAAAAACAGACTGTAAAAATTTTGCTTTATAAAGAAAAGAAATTTTAAAATAAATTTTAAATCTATACTCTTTATAAAACAAAATCTTTACAAAGAAATGTTTGAGACTATGAGAAATGTCTTAGATGCTACTTAAAAGGAAGTTCCACAAGTTTGTTATAAAGTATTCGTGTGGTAAAAAGACACAGAAAGAAGAGGAGCGATATTGTAGAAATTAAATATATGAAACAAGATACAGTCTTCATTTTGACCAGGACAAGGGATTAGTATCGTACTTGAACTAGATAGTGTACATACCAGCAGGGAGCAGGTGCATCTTCTCGCCTGACTGAGCTGCTCTTCTCACCACTTGATAATACCACGTGTCTCAAGGGGGCTGAAAGCCATGTGGGCTAGTGGCAATACCGTATTTTAAAATTCTCTGATTAACTGTGTTTTTTCTATATATATTTTTTTTTCCTCATGTTAGAGGTAATGAAACTGGTGTTATCACTATTTGGCAGAACATCTCATGGTATTGCACTTGAAGGTGTAATTATTCTTTGTGTTATGTGCCTTAGAATCCAGTAAAAACTCTAAGCCCTATGACACAGAATGCACTGGACCTGGTACTGCGCAAGTACATGCAATTAACGATTGGCAGTAATAGCTAATTATTTTTTTCTAAATTCCTCAAACTTGTATGAAGAAAATTGACTGTAACTTCTTGAAATTTCTTCTGTTTGATTTAGTGCTGTAGTTCATTTACCATGACAAACCTAGTTTGGTCTGCAGTAATGCTGTATTATGTCAACACAGGCATCTTTCCTTCCATCAGTGTATTTCAGAGCTTACTTAGCCTTATCTAACCAGTAGCACAGCTTTGTTTTTTTTTCTTAAACACTGTTCAGAGTTAATTTTAATTCTATGAATAAGACTTTCCATTGTATCATGCATGGCCAAAAAAGGGGAAAAACTGGAATGTCAGTCTGCATGATAATTAACAAGTATTTTCGAAGGCATTCACAAAATTAAGTTGGATGTTATCTATCACTACGTTAATAGAGAACATCATGATGCATCCTTTATGTCTTTGCTCCTTGTATTTTTTCTTTATCCTAAAAAGTGACCTTGTTTCAAGCTCCTCAATGATGCTGATGTCTTCAGAGTGCTTGGCTTTCATGCAGTCTGTCTGAGAGAAAACCTCATTTTCCTTTAAGCTGTCTTCAATATCAGTACTTCTTACTGTTGTATCAATGGCTCAACATTTACATGAAAAATAAGGGCAAGGCATAGTTTTATGAACCTCATGGAAATTCCAGATTGACCTTAACTCGGTTTAAGTCAGCTCAGTTCTTATTTTGGGTAAGCGTAGGGAAGAGAACAGTTTTTAAAAGTAATGAAGCCACACCGAGGAAAAAAAAATCATCCCATTGGGGTGGGAAAAAGATTTTCTCAATGTTTAGTGGCATTTAGGGAAATCGTATATGAAGCAGGTAAGCATACAGTGGTGCTTCTCCCAGTACCTATCCTCACTGGCAGGCTGTTCGTCAGGGAACACAAGTTAAAGGTTGCGTCATCATTTTTAGTGGCTAAAGATAGGCTTTCTCTGCCATCAGTTTGTCAATTCACTTTTTGTGTTTATCATGTCATTCTTAACAATATTTTTTGATAATAAATGCCACAAAATAATTTATATACATCATATTGTTATACATAATAATTGATATACATAAAATGGATCATTGTCCCAGGCAAAGACAAGTCCAACGATTGTGAGCGTTTCTAACATAAAAAGAAAAACCTGACATAGTTTGGGATGAGTAAAAAACCAAGGTGGAGAGGAGTAGCTAATCATTGCATTAAGGTGTGTGTGTCTCTTATTGCTGTGTTAGTATTGAAGTAGGGGAAAAGGTTTTTTGTTTTGGTATTCTTTTGATTTTATTTTGGAGCAGAGATCATCTTTTGAAAGGTTGTGAAATGCTAAATGAATATAAATAGTTGAGTTAGAAATTTAGAATTAACCTATGGAAGAATTTAGAGTGATTTTTCCTTTAATATGTTACCAACAACTGCATAATATAATTTATGGAGGTTCTCTTCTGTTCTGTTCCTTGCTTTGTTTAATTTAACAAAAACAGAATTAAAAAAAAAAAGTCTGAGGGCAGAAGTGATTCATTTCTCCAGGAGATAGAGGGTGTAGGTCAGTAACATTTTCTTTAATGAGGGCTATAAAAACAATTAGGAACATTCAAGGTCAATTTATTTCTAAAACTTTTTTCCAAAAGCACAATAATTAAAAGCTGTTTTGTATGCAAATTACAGTTCTGTATGAGCTGATAAGAATGAAAACAATGTGAATTTCCACAATAAAAAAATGTGTGAACATTCCCACAACAAAAGTGAGTGTGAATTGCTGTATTCCCCTGAAACTTTCTGCCTGATGTTTTCAATCAGAATAAAAAGAGATTTCCCCGTTCTCATGGTACTAGTCAAATAATGAACTGCCTGCTCATATTAGAATGTCCGAACTAATGTTTTCTGCATAATTGTCCTAAACGATTAGAGATACTTCTAGTCTTTTGTACATGGGAAAACTGCGACCAAGGCATAAACTTGGAAGGAACATGTTTGGAGATTTGCCCAGGATGGACCGAGGAAACTTGATGGAGAGTAAGAAAAACAATAGATTAAATTCTGACCCCATTAATTTAATGGCAGAGCTGCCAGTAAGTTTGGCTTTTGGAAAAATTAATGTTCAGAGGCAGTCGAAAAGGCAAATAACAATAAAAGGAAGGTCTATTGACAACCACATTGCCATTATACTTCATGAAAAGTGAGACATTTTGATGTTCATGGCAAAAAAAGATACAGAAGTTGAGATAGTTTAGCGGATGAGCATGAACAAAGTAAGGAATAGTTTCTGTGCACAGAAAAAGGTCAATAATTTGGAACCTCCATCTTGGAAAAGATGCTAATCAAGGAGAAATGATAGAAACTTCAGAATTTCCGACTGGCATGAGAAACAGTGAATAGAGAAACAATGAAACAGTTGTGCTTGTATCAAAAAAATGGGGTGCAAATTAGATTAACAAGCAGCAAATTTAGAAAAGGACTGCTTCATGCAATTAAAAAAATAGATATCCTTACCTTAGGATGATTTGAATATCAAGAGTATGCATATGTTAAAAATTAATAGAGAAATTCATGGCTGAGAGGTCTGTCAGGCAGTATTAAGCACTCTGATAGAGAAGTAACCTCCATCTCAGAAGGTCCCTAAGCAGCGGAGTGCCAGCAATGGGCAGGATTTGAAAGGGAAGCTTCTTCAGCTTTCCCTGTCTTCCAAAGGGTTTAGCTGTTGGCACTGAAAGGTCAGTACAGGAAGCTGCACAGTCTTTCAATCATTCTAGTTATTATCTTTCAGTTAGTCCAGCTCAGAATACCTGTTCTTAGGACTTGGACAAAGGCTAGGTTTTTGATCATTTGATACATTTAGAGGGTAATCTTCATGATAAAGGAGAATTTCTTCTGGCTCAGAAGACTGATTCAAAATCATTTACATTATTTAAACCTAGCATATGGACTGCATAAAGAATCCTGAACATTAAAGGCTGTCTAGCAGCACAGGAGAGGTGATTTTGTATTACAGTGAATGGTTGAGCCTCATCTCTACCAAACAAAATAGGCCTTAAACCCATACCCAGGGGCACAGAATTTCCCTTTTGTTTCCAAATGAGAAAAAAGGTAAGCTCAATGTTTCCATGTGGAAAGAAAGAGTTGATGAATCTAATTTTCCCCAGTTCAGGAAATACATTGATAAACTGGAGGGAGTTCAGTGGAGGGTCACCAGGACGGCTGGGTCCGGAGCACTTGCTTTGTGAGTAAAGGTGAGGGAGCTGGGCTTGTCCAGTGTGGGGAAAAAATGGCTTTGGGGGCACTAAGAGCAGGCTGTCAGTGCTGGCAGGGAGTTTGTCTAGATAATGGAGTCAGTGAGGTATGGTTGGAGGAGGAGAGGCAGCAGACATAAATTGAAATAGGAGGATCTGACTGGATGTATGGAAGGAAAAAAAAGTGTAAGGATAATTAAGCAGTGGAGCAAATAACCCAGATAGGTTTTGTAACCTTAATTCTTCGAGATTTACAAGACTTGACTGATAAAACCTTGAGCAGTCTGGTCCGGATTCATTGTGGTCCCTTCCAACCCTACCATTCTGTGATTCTCTGACCCTGCTTTGAGCAGGAGATTGGGTAAGAAAGGTCCCAAGAGTCACTTCCTACCCGAGTGAGTCAGCGATTCATGCCACGCATGGGGCAACTGTATTTAGATAGAAGATAACATTTTGGAGAATGCAAAGGAAATTGTTATTCTCAGCAATAGCACCAGGAACTGAAGAGTAGGGCAGTAACACAGAGCAGTGTCACAGAGAGGAGGAATGGCATGCGATATGGCTGCTGACTTTGAAGTTTTATCCTTTAGGCCTTTTTGATCAGTAGCAGCATGGCAGCGGTTACGTCTGTAGTTTTGACTTCACAGAAGAGCAAATCATTTTACTTTCTGCTATTTCTGTCCTTTCGTAAATGTGTGATCTTTAGCTATGCAGATTGTGGATCACTTGTTTGTCAGTGCATATGGTTACAACCAAATACTGATCTCTTTGCTGTATCCTAAAACAAAAAATTCATAAACATGCGGAGTCAGAAGGTACCGAGTATATGCAAACCATGCAGAGATGGGTCTGTGTATGTACATAGTGAGGAGCAATCTCAGGGTCTTTATTCAGTATTGAAAGTTTTGGTGTGTATGATGTTTATTTTACAAGACCCAAAGGAATGCTAAGGCTTTGAGCTACTACTAAGACTTCACATTCCCTGTCCTTGGTAATAGAAACAGCAGCGATGGATACATGATAAAATAACACTTTTTCTTCTGTGTTGTTGACAAGGATTTAGTTTAATATATTCTTCCTTATTCATTTATTTTCTGTGTGTGAACTGCTTTTCTTTTTGGGTGGCAGCTGAATAATCATTAGAGGAGGTGGGGGGAAACACAGAAGGTAATTATAGAGGAGGAGTGATGCCAAAATTCACCTTTTTGTAATAGGTGATTCAAACAAATAAAATTTGATTAATTAGTAGTTACAAAAAGCTGCAGTCTTAGATGTAAAAATCCAGTGGCAGGGGTCTCGTCTCTTGGCGATTCGGGGGCATTTTCCTCTTTAACCCACCAGAGGGCTCCCATTGTGTAGTTCTCCAAAATCGTTTCCATGCCTGATGCGATGCAGTCAATAGGTTTGCCAGAGATCTCAGTAGAAGCCAAATCTACAAGTCCTTACTTTGTGAAATTGCTAATTTCTCAGAAGTTTTAGCATAGCAAGAACTTTAGGAGTTGGCTTGTAATATAAGAGTGATTATTGTAGTTAATTATGTATCAACTTTGAATTAAATCCAGTTTTTCAAAACTAAAATGGGTTATTCCAATCTTAGTCTTTGTCAACCTCTGTCATTATTGATGGCACCATTGCTTTCCAAAGCATTCAAGCCTGTAATTCAGTGCCAGCATACCTAAATTTTGCTATTTCTTCACTTATTATATTTTCAAGAATGAATCCTCTTCTATCATTGTATGACTAACTTATCTAAAATATTCTTTCCCATATTTGCAACCGTAGCATTTCCATTCTGAACTCTGATGAACTTCGTAATTCAAAAAAGAGATGGAAAATCATATTAAATCTGGTCATGTTGATCTTTTCACCTTCATTTTCCAGTCTCTGTTGGTCTCTTATTTGTTGCATGACAGACAAGCTAGTAAGCGTTTGTACAGTCTTGTCTCTTTTATGTACTGACAGACGTCCATGTCTGTTCTCATTTCTTTATTCCAGCAACCATGGGGTTTTGTCATTGATGTGCTCAGTTCATTTGCCAAAATCTGTCCCCCTTTTTGACAATCCCTGTTAAAATATGGAATATCCTTTGTAAGCCAGTCCAGGAGCTTTCATGAATTTCTTAAAATACTCCTTACTACTAATTTTTCGTTTAATACCTAAATTGCCATGTGACCAGCTAATGGCCATGAAAGTCGTAATTTCTGAAATCTTTTTCTATGTCTTATTTATATCTCCCCGTTATAGAGTTAGTGCATATAGGTATTAGTGTGGTTCTCATTTATCTTCTTTTATTTCATATATTTTAAATTGTGTTTTAATTAGATTTAAAAAGTCTTTTGAAGTGAAATTGAGTTTTGCCTCTTACTGCCCAAGGTCTTCAACACGGTAATACAGTGCATGCTAGCAATTTAATGTTTTATCTTATAAACAAATGCAAAACAAGTTCTACTGTTTTGCATGATTAAATATTGAGATCCTTTCCAACATTTACTAGAAAGTGATACAGGTAGTATTTATTGGGGCAAAATACTTGGAATGTGCAGATTTTGTGTAAAATGATGCAAGGCAGGTATTCACTTAAATAATTATTTACTTGTTTTTATTTTGTGTGTATATATGCTTTTATATTAAAAATAAATTTTCACTCCTTTTTCTTCACTGTGTTATTGTTTGCTTTCTTATAGTTGCCAAAGAAAAAAGGACCATGAGAATTTCTGCTCTATTTAAAGTATCTGTTTGCTATAATGCGCTTCAGTCTCTGAAGTTTTAAAGAGAGGATAGAAGCGTGCACAAAAGAATCAGATGTGTAGGTCATACATGTTGGTAGAGGTGAAGGACATAAAGACATTTCACAAAGCATGTTTTCAGTCACTCAGAGAAGAAAAACTCTGGTGGGAATCTGTTATGGAGAAGAGTTGACAATATGTACCCAGATGAGTTGATAGCCAAATTATTGTTTATTCCATGTTGGCTACATAAAAGATGTACAGCAAATACAATTTGCAAAGAATTCGATTTCTGTGTCAGTATACTTTCTATTACAGAAGGATATTGTATGGCATGGAACTGGTCTTTGATCAGCATGGAGAAGAAAAGTCTTCAGGACACCTAATAGCAGCCTTTCAACACATAGGAGGATGTCATCAAGAAGATGAAGCTGAGCTGTTCAGAAATATGTGATGGTGGCGGTGGGTGCAAGTGGAAATGAGGGAGGTTCTGACTGCATGTGAGGAGAAACCTCTTCACCATGAGGACAGTCAAGCAGTGGAGCAGGTTATGTGGAGAGGTTGTAGCCTTCTTCCTTGGAGGCTTTCTAGACCTGACTTGCTGCAGCTATGCTACTATTTTAGTAGCATACCATACCAGTACAGGTAAAGTAATTCTATTGTAGATGTTGCTTAAATTACTCCCTCTCTTAACAGGTTTCATCAGTTGTTTGTTTTCAGGGGTTTTGCTATACTATGTATCAGTTCAACTTTCTTATGTTTGTGCATAGTCTCCACTGTGTGGACACTGTATAATATTACTGGTCATCCAGCAGGTATGTATGTTTCACCTTGTTTTCTACAGCATCAACTCACCCTTGCCAATCTTTCAGAAATCAGTTCAGTTTTCTTTCTATGTATTTTTAAATAGCATACTCACTGTGTTATATATAGTTTTCTTAAAAACATTTTCCAATTTTTATTGTTACTATTTTCTCCTTCACAAAAAGGGCCCTATAGCTATGGTTGTATTTCTTGAAGCCCTCCATGTGACTGCCGTTAGAATCTGAATGTTTCTGTGCATAAAGTCTGTAAGCACAGCCTTGGTGCACCTTCTTGTATGAGAGAGCAGGTCTGAATGACACTAATGACTGATCAAATAGGTTTTGATATATAAGCACTTACAAGTTAGGTGAGGCATTGTTAAGCAACTTCAAAAATTGTTTCAGTCGTACTTTTCCCATTCCAGTTTAAAAAAAAAAATGTTCTTGTAGTTAGAACATTCCCTTAAAATTTGGAAATTGCTCAGCTGGCTTGCTGCAAAACTATCACATTACCTCTAGATAAACATCATTAAACTGAGCACAGGACTTTGCTTTACCTGGCTAGAAAACATTGTGGATATCTTGCTGTTGGCGTGGAAATGATTGAGTAGGGAACAATTATATATCCATTTTTGTAGGGTGATTTAGATTGCCCAGGAAAAAGGTGATACAGTGAAATGATATGTAAGGTTACACTTGCAGGAACAAATACTGCAAGGCTAAGCTTCCTGTGTGGTATACAGCATTTTGGAAAGTTGTAGCTCTTTAAGAGAGGTAATGATAGCTTCAGGCACACTCTGATGGCTTAAAAAAGTGACCTAACAGAAAGGAATACCAAGTAGGAATAATGTAGCTGTGTTACTACTTTATATGGTATTCGTGGTATAACGATGCCATTATGCATAGCATCCAAGCATTCTGCTTTCTAATCGATGTCAGTGAGCAGGAATGGTTCCAGAAAAAAAAAAACAAACCTCAAACAAACAAAAACCCTCCACCAGCAAACCACACTGTTTTGCAGTGAAAAACAGATAAAACAGAAGCCCCTCAATCCATCTTTGTTATTCAGAAGAGTTGAGGATAGCCTAAGTTTGTACATGTAAATAAGACTTCTCATACCATCATGATATTTAACAGATAAAGGCATATAATAATCCAAAGGCTGAAGCCTGAAGCTAGATAAATTGAGAAAAATAAGGCACATGGGGGGGAGCGGGGTGGGGTTTAAAAAATCGCGTAAGTATAGGACGTATGCAACTGGTAGCCTAGATATGTGGTAGAATCTTTATAATGTCATGTATTTAAAACTGGGTGATGTATTTTTCAAAAAGAGCGTAAATTATGAATTTGTCAGAAATGACTAACTTATCATTTTATGGTCTAGATTATGAAAGAGATCAGGCAAAATAGTTATGACGGATATTATAACATCAGGAAGGAAAGAAGCTACGAAGGCAGGACCCTCTGCTCTCCCTTGAGGGAGAACAGAATTTTCTGTGGAAGTAGTTTAGTGGGCCCAGATGGAAAATGCCTCCTCTGGCCAACTAGCTCTAGGTGGCCCTGCTTGAGCAGAGGGGTCAGACCAGATGATCTCCAGAGGTCCCTTCTAACCTCAGCCATTCTATGAGAAGCTTCAACAGTATCAGCCTGGAACAGAAAGAGAAAAAACAAGCAAGCAGCATGAAGCTATAGTCAAGGAACGCTTCTTGCATCAAAGATAGTACCCTAGCCCAAGTCTCAGCGATGGCAGTTACGAAATGACTTTTTGAGATACCTGGAGGACCATAAAGCTTAAGTAACAACTGAAAGCTGCAAGGTTTTCAGGAGAGTGGTATGGAAAGACCTATCCTGCAAAGGTACGGTGGACTGTGATTAGATTTGTTTTCAAACCTTTTTGTTTAATCTCTTTCACCTAATAGAGGTGAGCTGCCTCTACTTAAGGAGTTTCTTTGTTAAGGGTTCTATAAAGTCTACTTTTAGATATGAGGAATCTTTTGACTTGATAAATTCCAGAATAATGTGCAGGTAGCTCCACTTCAAGAACTTGGCCAACATGCAGTTAGGTAAAAAGGTCACGGCCTCGAAAACACATTAAAAGTATTGTAACCACATTAATAACCTGCTGAAAAAAATGGCAAAGGCTTCCTCTCATTAATTTGCTTTTTCATGCCGTTTAGCTGTCTTTCTGTTAGAACGTAATTTAAACTGCAGATAGCTGACTAGGTCACCACTAGTCAGTCTGGAAATCCCAGACCCGGAACTCCATCAATCCCGGCAGGAGAGGAAAATCTACACACAATAAGGGCTGGAAAAGGATGAGAAAGCAAAACAGAAGGAAGAACCTCAACCGTACTAAGAAAAAAATATTGTGTTAACTTCAGCATACCTTTACTTGACTCTGTAATCCAGACAAGAAGGTTGCAAAATCTCAGCTTCTAAATAATATTTTTCCGGTCTCTGAGTCACAAAGGTTTGTTGTAATTTTTATTGTTCAAGTTACACTGTTACCACTAAATACAGCACAGCCTAGGATCCACAGAAGCCTTTCTGCCAAGCACTGTCATTCTGGTATATTTATTTCTTAATTGTCTTCTCCCTAAAGATGACAGGAAGTGTTTAGAATTCTGTTTAGAGTGAAATCCTGGCTTGATTGAATCAGTCTCCAATACTCCTAGCTTACAGCAACTAAAGGGAGGTCATAGAAACCAGGTGTGAAATTCTGGCACGGCTGAAGTTTATAGCAAAGTATACACTGAATTCAATGAGGCCAAAATTTCACTCTAAATAAAATAACTTACCAATGCTTCCTGTCATCTGCAGAAAGACCGAAGCATTTTACTTGCACTATCTAGTTGTCTTTTCGCTCTTTCTTCCCAGTGGAAGTCTAGAGCGAAGTTACATAGTAGTGGTCTCCCACAGGTAACAGGAGAGAACGACTGCATGCTAGGAAAGCAATTCTGAAAGCAGAAATTAAGTTGAAGCTATTTTCAGAGGTTTTTTTTTTTCACTATGTTGTTTTAATAGTGGAGTGTATTTCTTCTATTTTAATTTTTTCCTGTGTTGTGGTGTTCTTGTTCTTAATATTTATAAGTTTTCAGTAAATCAAAGGCACTTCTCAACTGTCTCAAAGTTATGAAGAATTCTTAATAACTATGTTAAGTTCAGAGAAAAGAACGTAAATACTACTGAAATACTGGGGGTATGTGTGGAATTATGGCTTCATTATGTATTTCTCAGGCATCAAAAGCATATCCCTTGGCTACATCACAAAAGTAAGATCAAATCCTTAATTGACTCTTTGTGAATTTGTGTCTTTGTTTAATGTCCATGCCCACTTACACATGTGGAATTAATTGTATAATAATATTTCACTGTTATCTCAGTTTATTGTTAAACAGAAAAAATTTACAGGACTCTAAAATTGATGACATCTAAAAAAGAACTGCTTTGCATGATAATCTGTGCTGAAAGAGATTAAGTGCATTTGATTTCATCAAGATTAGCTTGTAATTCTTTAACAAAGAGATGAAAAGGAATCCAGACCAATCCGTTTGGCTACTCTATGTCAAAGGATACCCTAGTATCTTAATTTTAGATTCTATTTCTTTCATTTTATCTTATTGCCTCAGCTCCTGGCCGTCATACCAATAAATAGTTCAAAGGCGGAGTAGAAATAAATCACTAAATTAATTTGTTTTATTTTTTAGATATTTTTGGCTCTATATTAGATATTATGTAATATTTAAATACTGTAGATAATTAAAAACCCCCAAAAAGCGTGGAAAACAAGGAACAACGGGCACAAAAGTGAGGGGTGAGGGCCTCCTGTGGGCTAAGTGTCAAAGAATCTTTCCTGTCTCCTGCCCCTTTTCCTTGTCTGGGTTTTCTTGCCTTGATAGCTTGTTGGTTTGCTCCAGTCTAGAGACAAACTGTCACCACGCAGACAAGGCAAAAGGATTGGGGAGCTTGGTGGGACCGTGTGTTTGAACTCAACATAATGGCAATGGAATAGACTGAGAAGGATTTAAAACTTCTGAACCAACTTATGATGTGAAAGAAAATATAGGGAGCTGGGAATCTGAGCAGTTATGACGACATGTCTGTACTCCCTGAGACCATCTAGCATATAAATGAACTCTTTTCTTTGAATTTGAGAATTTATCTTTAATATTCTGATAAAGTCACAGGAGTGGAAGTCATCCACTAAAAATACTGCCTGAAATTTTATCTCTAGGAGTGCTAGTTGAGGATTATATTTTAAAAGGATAAGCACACCTTTACTGTAGCCCAAGGTAAGTTTGTGTTGATAGAACTGTTGAGGACAGCTGCTGTGTAAATGGAAAGTTTTTACATGAATGTAACTGAAAATTCTTACTTAATCATGTCTGCTACAGGCAGTGCTAGTGGAATATTCATTTAAGTCCTCTGTACATAAAATTCGACTCATTTAATTAAAAACGCAAACTCAAATTGATTTAAGTCAGTCCAATTTACTTTGTGAACAATTTACATAATTGTAAAAATGTGTTACAGTATTGTAGGTAATTTATTAGTAATTTTTTAGCCATAAAAAAGTATAAATATTTCTAAGTATAGAAGACTACCTTATCTATATCTAAAAGCTGTGCTGGCCTTACTAAACAAGTTTAAATAAACTTGTGTTGGATGTCCACAGATTCTATAAAACCTTTAGCCAAGAGTCAGATTGCCGAAATTCAGAAATTTAGCTGTCAGGTTGAAGTTAGGAATGCTATCACTCTGCAATCAAGGAAGAGGGACACTTGCAGAAAGCAGCTAATCCGAAATCTGGAATTCCCAATGGAAATTACACCCTTAATTTAGACATCTCATGTATGTCACATAGCATGGCTTGCATTCAGGTTTCACCACACTTACTGTTTGGTTACATATGTGGACAGGAACATAATTCCCTTGGCCTAAACTAACTGATACTGTTTAAAACTGCATTTAATCTCATGTTTAAATTGCTTTTGTTTTATTAACCCTGTGGTCTTCACACTGCAGAAACACAGCAAATCAAGTATGTGTAGTCCTTTGTCCTCCCATAATTGCAGAAGAGGGCTTGGACGTAGACAGCTTCCTCAGCGCACTGGGAACATCCCTCCAGCAGTTTGCCATGCTGTACCACCGGCAGCCATGGGGTACTCACACATCCCACTGATATATGTAGTAAAGCTTAGTACTAGGGAGGACTCTGAAGATGGCTTGTGATCTTCATCGTTTGTAACTAGGCTAGTCTAATTTGGCATTCAAACCTAGGTCCTGATTGCAAAAAATACTTCTGTGGGGAAGATAAGCCCTGAATGGGTGACTGGTGCAAGCTCTTGTGTTCTGCTGTGTATTCTACTTACAGGCATTCTATAGTTAGAGTGTTTTTTGCGGGTTTTGGTTGGTTTGGTTTTTGTTTGTTTTTTTGGTTTTTGTTTGGTTTTTCTTTACTGCTGTCAGCAGGCTTAGTTTATTCACTTTCAGCCTTTTTTCTAATATTATTCTCCAGGAATCAAATCCTCTGTTGAAGTAAATGTTAAAATTTCCTAAAGGTCAGTGAAGTATTTGTAACATACGAACAGCTACTTAGAGAAATAACCTCTATTCTAAGTTCTGGGAAATGGAGCAAACTGCAATAGGAGAGATGACCTCAATATTGCTGATGAATGTCTGAGCCAGTTGGTACTAAAACAGTTTGTGAGTTCTTAGACTTTTTTTTTTTTAGGAATCCAGCCTTGTAGTTTTAATACATGAACCAAAGTTACTTCTTCCCATATAGGTGTGAAGGCACATCAAAATATGATTATTCATACTGAAAAGATTTGGATGAACGCAATTTTATTTACACAAAATTTTGTATCTTCATGGAAAGTGTTTTCTTCCTCATGCACAAGCAGGACCTAAGTTTGTATTCTTTTAATACAGCTTGATAACATCTCAACAGCAATGTAGTTACCTTCAGTAAAATTTGTATTTTGGGCCTAAGGTCATCTTCTTACCGTAACTTTTATGATTAAGTACATTCTTTACTATCTATCTATCTATGTCAGATACTACTGCTCTAATAATTATAAATTATATCTGCTGATTTAGACACGAACTCTAACTGTGTTTGAATAATTTTGCATGTGAAAATGTAGCCTCACTGAATAATTGTGGGATGCCACGTTAGGTTGTTAGAACATAGTTTGTTCCAGCACTAATAATGGGTTCCAGCACAATTAGTCAATGACTGATTGGCAAGATTAGGTTAAGTACTCAGTTAAAATAACCAACAGGATAGATCTGGATTCCACTTACCAGGAAAGGGAAGAAACCAGGGCAGTTCCTAGCTACTCCAAGCTTCATCAAAATGGCATGTTCATGCTAAATTGCTTGGCCTTGCTCCAAAATTAAATTCAACCATCGTGTCCAAACCATGTTTGATGTGCCAAAAATAAACAATTTAGAGATGGATGCAAATGTTACGCTTGATGCACTACACAGCTACATTTGTTTTCAGAACCTTCCATTTATTTAAATGCTGGCCTTTCTGGGAGTTGGTGTTTGATTTTTGCATTCCTAGTAAACAGTAAAATTTATTTGAATTACAATGCATAAAGATACAAATAGTCATGCAAACATGGTGTAATAGATCCTTCCTTTCAACTGTAATTTTCTATTAATGCACAAATCCCTCAGCTCACAAAAATACATATATATGCAGGGTGACATAGGATGTTGACTTGCAATATGTACAGGTCAGTAGGCTGTTTTAGAGGTCATGTAACAGCTAGATTTTTTTTTTTACATATACTTTTCTCTTTCACTTCTAGCTGCAGCCTTTAGATGCTGTTGAATTCAGAGTTCTTTTACATCTGAGATCATGACTAGATAGCTCTAGGCTGACATCAAGCTTACATAAATCTGTAAAATTAAAAATATAGCATTGGTTAAATCCTGAGAATATTTACTCCTAGATGAAAGGCGAATAAAGTATGTGGATGCAGAGATACAAATTAAATACGCACTTAATTTAGCTTCCCAGATTATTGTGCCTATTTATTCAGCAATAAATATGAATAAAATACTTGTACTTTTATAATTTCATTTTTATGTTGCTTAACAGTATTGAAATTGAGCATTAAAATAACATAATGACAAATAGATCTGCATGAACTCAGAAGCCTGGATGTGTCAATATAATTGTAGCTACTATGTTGATAAAACTGATGGTCGCATATGTCAGTCCTGCATAGGCAAACTTATAGAAGCTACTTTCTGAAGCTTTGAAACTATTCGTAACTGGACCTAAAATTGGTTCATTGATCACTGTAGTATTCTGTTTTTAAATAAAATTTGGGCAAATTACCTGGATAAAAAGGACACAACAGTAGGAGACGCTGGCTGATACTGAGAATTGTAAAGTCTTAGACATATTTGTTGCAATTTAAAATGGAATTTTAACTGACATTTCTTGGACTATCTCTGCTTTGTCTTCCTGAAGTTTAAAAAAAACAAGCATAGAATATTCAGCATTTTGATCAAAAATAAAGCTGTCCGTTTAAACCTGAAGGGCTTATACAGCCTAGTCTATTTGTAGGATCTTAAACTTTACTGTTACCTTTCCTTTGCTCTTCAGCTTCCTTTATCTAATATTTTCATTATATAAATTTTAAATGAACATATTTCACTGCTTTATAGATGTTTTCAGATTGCATGTAGGATTTTAGAGTATTTATACAGAAGTATTGGGCAAACAGCTGTAATTCCCAGGACAGCTGCCTGAAACCTGGCTTTCATCTTTTCATTATGTGTAATGACTTTTAAAGACATATGGGTACTTCAGTGTAAAACAATCCAGATGATGTGCTTCGGTTTGGGAAATTACCTTTCAGGTTTTCCTGTCCTTAATCAACTGTTTGACCACGTACTTTTTTCGTGCACAATACAAAAGCCACCAAAAGGCACATATTTCCTGCGTTACAGATAGGATGGAATCCACATGAAAGAAAGAAGAGAAAGAAAACCAATGGTAAATGTTCAGATTTTTTTATTCATTGTGTATTTCCTTGTGTGGTTCATGAAATAATAGAATGTGTGGCAAGTTGTTTGTAGTATGGCAATACGGGTTTTATACGTGCATTTACCTATCCATAGGAAGACAAAGTACAGTATGCCTTTTAATTGATTAAGGACATATACATTTTGACACTATTAAACTCAGCATTGTTTCTCTAAGCCTGGAATGGACTGATGTTTTACTGAATTCTACAAATCCAGCGCTATTTCAGGTTTGAATAACTTAACTGAAAATTTGTACTAACACATTAAAGAGTAGTATATGCATAGAAATGTATTTTTCTGGAATGGTAATGAATACTTTACAAATCGTACGATGTAGCTATTTACATGTTTGCAACTGGTAAATATAAGCAATATCTCAAGACATTGAGTTATTTACTTTGAAACGTATATATTTTGGATTAAGATGTCATTATTAAGAATATGAAACATATTAGGACCTGATAGCAGTAAACATTAAGAATTATACAATTCAATTCCGTATAATTTCTTTGAGATTAGGATTATCAGTGGCATTGGATTTGGAGATAAAGTACAGACTTTTTTTTGTTGCTGTACCGTTATATTTATTAGTGTTTGGTTATTTTAAAACATGTTATAAAGTGCCAGAGTGGAGAATATGTCTGAGCCAAGATAACTAATACCACAGAAGTGTAGTGGTAAGTATTCTCTCTGCATCTTTTTGACAGTTATTTTGGCCCCTTTACTGAAAATCCGAGTGCTTCTTAAGTATTCAGAAAAAGAAGTCACAGTTAGGGGTTTTTTTTCCTCTTTTCCTCTCCTATAGGAGAAATGAAATGACATCCAGATTTTCTGTTGGCTTTCTCTTTAGGAGTGCTTAGTGTGTGTGCACATGCCTATAAATAATTCCTTTTTGATGTAATTTTTGCCAAAGTTCCCTCATTTAAGTGACATTTTTGCCCCATTTTACATCAACATAAATGGGATTCCACCTGTTTTCTCTAAGTTCACTATAGTTCACTCTAATGTATTTAAAAGCATTTATATTTTAATTGCTTCAGTGGAATGCAGTTGTCATGACCGGCAAATCTTGCAGAGGGCAGAAAGGACCACTTGGAAAGGAACAATCTCACATAAGGTCTTATAAAACAGAATAGAAATACTAAGCTCTACATTCAGTGAGAAATAGCATGGTAAAGGGCGTTTCAAATTAATCTTTAAAAAAAAAAAAAAATGTTTTCATGTTGCTTTTAAGGAGTTTTGTCAAAGTTTACAGCTTCATTCCTGCATATGCGTTGTCATAAGAAATGCAAGTTAAAAAAAGTGGGTCTAACGAGATGGAGACAAATCTGTTAACACCACACAGACAAGAGTGAATTATGCTGCTTGGCTGGGTTGGATATCTAATCGTGCTGAAAAAGAAACAAAGGTTCAAAGTGAGTGTCAGCAATAAAGAAACAAGATTCTAGAAAATAGAAGTCTGTCCCTTTGCCCCTCAATTCTCTCACCTTTTCCCCTGCGTCTTGCCTGCAACCGCAGTTGTAGTAAAGGCTGCTCAGTGGAGCACTTCACCCTTGGCACAGGAAATGGAACGTGCTCTGCACGTCTGTGCTAAGTATGGTTTCAGACTTAAATTTCTCTCTTTTCTGCTTCTTGGTGTATTTGCCTTGGCTCTTGCCTGAATCTGCGTCTAATCCTGTCTTCTGTGTGTCAGTAAGAGTTTTAGCTAAACTCGGAGATAGCTGGAAAACTGTGTTGCTGCAAAGATAATACGGGATATCATCTATTTGCTGAGGGTGTTTCAGCTCATAGCATCAGTTTTTCCAGTACTTCCCAGATACAGAGGAGATTGGATGATCTATAGGCAGTGTTTTGTCTGGAGTGCACCAGTAACGGTTTGCAGGTGAAGCAGAGTGCAGGTGGTTGGGATTTCTAAGCTGTTCATGACAACAGAGATGTTTTGTCAGTTGTGGCTTTGCTTCTTATATTGCAGGAGGCAGAGAGAGAAGCCCTTCTTTTGGCTCGTGACAGAAGTTTGTAAGCAGTAAGGTTTTCCTTGTTCCCACTTTTCATGTCACTAGACATTCCAAGACTGTATTCATTAATGTGAACAGTGTTGTCCATGAATACGTATGGTGGCAGTCCCTAATGTCGAGGTCCGCAACTAGTATAAATTGGGGTAATTCCTTTGATTTACGTGAACTGGCATAATCCTGTTTAGTTGAAGATCGGGGCCAGAGTACAGGATGTGTATGTGTTAGAGAAGGCTGTAGTAGTTTCTAATTCTTCTTACTTACTGCTGTCATACAGATGTGGAGTCTTTTGAAGTTGACATGGTCCAAATAAGGTATGCTTAATTTTCTATTTGGAGTGTCAATATCTTGGTAAGTGAAAGAACATCCTTGGTTTCAGTGGTTACATTTCATTATTGCTTCATAGGAAATGAAGACCCAATGTGGATCTGGACTTTTGAACAATACTGAAACTTTGGAGGACAGAAATACTTCTTTAAAGGATTAACCGATTGTATGTGCAAAGTGTTATACAATTAAAGTGTTTAGCTAATTCAGAATTTATATTCATTGAAATTAATAAGACTGTGTATATTCATGTAACACAGCTGAATCCAGATATTTAGGGCGTGTAAAATGAAGTACACCAAAAAGATTTTAAGAATTTTGTATCTTGAAAGAGCAATGAGAAATGCAGCTCTTTCCAAATCAAAAATGACAATGTCTTTCACTAGGAGCAGAGCTTTTACAAAGGGTCTTTCAACCGAGGATCTCTCAACTCTGCTTGAAACACTGAATTAGGGCTCAACACTGAAGCCTTTATCAAATGAACAGTCTGAAGGCGAAGGGAGTGCTCCGATGATTTGCCAGCTGTAGGATTGGGCTCTTGCGCCTCACCCTGCGAGGTAAGGCAGCTTTACTTTCTATAATTTACAGAATGAGCATGAGAAGTGTGACTTGCCTAAAGTTACACTACAAGTCTGCGGCAAAGTTGTGGAATAAAACACCCTAGCAGACACGTACGTAAGCTGCAATTTTATCTTTCTCTCGTGATTCTAAGTTGGGAAGAACAACTGTTTTGAAATTTAAACCAGAAAGATAATCATGGCTTTCCATGTGATTTGTTAGTTATCCTGGCTAGTTATCTTGGCTGAAATGAGGAAATACTTTTCAAAATCTGTTGGGGGCGGGGAGGGGTGTGTGTGAGGGGAAAGCAGAGAAGCAAAAAGCTAACCCTGTGAGTTTTCTGACCTGAAGACCAGTTGAGATCAATTGATGTTAAGCTAATAAATTTTCATATGACAGTCACCACCTTCCTTTTTTTTCCCCCCTGTCAGAATGATTACACTACAAAAAGATGAAATATGGCTTGGAGATACGTATATGAGATGTTTAATTAAAGCCCTACTCTCTCTGTCCTCTGTGTATCTATTTCTAGTAATTTTCCTTTTCTCTGTCCTATCTGGTTTACATCTTTAAAATGCAATAAGGAAAACGGCCACAAGCACACTTGGAGAACCTGAGAAAAGTACAGTTTTGAATATTCAGATGAGAGCCGGTGGCAGTGTTCAATCTCACCATTTCACCACAGATAGATGATATTACAGTGCAAGAACATTCAGGTTTGTAAATGATAGATTTTAAAAGGCAAAACAAATGTCAGTAATCTGCTGTGCTTTGCAGCATCAGTGCCATAAATAGGTGCACTCTCTTGGTTACTTGGGTGGCTGATTTTTAAATTTATGATAAAGTATATAAAATTAATGATGTGTGCTTACACTTCAGTGATAAAAGCCAGTTTCTGCTAGTGTGCTAATGTACATAATTGGTTCTTTACAACTAGAAACCAGATACTCTTTCATTCATCTATTCATACTCTGGCAGTTTAATTTCTGTAACTGGGGTTTTTTTGGGGAGAGGGGAAGGGAGAGAAAAAAACCCATTTCTTACATTATTACTGGACTTGGGATGTACAAGTATGATTATGTAAAATCTGTTCCTGGGTGGCTGTTTGTCCTTTCTTGCAGAGTATTCTGTGCTCACTGAGTGGGAGGGTCACACCGTGTGAGACTAATAAGGACAGAGCTGCATCCCCCTCTACCACTCTTCGGAGACTCACTCCAGCAACTCCACGGCACTACCGCAGCTCTGTACAGGCATTTTCAGTGCTTCTGGGGGACATACTAAAATAAAAATTTAAGGTAAGCAACTCGTTATTTGTAGTCAATTGTCTAAACATCTCACGTGCACGCACACTACAATATTCCTGTTTATTGTGGTGGGGCTTCTTAAAAAATACCATTTATCACTGGTTTTTGACAATATTAAGTATGTCCTATATAAACATAATATACACAGTAGGCTTTTAATGTACTGTGATCAGTCTGTGCTATAGGATTCTGCTCATGATTGTGTAATAAATACATTCTATACGCTTGTGGGTGACTATAGGTATATGCTAAGGTATGCTAATGCAAACAGTCCTACTAAATTTGTGGTAATTTACAAAAATGATTAAACTGTTGCAAATTGCCACAATGCTGAGCATGCTTATTAAGGGTATGCATGTATTAACATTTAAAACAAAAATCTATTAGCGTGTATCATTCCAATTAGCATGCCTACCGAGTGGCCTACATCCAGTTAGTTGACAGGGACTTGCGGGCCGGCGGCAGGGGTGGGAAGCGCAGTAAACGCTCTCCAGGAAGGGGGAACCCGCAGACCTCGGGCAAATCCCGGGGGATGCGGAGCCGGAGGCGCCTGTCGCCGGCAGGCTGGCGCCAGCGCTGCCCAGCCCGTCCCGTCCCCCACCCGCGCCCGCTGCGGGCGAGCAGCCCCTTCTCCCTGCGGCCCCCCCATCACCTGCTCGCCCCGTACAGGTGCCGCCCGGGGCCGGGAGGGAGCCCTCCGGGCGGCCCGGCGGCAGAGGGCTCCCTC
>VYZM01008055.1:40184-86504 GCA_013398915.1 Dromas ardeola
TGAGCAGCTCTGCTGACAGCAGGGAACGGGCTCGGAGTGAAGCCTCAAGTGGATAACAGGAAAGAAACTCTTCTAGAGACTGAAGGGATGGTTACCATCCAAAAAAGAAATGCAAGTTATAGACCAGGAAGCAGGAGCTGAGAAAGAACAGACCCTGCGGCGGTGCAGCGGTGGGGTGCAGGTGTGTCTGCAAGGCTTCTGTTCCTCTGCCCCGTTCAGCTGCACTGAGTACTCTGTGTCGCAAAGTTGTCTCATTCTAGTTTGATAATTTGTATGCAGATGAATCTGTTACAAATAGGAAATCTGCTCACTTCAAGAAGAGAGAAATATCTAACCTCTTCTTTTTTTTTTTTTTTTACCTTTTTCTTTCTTTCATTAACTGGCTCTTTCTTGGGCCTTTGTTCTCTCCCATGTACCAGTTCTGTGTGGATCAGCCTCTGTCCCTCAGGATCTGCCTAGGCAATCCCTTTGGTTTTCTTCTTTCAACAACCTATGCTAGCATTTATTTCTCACTGTGAATATGAAAGTATCTCACTGTGAATACGAAAGCTTTTCCAGCAAAGCTCATTTAGATAGGATCTTGCATTATTGCGTTTACACCCTGAAATTTCTCACCTGATTTACTTGATTCTAAAGGAATGGTCTTCAAATGCAGGCAAAAGTGTAAATTAAAGTTAATTTGAAGGGGGGGTGGGTGGAGGGAAGAAGTGTGTTAGGGGAAGGAAAACTCTTGTGTGTGTATGTAGGGAAGAGCTTTCTGAGCTGGCATTCTGAGTGTACTTTGGGACTTACTCATTGGGTCAATATTGTAAAAAAAAATAAATACCAGTTTTGGGAAAAAATGTCAGTGTGATAGAGTATGCTGGATCTTCTTGGAGCTGTCCTCCTTAGGCTCTGAATGTATGCCAGCAACCATTAGTCAAGCATTTCAGTTCTCACTTGTCCAGAAGTTTTGATGTGCTAATTGTTCATCAGAAGGAAGGACTCACTTCTAATGACAGAATGTAACAAATCTCAGGGAGAGGGTTCAGGAAGTCTCCACAATCATGTTTTTGATCTGACTTCAAGAATATTTTCTTCATGTTGTCAACTTACATTTTTTTTACTGTTGGAAACATTTGGCTTCGGAGCGTGGACGTGAGCTCTTTCTGTAGTGACACATGAAGTTCTAGTTTGATCATTCCCGAATGCTTCATATTAAGAATATTAATACTTTGTCTCATTCCCAGATCGTTGCTGCTTTTTCAACTTTCTTTTACAATTATTGTTTTTCAAAGTCACTTGCTAACCCATGAAAAATGTAGCATAAACAAAGTCCTGGGACTGTCAGGCATGGTGAATTTCCATTGCCTTTTGACGTGGAATGTGTTGTGAAAAGTATTGGCTCTAGATCATAATTTTAGATAGGCACTTTAACCCAAATACAGTGAGTGGTTTCAAGTATGCAAATTGGTTCAGCTTTTTGGTTTTCATGTTTTAGTACAGCTAGTTACTTCCCAAAATCAAGATAATGGCTCTACAGTAACTCTCATATACAGTGTATTCATATTCTTAATAATTCTGAATGTTTAAGTTTGGATCTACAAATTATTGTTAGCACTGCAGTGTTTAAGCAATGCTGCCACCCTTGGATTCCTTGTCTTGTATTTAAATACTAAGTTTTCTTGGGCAGTGAATCAGGAGCTTTAGGTATCTATAAGAACATGGTTCATGAAAGCCTGCACGCTGTAGAAAGCCACTTCAGCTTTCCTGAGTGAAAGTAGGTAGTATGTAAGAGAGAGCCCAGACCACAAAGGGGAAGATTCTCAGTTACGCACATTCTCGCAGTGTGAAGTCTGTAAACTAGATCAGCCCTGGTTGGTTTTTTTTTTATGGAAATGTAGAGAAAGAGAAAAGCATCAACACCTACGGCCAAGATATTCACCTGGGATGTGAAGTCCTGTTTTTCACTACCTGCTGGTCTTCCTCATGGGAGAATCTAGTTCTCCAGGGTCTAGCATAAGCATCCTAATACTTGAAATCCGTTGGTATGGATTTCTTATTGCCGCCTGCCAAAGCTTTGTTATTTACGTAACCAATTAAATAGTTACCAGACTTGGAGTTAACTTCTTTCCTGTATCAACAAAACTGTAGATTCGGTCTCCTTCATTCCTCTTCCCACTCTTGTCTTAATTAACATGTATATTGTAACATAATATGATGTGGCTTACAGAGTAGAAAAGGAAAACAAAAAAATCACATCTGATTTTCTGGTACTTCTATACATGAGGCTACAGGTACACAGGAAATCTGAGTTCTTGACCCTGTTGGAAAGCAGGGCATCTGGGTCTGCGTATCTTTGTACGGATACCTTTGAAGTGGACTCATTGGATGTCATTGCTGACACTTGCAGGTATGTCGCACACTCTGAAGAGGTTCCCTGTGCCTATATATTTGTGAAGCCTGATCCAGCAAGAGCGTGAGACAAATCCTAGCTAATATGGGTTTCTGCTTGAAGCTTGAGTCCGACATAGGATGTCGGTATATGTTAGGTGGTGCTTTGCTGTTTGGCTACGTTCATTTGGTCTGTGATGCTTACTGATGGAAACTTCAGTGCCCTTGCAATGTGCACATCGGTGGTGTCAGATGGCAGCTGAAAACTTCACCTGAACATAAAGTTTAATTGTGAAGCAGCAGATAGGTATGTGTAACATAAATCTAGCCATTACAGGTTACACTTGATCAGGAGGAGCCAAGAGTGGTTGTTGGAAGCTACAGTTGGCAGTCAGGAAGTGCATACAAGAAATGTCTGTAAGAGTGAGACTGAAGCATGCACTAGAGTCTCCTCTGTCCTTGTTTGCACGGGAAGGAAAACTGGGCATGGGGCCTAGATGGAAGCTGCAGTGTGCTTCAACAGGTGCCCTGGTCATTCCAGGAATTCAGAACATGACACTACATGTTGCAGCAGATAAGTCTAGATGCAACACCATTACTTCAATTTTGTTGCATAATGCTATTAGAAAACAGAAACATTTCTTACAAGCATCTTATTGGAGAGACAGAAGATCGGAGATTTGTGATATACCTGCTTGATTTGCAAAAATACATGTTTTCCAAATTATTAGGTTGATTTTATGATTATAAGCTTCTATGTAGGCTCATTGATTTCTAAAGATTAAGGTCTGTAATTTGTCCTATGGATGGGTGATCTCATTAATTTATAGGCATGTTAACTTCAGCTTTGACACCACCATTTTAATATGAATTGTGGACTTCAGTCCATACAGACCCAGTTTTATCACGTACAGAGCAATGCAGTGTATAAATGTAAGCTTGTTCTTTTTACTGCTTCATTAGTTTTACAGTAATGTATTCTAACAGGGCAGGTGAGTGCATGGTTTCCATGCCTGGATTAGCAGTAAGGGTTTGTCTTGTTCTTTTTCTTTCCTAAATGTCTTCATGTAGATCTTCAAATTCAGCTACACACAGGATGAATATGTAAAGTGTCTGTTTTGTCTCAGGCCAAAGGAAATTTAAAGATCTGCCAGCAGTACTAAAAATCTTGGAAGAGGCTAAATTTTTGACTGTACAAACCATAACTGTAGAAAGAGTTTTCATTGGTCTATAGCAATGACAGTTGTCAGTATTGGTATGGAGTGGTTTCAGTTTTGATATTTTAGAGTTTTGCCTTAGCTCTCTGGTAAAAAGAGTAACATTGGGCAAAAGGAGTGCATCAGCAGCATGAGATAGAAGAACATTCATAGTAACCCTTTCAGTTCTTCTGGGGATATGGAATACAACGAAATAAGTAACACTTACATGGCCTGTCTACGCTGTGACAGTTATGCCACTGATAAAAATAGGTCCACAGTCCAGTCTGCGGCATGGGAGGAATCATTGCTATCATCTGGATAACACAGAAATTAAGGCTTGAGTCTTTGTTTGGACTTGGAGGAAAGTGGCTGAGGGGAATACGCTAAAGCTCTCTAGTCTTTTGCCACTCAGCCCTCATGTAAGTTAATGCTGAAAAAAACCCAGCAGTTGTGTCTGCAATGTCATATCTGGCTGCTCTTATTATTAGTAGTGCAAAGTAATTTAACCAAAAAGAGCATCTGCCCTATAGTCTTTATATATATATATATTAAAAAGCCTTGGTGTAGATTTACATGTAGATTTAAGAAAAACCTCTGTCAGTGTATGTGTGATATGCTATTGTGGCTTCAGCCACAACAGGCTTCCTTTATGCCAATGTATTTCTTGTAGCTATACCTGTGTAAATCTAACAACCACATTCATTGTTCTAGGGTGGCTATAAATACAAGTCTATAGTTTAATAATCTGTATAAGTGATTGAAGGCTCAGGTTTATAGATTAAAGGGGCATCTAAGGTGGGCTGTTTGTTTCTGTCCCATAGTGTGTACGTGTGTATCAAATGGTGTATTGAAATTGCTATGTTAGTACGTAATTCCAGTGAATGCTTTTCACACTACGTAAAAATCCCTACAAAACAAAATGATGAAAGATTTAATTTCATTTTCAGATGTTTCAACATCAATAT
Source organism: Dromas ardeola (assembly GCA_013398915.1). Lineage (NCBI taxonomy): Eukaryota > Metazoa > Chordata > Aves > Charadriiformes > Dromadidae > Dromas > Dromas ardeola. The sequence goes on from VYZM01008055.1 coordinate 44,722, forward strand.
TCTTTACAGTTCTGCATCTTTTCTGGGAAAGGGAATTTACAGTGGGAATTGCTGTTGTTTTTAAGCCATGTGTTTTATCTCATTTGTCATGAAACTTGATAGCTATCTATCAGTATAGGTAAATGTATGTATATACACGTATTTATGTATACATATGAAGGAAAGAAAGAATACATTGTCTTAGTGCCTTGGAAATAAATCAGTTAATTTACAATTGATGTTACTTATAATTGTAGATTGCAATTTAGATATAAGGGACATGAACTTTATGGATCTTATGAAAAAATGTCTTCCACCTGCTCTGTTCTTTAAACAGTTGACGCAGTTTTCATTAATTATGTTGTCAGGAGGCATCTTTATATAATATCTGTATCTATATAATTTAGTTTCATTTTTAGTGTTTTTTTTTTCCCCAATTAGCTATTTGTAATCCAGATCAAATACTGTTACACATTTAATAGAATTTAAGACTTTTAAAGGCCAACATGTTCTGTACATTACTGCAGAATGAATGACAAATTTCACCTGCTTTAAGATTACAAATATAGCTATTTTGAATGCCAACTTTCTGTCTGGATGCTCTTGGAAATCTTTAAATATAGATGATTTCCAGGTTAGTGGTAGGACATTCTTCCGTACCTTTTTCATTGAACTGACACTTTGGACCTCACCGTTCAGCAGCTTCTAAATTGTTCAGCCATCTTTTTAGTTGCGTCAGTGCAACATGGAGCTCTGGGCTTGATAAGTGCATGGGCCAAATCTTGCTTGTCATCTTCTGTTTGATAGTTTTCTTAGGGTTTAGCAGGGGCTATTTGCAAAGTTTGTTGAAGAAAGAGCCCTATTTTTGACCCATGCACAAGTGACATTTCTCTGTATTTTCTTAAAAGTGTGTATTCTTGTGTAAAATAAAAAAGAGATGAAAGGACTTTATATAAGATACTGTATATTAATAATACGGTGTTTGATCTAAGTGTTCAGTTAGATTTAACCTTAGAAATTACCATGTTACAGATTTTAGAACATTCTGCTTGTTTACCTCAATACTTTGGTTCAGACTTAATCAACTGTAAAGCTGCTTAATTTTCAACCTTTTTTCAAAATATATGTATTGCTCACATTGTTTTTTGTATGATACGATTATATCCTTGTTAATCCACATTTTGAAATTTCTGTTCACTGAAGCAACAATAGATTATGGTTATGGTAATCAGGGATTTTTGCTTTATTGTTTCACATTTATTAACAGGGGAAGAAGATATTTTTTCTAATAATATAGCCAGAAATAAAAACAAAACAAAACAAACTTCAGAAGAGATGTTATTGCTTTAGAGTATTGTAGGTGGAAAGAGCTTGGTAAGAATTTAGTGTTTTTCTTCTGGTTATGTTCATGTGAGCTTTAATCATAAACAGCTGAATAAATATATGATAAGATTTGTATCTGCTTATATTATTAGAAGCGTAGTATGGAATCTGAACTATCGTTGCTCTTATTTAGATTTTTCAGTTTGCTTAATTGCCAGTTCTCGTATCCTAAAGAAACAAAAAGGAACATTCCTGTTAATATTACTATTACTGTCATGATAGTTTGTTCTGATTAATTTTTCTGCGATAGAATTTTATGATAGATTCTAAACTGTGTTCTCCTGAAGGTGCTGTATGTCCTTTAATGAAAACAGTTGTCCATCATCTCAAACAAATCGACAGAGACAGTCTTGGTGTTTCAGGTAAGTGACTGCGTTAATATGGATATCTAAATTAATTGGCTAGTAGCAGATGTAATCATAGTCTGAGTGAAGCTGGCTTTAAAACTGAAAGGACAGTACAGAATGCCACCCCCGTGCTCCAAAGGCTGCTGTTGTTTTTGAGAAGGTGAGGTTAAGATCAGAATGTGTTGTTCTTGAAAAGTATTGGTTCAAGTTTTGCAGCCACGCTCATTTCCGTTGTTTTTCCCAAACATCCTTCGCTGTTATCAGTTCAGATGATAAAAGGAAATAACAAATGCATTTCTCAGGTTGCAAAGTCATCTACTGAGTAAATTTTGCATTGATAGTTTCTCTGTTAATAAAATGAATATTGGAAGTTTCTCTGACATAAAGTACTGGTTTTCAAAATAGCTTGTCAGTCTGTACTCTAGAAAGTCACCAAGCATGCTAAATGTCAGTATTTACCCCTGTTTTTAAAATGCCATTAAATAAACTAAATCACTGTATCGTATTTCACAGGGTTTGATCTGGCAGAGAGCTTTTCTTTGAGACAAACATCTTGTGGAGGGGAAAAAATCTGTTTTAAGCTGGGAAGTGCACCTCTCGTCAGAGACACAAAGTAAGATACTACTTTCATTCTAAGCCTTTAAAAGACGGAGCTCAGACTAAATGCTAGTAATGAACTGAAACACTGAGCAGTGCATCCAAAGGATGCCACAGAAAGACAAGTATGTCTATTTTCAGGCGTTCTCATCTGTATATTTTTTTTTCTTCGGGAAACATTTTGATTCGGGTGTGTTTTTCTGCTGGAATCTGTAAGTATCGAGGTAGAAAGCTAATTGCATATATCTTTTTCTCAAAACCTGATTCAGGTACTGAAAACTCTACTGTTTATGCATAATTATTTATAAAACAAAAGAAACAAAGAACTTTCATGGTATGACAAGAAGTGTTATACTAATCTTCCCTCAGTGAAATTGGCTGTCGTCTCTCTCATTGCTGCTGGCAGGATTAAAAAGAGAGATAGAGTTGCCGTTTCTTTAAATGCTCTATTTTCACGATTATTTTTTTCCAGTGCAATTGGCATCTTGCTTTGGAGTAGCAACAGAATGGTGGGTACTCAGTGCAGAGGTGAAACTAGGTAGCATCCTATTCTGACACATAGTGGGATGAAAGGCAGAGACTGCATGAAAAATCAAAAGGAAGGTGAAAGATAATAAGGCACAATGGGATTGGATGAGTTTAAGTTTGCACGGGGGCAAGGAAATGCCAAGAAGCAGTTAGGAATGTAGTTTCAAGTTGCCCATGCTCAGTGGAGAGAGAGAGGATCATCTCAGAGCGTCTTGGTTGAGATGTGCTTTGAGCCATGGGACTGTGGTTTCTGTGCAGCGTGTTCTTGTGATGACGAGGGAAGCAGCTGAATTCCTGTGTCTTCAGGTTGGGTATTCTCTGTTGCAAGAGGTCTGGCTCCAACTTGCCTGGGGAAAAAAATACACCCAGGCCTCGGACTTCCCCTTTGGTTGGATCCTGGGCAGAGCCAGGAGGGGCTGTTGGTAGTGTGAGGCCAGGGGAGAAGAGGAGAGGAATTGGAGGCACCCAGACACAAACCAAAGTGATCTGTGGGAGAGGAGCATGATTAAAAAATAGGACCTGAATATTCTGTGTTACTAGATAGATTCTAAGTTTTTTCTGAAGTATTAGATACTGCAAATGCTAAAATTTTATGCGTGTGTAATCCTGTACTTTGTTCAGGTAATCCCTCTCTTTTTTTTTTTTCAAATAACTTGAACATTTGCTATTGAAGGAAAAATTACTAGCTAAAATTACTTGACACAGAGTACACTCTACTTTTATTAGAGCCTTCCCAGTATTATCAAAATTGTCTTTAGAAGAGGAACAGGGAAAATTAGGTGCCACCCATACACGTCTTTACTGAAAATATTTTGAAAGTTTGTCAGTAAAAAAACCTTTTAAAATCCATTATTCATTTTTACAGATTTTTTTACAGACTTTTTGCAATAAAAATAAGAAATAAGAAGCTAAGTAGTACTTTTTGTACAGTTAAATGCATATTGCAAGCTGACTTATTCTGAAACTGTAAAAAAAATCAATGGCAAAAAACGGAGTGAGAGTAACTAGAGATTGGAAAAGGGTGAATTATTTGAAATTCGTATCACTTTGAGGGAAAATTCATGATTCCAAAGGATTGATTTCTAAAAATGCAGTGTTTTTGGAAGGGGTCTGACGAGTGATTTTGAGGTTCAAAAATTTCAAGTTTTTTCCTAGCTTTTCCTAGTAGGCCTGAATACTAATGTCTGTTCTTTATATTTCCTTCTTTTACAAATGGTTTATTAATGAAAGCAGTGAAAATGGAGAATTCATGTCATGGTTGATAGCTGTGCCTGAGCAAAGCCTTAACTCTTAGCAGTTGCAAGGAAAATACTTAGACAGAATACTACCTTTTTTTTTAATGCTTTTTATGGGGTGGGAGAGAAACGTAACATATATTTTTCAATATTTTATCTGTTCAGATTTCTTCAGGGAAGTTGACTCTTTGAGACAAAAATGGCTAGTTTGTCTTCATTTTCAGGTTAACTTGGGCAGGGGATAAAGAATTGCAGTAAACAGTAAACCTGGAAGGCAGGTGGTTTGGCTTTAATGGTCTCTTGCTTCTCATGTTCCTCTCCCTCCCCATTGCTTTTCTTCTGTGTATCCTCATTAAATAAAAACTAAAAAGAAAATCTTTCCAGTTTTCCCTAAAAATATGCGTATCTAATGGATGAAACTGTGGCTGGATGAAGCAACTGAGATGGTGATTACTAAAATGCGTAACAGTGCTAATGTATGTATAAAGTTAGGCTGAAAATTAATATCTCACTATTGATGTTAATAAGTTACAAGAGAAGTGTATCTGGCAGCTTGCTGTGGATGTAAATAGTACCTCTTACATATAGCTCCCTGAACAAAAAAAGGGTTAAAAATATTTTCAATAACATGCAAGCATTGCAGAATTTCCATTAAATCCTAGTTGTTCATGGAGTTGCCTTGCTCATGCTTTTTTAACCTTCCTTCACAGAGAAATGCATGTTAAAATTAAGAACAGAATTTACTTTTTTATTCAATGTGTTGAATACATAATAGCTTTCTGTTGTTGAGATAACAGTTCAGATAAGATTTTTTTAAAATTATTTGTTTAAAGTATTTTTGTTAGTCTTCTGAACTTCTGAGTTGGTTTTTAAAAATAAGGGGAGAGGGCAGTCAGGAGCATGAAGTCAAGTTTTGACATGGCAGGGTTACAATGAAGGATAGTCAGGAACTCAGATGTCTGTCATCATAACCTTACAGTTTATCTCAGTTACTCATCCATGATATCTTGTAATATATTGTTTTTATTTAAGTCTCCTTTTCTTACATTCTGTCAGATCATCTGGTTCCAGATGCCATGCGTTATTAGATAGATCCACAGAAGTTTTTAGGATCATTCTGCCTCAGAAAATATCTTAGTAGACGTGGTGTGCAGTAAGCAGCAGAACAGTGTTTGTTATCTGTCCTGCAGGAAACTGAGAGTATCTGATTAAGCTGACTAGCAAGTATCAAGTAACTTGGCACTTCTCTTCTTGCATTTCATTCATTCAGACGTAGTGTGGGTAATAGAAAGCTATGCTGTGCCATTTTTCTTGTGGGATGCCATTTTGTTTTTTTTCAATGGACCTGGAGTAGTGTTGCACCTATTTATATGTTGTAACTAATTTACAATGCAGTGCCAGCTTGGGAAATCGATTATGTCTATTTATGTTGGATTTCAGTTATATCTCTTATCTTTATCTCTTGTTGTGAGGCAGTTCTGTACATATTTTCTCCTGTGATAGGAGGTGCTTAGCTTTTCTTATGCTCCACATAAATGGCTATTAAATATTAATTTAATTGTAATGTATTAATATTTCCGGGATTAAAGAGTGATTTTGAAATTAAAATACTGTAAGTTACGTATTGCAGCTCTTACATGGACTTTAATGGAGCAAAGTAGTATAATTGAGCCTTGGAATCCTAAAGAAATCGCGGTAAAATACAGTTTATGCAGACAATCTAATTTTATAGTCATAATAATAGTAATTGTGTAATGTTTCATTTTTATTTCATTAAATACATTATGGAGTCACATTTTGTTATCTAGTTCAACACGTACTGCCTATGCAGTGTATTCCAGCTTGGCATGGAGCTTGCTGACAAGAGCAGCGCAGGGCCCTGTGCTGATAGCAACTGCTTTAGGTCTGCCAGCAGTATTTGGTACTTTTGGCCGCGAGGCCTTTCAGGCTAATCTTTGTTCTTTAGTTGCCTTAGAGTAAATAGCAGTGTGCTGAAATAATTTCGCTGTCCTTCCCTAAAGATGCATCAGTTGTCAGGTGTTCCTCTTTCTCACTTTTCTGGGTGGCTGGTGGGCCATTTTTCTTCTCCTCTGAAAGGGCCAATAAAGGAAATAGAAAGTTGATTTCAGCTGAGTTTCAGAATGTTTTTGAAATGGATGTTTATGATTAGCAAATCTTAATGGCACGGTCATGGCTTTCTTATTTTGTAGTTTGTTTGGCTTGACAAACCATATTAATTTGAAGAAATTATCGTCACTGGTTGTTAAATGATCTCAGAGTTACAGCGGTTGGGATTGCTCTCACAACTGTTTTAGGAATTCCTCCCCTTTCAGTGTAAGATCCTGCAAATGAGCTTGGATTTTGACTGTATTTGGACTACTGAGATCGTCAGCAATGTTGTCACTGCTGCCAGAAGAGCGGTGGCTGTGGCTTGGGCTGTATTTCAGAGAAAGTGTTTTACCCTCTCATGATGTCTAGTTACTGGACGCAGAAATACTGTTCCCACCTCTGTCGGTATATTCCAGGCTTGAGAATTCTTTCTGCTAAGAGCAGAAATCGATGGTGAAAGAATATTTGTGTGGGGGTTTTGGTTTTTTTTAATGCTGTTTTCATTGCAAAAAATGCATAGGAAATTGCATTTCCTAGAGCACATCAAGCGAGGCAGTTTCCTTGCTCAGCCTTTTCATAGCTAGCACTTTGCTCCCCAAAGGCACCTATCTCTGGGTGGCTCTGCAACTGTTTACTTTGCCATGTGGTCTCTGGTTGTATCTCCTAAGACTTCTTTCTTCACCAAAATAATAAATACCAAGATCATTACATGTGACTTCAGCTGTCAGTCAATGTCTGCATGGGCATGAGTTCTGATTAGCTTTGCACATGGCATGTGTTTTTGACAGCTGAGACAGGTTCAGCGTTCTTCTTGAAAAATATTATTAATATATATATTCAGAAGTCATATACCTATTTCTTAATTGCAGTATAGAATGGATAGGTGTGAACTTCACCAGTTTCCAAAGATTTAATCAAAAACTTTTAGAACACCTACTGAAAATGGCAATGAGTTGGGACCCCTGTTTGATGAGAGTAGTTACAGTTAGGCTAACCAGCTTTTATCTGTGCTTACACGAAGTCCTGCTAGCCTTTGGTCTAGTAAAACATTAGATAGTTACGTAAGAAACCACCTCTCCCCTCCTATATCGTGTATTTATTTGAGGTCGTTTGAGCTGTTGGAGCCAACAATGCTAAGACTGAAATGTCTGGTATTTTGGTTGCAGGGTATTTTCAAGAAAAGGGCCTTGTCTCTGGAATTCGCTTCCTGAGTGTGGGAGCCTGAGTTTAGTGCAAATCCTGATGCTTTCTTCAGGTCTTTAAAAGTAGTGGAGCAGAAGCTGCAGTGATACAATCTTTCTTTTTCTGAATCTGGTTGAAAGGTACTGAAACTGTGTACTTTGTGTTTATTTCCGGAAACAAGAAAACTAACTGCATTTTATAAACTAAAAATAAGGATAATACTGGCATTACTGTTGAAAGAACAAATTGGAGCTGTACCTACCAATTATTTAATTTCATAACTAAGGAGAAAACTGGGGCCTCTTACCATGAAAGGTGATAGGACAATGCTTCTTTTAAAGAATGAAAACATGTGAATGTCTTTTTCTGCATATTTGGGCTTGTTTCTACCTGACAATTTACAAGAAATATGCCAAGATCTTTTTATAGAATTTAAAATTCGGACATTAACTGATTTTAATTGCTACATTGGGCTTAACTATAATTTAACATGCAATTTACTATGCGGAAAGAATTGGGAAAGCAAAAGTAACAAAAGATAGGTGGCAGAGGGGAAGAACATATGTAAAAATGTATGGCACTTACAGTGAAAGCAGACTGAGGGAACAGAAAGCAGAAAAAACATTTTAATTATTCCACTGACTGTAGCAAATCTGAATTTTTGATCTCTGGGGTGTTCCCCAGTCAGCAGAGCACTTTAACATGGCAGTGTCATACGAGCTGAATTGGTAAGACAATATTGGATGAAGCAAACTGTTTCTTTTCCTTTTTTCCCCCAGCAATGTTGTTCTTGCCATAAAGCACTTGCAGATAAAGGGAAGGAGCTTTTGGGAAATGTGTTCTTTAAGGGCACTGGTCCACAACGGGAGTGTGCAGGAGACCAGCAATGTTTGTGTGGGTACCCCGAGTGCCTCACGGTTCAGAATGAAATTTAAGGCAGGCAATAAGCAAATCACAGAAGCATTGGAAGAACAAACAGTGAAGGCAGTTTACTTTCCTTACTTAAAAAGCTTTCCTTAACTTGAAAACCATGTATTTCTGTTCAGATCAGTGTTATTTTTTCCTGCTGCCTTTGTTTTAAAGGAGAAATCTGTCCAGCCAAGATTATTATTTGGAAGAAAATAGAATTGGGAGTTCAGCTTCACAGCACTCTTCTCCAGCTTGCAGCCTCATCTCACTTCCTCTGCATCAGCTTCTCTGGCCAGTGAGGCCAGCGGCCGATCCCCGTTAGCTTTGTGATCTCCAGCAATTGCAGCTGGGAAGGAGAAAGAACGTGCTGCTGGGGCTGGGGGAAGCCTGCTGTTAGCTTAAGCAAACCCTGAGATTGCACCTTCCATTTAATGGTTTAACCTGCCCTGTGGAGAACAATTCTCTTGTTCTGATTACAACAATGGCGTCTGCAGTATCTAAGCAATTTCACTTTTGCTATATACTCCTATATAGAATTCCTTTCTATTTTCATCCAATGTGGATGCCAAAACTATTTTTCAGTTTCCATATTGGATAAGATAGCAAAACTTAAAACATACACTGTCATAGATAGCGCAATCGCTAGACCAAATTCTTCGATTATTAGATTTCTAGACACAGCACAAGTGATTTACCTGGAAGCTTCCCTGTGGCCCTCGTTCAAAGCATTGGACACAGATTCTGGCGTAGGTTGTTCAATTTACTGATACGTTAGCTGAAGAGAGCCTTAAGTCATGCCAAACTGTGTGGAACTTTCAAAAGAGTTTACATATCTTGTACCCTGCCAAACATGCTGACTTTTAAAAAGCTTTATAATGTTGTCTTGTTTTTTTCTTGGCCATCACTTTTAATGAAAAAGGTCCCCCAAAAGGGAGTACAAGATAGTACTATGAATCAATAAGGAGGATACAGATCTAAGTCTGTAACAAGACCTGTGTTTGATGAGAACGCTAGTCAGAATAGTCTTAGAACAAAAATACAGTTGCAAAATTAATACAGTTGAATTTTCTTAGAAATGTAGAGTAGATCTGGGTATATACAGCAATGCTATATGCAACCACACAGAATTTAATGAAATGTACTGGATATAATGCATGCAGCTGAAGATAGACTGTAGCCCCCATATGTTGTAGTATAAAATTAGAGATTGAAAGATCATTTATCAGTTTTGCTGATTGGGCTGAGAGGATTCAAGTGTCTTTGTACAATGCATGTAATTTCTCCAGCTGAAGCAGTGGTGCCATGTGCTTCAGAAGACATTTATCAGCGGATTGGAAAAAAAACTTGTAATAAAGCAGATATTTATTTTTTTCCAGCTTTTGTGATTTAACACTTCATGAAATGTAGCTATTAGGCATTCCTCCTCTTTAAAGTTGTACCTACAAAAAGGTGTTTGTGCTGATACATCTGTGTCTATGCTGGGGATTTGTTGTTTAAAGATGTCGTATAAATATCGTTCCCTTCCCCCACCTTGCCTTTGAGTTTTTAGTTTTTCTATCTAAAAATAGTTCTTGGTCTCTCTTACAGTGAAACTGCCTGGTGCTTTTTTCATTACACTGATTTTCATTTATTTCCAGTTGGTTGTGAAAGATTTTTGGCCTCTAGCATTTCTCTGTAGTTAGCTCTTCGCACTTTTTATCATCCTGCCATGAAACATTTTTTATTTATGGAGATAAATTGCCAAATTTTTAAAAATACTTCTTTAATTTTGCATGAACATTACAGTCCATGCCCTGGATTTTTCGCTTGGAGGTCTGGTTATCAACTTGATTTCAGACATAAGCTTACAGAGTTTGTTAATTGCAGTCTTGTCTGAAGTGAATATTTGTCATGTCATAAATTAATTTCAAAACTTGGAATGATTTAAGAAACTTCGATGTGAAGAACAGTCTGTAATCTATAGAAACTAAGTCCTGATATACAGATATCAGTGTATTAACAGAACCATGTGCAAGAGATCATGTTATTTTTGGATTTAGTCGATGTGACTAGTTGCAGAGTCTCAAATTCTATTAAAATAAATCCTAAAAATACTCTGGGATTGAGCATGACAACATAGGCTTCGAATAACTTGTTGATAGTTCCTAATATGGCATTAGGATTTTAATTGTCATATGAAAATGCATGTATCTTTTATTTTAGAGATTAGGCTGCTGCATTTTGCTACACCCGTAATAGCAGTGTTAATGTTGAAGTCCTTGATAAACGTTAGTTCATCTCTTTTACTCTGTTTAGTTTAGTAAGATGTTCATAACCTATGGTGACCTGTGTTGATTACTCAAATGCTGTTGAATGCATATCCCATGAAATAGCAATAGCTATTTTATGGCTAAGGAATGTGAAGTTTGCTTTGGGCCTCTCCTGAGAAGTAACCACACAGAGAGCAATGTCAAGGTCCTGTGACTCCATGCACCTTATTTTTTCTAGAATCATAGAATGGTTTGGGTTGGAAGGGACATTTAAAGGTCATCTAGTCCAACTTCCCCTGCAGTTAGCAGGGACATCTTCAGCTAGATCAGGTTGCTCAGAGCCCTGTCCAGCCTGACCTTGAATGATTCCAGGCATGGGGCATCTACCACCTCTCTGGGCAACCTGTTCCAGTGTTTCACCACCCTCATCATAGAAGATTTCTTCCTTAAAGGTAGTCTAAATCATCCCCTCTTTCAGTTTAAAACCATTACCCCCCATTATCTTACTGGATCTGTCTCTAAGTGAGCAGTTTAGAATGTTGGATGACTTCCAGTTTAAATTAATCTATGAAACTGAACAAAAAAGATAATAGTATTCACCAGGATCGCATACAATGACAGGAACTGTTTGCCAAGACTTGGGGCGAAGAAGTGGGCTTCCACGTCCAATTCTTGCACTCAGGACCCTCCATGCTGGATGTGCTTACTTTGAAATAGAGCATATGGAATTGCAGCATTAATTTATTGCTGTTACACAGGATTGTCATCTAGCAGCTAACTTCTACAGGATTAGTAGATAATGCTCACTCATTTTATAGGTAAAGGTGTTATTTGTAAATGAGGTGTTTCTGGGAGGAGAGTCTTCTAGTGCAGTAGGTTGTGGATTGTTTTATAAATATCTTATCTGAAATTAAGTCACTGAGAATTAAGAATGTTTAACATAAGACGTTTCATTCCTGTATGAACTGTGGACAATATGTGATAAAGACAGTAACCATAAGAATAATCATATGGACAGAGACATTGGAATAAAACAGGACCAAGTAATGAAACAGTATGTGGTGACTTGAATGTCTGAAAATGTTACATGCAAGAAATGCCATCAGACTTATGTGTTTCCTCAAAAAGAAGCACAGACTTTGAAATGGTTTCTTAATTTTTATAGGTTATTTTCCTTTCCACAGGGCTTGCTTTTAATTTAGGAAGTGATAAATGGTTGTATTGCTGTTAGTATGTGGAGAGAGATATGTTATGCTACCAGGAAATTACATAAGCTTAAGATTGGTTTGTTGTGAAAGTGTTAGGAGTACTGAAAAAACACTTTGTGATTCAAGATAGCTGATATGATTTCATGGAAAGGAAAAATCATGACTCATTAACTGGTTGGAGTTCTTGAAAGATTGAAGAGTTATAACACATCCTTGCTTCATTGCTCTCCTTAAGGACCAGTTAGCACTACTAATACGAATCCATATTATGTCTAAGATTACATTTTTTTTACAGCATCCTAACTTTTGTTATCGCATCTCTTTTGTCATCTCTTTAAATGGCTTATGTTGGATTGATTTTGTTCTCATACATGAGTAAGTTTATTCTCCTGTCCAACTGGATCCAGGTGGCCCTGCCTGGCAGGGGGAGTTGGACCAGATGACCTCCAGAGGTCCCTTCCAACCTCAACCGTTCTGGGGGTTCTGTTGATTCTATTATAGACCATGATGTTAACAGATTTTCTTCCTTAAGAATATAGAGTCCTATAATACAGAGTGCTTAATTCCATTGTCAACCAAGTTATTTATAGGGTAAGGGTGAATTCATCAAAAAGCTGGTTTTGTCATAGGACAGTGAAGGAACAAAATATTTCCTCTTTAAAACTACCAAAATATTTCTTGCATCTTATTGCATGCTTAAGTGTTACAATTTTATACAATGCAAAATATTAGTGATAATAGTGAAATTTACTTTACTGTCACAACTCTTCCACACTTCATCTACTAGCCTGAGGAGTGTAGTGGGTAATATGATGTTCCAGGAATTTTCAGCAGCAGCAAAGATTTCAATCTCAGCCTTAATACTGAAAAATAAGATCACTTTTCATTCTAGTTCTGTTACTTTCACATACAGGTTACGTAGATGATTCAACCTCAAATGAAGTTACAGTTAATGGATAAGCATGCATTTTTTTTAATGAAAAGGTATTGTACTGTGGAGCCTTTGCTGTTTTGAGAAAAGTTTGTAAATTCCCAGCATATCAAGCGTCCTTGTTTGGATAGAAGGCATATGGCCTATTTCCCCAGCCTGAGAAGGCCTCCCAGTAATATCAACTGATCTTTCAAGTTGGGTTTGGTGGGGTTTTTTTGATGTGAAGCTTAGAAAAAATCCAAATAAAATGTTCATTGACTTATCCAAGATACTGCTGCGTGAAGCCTGCCTTCAACACCTCTGTCTTGGACCTAATGCAAGACTCTAACTCTCTTTACAACCTTTTTCTCTCCTAACCCTTTAAAGAGAATACCTGGCCGTTTCCCAGCTGGGTCTGATAGTAATATGGTTAGCAAGCCACAGGTCCTTGACCTATCCTGTTAAACATAGTTATGACTCAGCAGATAGCAAGGCAATGTTGATGTTTTTTATCTTGACATATTTTAACCCCGTCTAATCTGTAAGTTACAAAAAAATCTCATTATTAGAGAAAGTGTGACAGATGCAGGCTAAACTGTATGTACTCTTTTTTTTTTTACATTAATTAGAACCTCATTTCTAAGTCCGAAGACTTAAGAAAAGTGGTAATTTCCAGTTTCTGAAAATGCTATTAAGTCTATGTGAAGCAAATTAATTTTTTTAATCTAGTTAATCTTAGAATCCACGAACGTTAACAGTTTTTACAAACTGTAAAAGGGCACATCTAATTATCCTTCAAATTGTAAGCAGAACACCAGGCTTAAATATTTGTAGACTAGTCATGCTGTGTGTAGGGGGTGTTAAAGCAAAAGCATGTTCTCTCTCCGTAGCTTCACTTTTGCAGCTGACAGAGCTACTTATTTCAGGTCAGACCCTGGTATCTGGTATCATTAACCTTCTTTCCTACTCTGGTCTCTTCTGTGGGTAACTTAATCTTCAACTCTTACACCTTCTTTTTCTGGGGTGATCAGCTGGAACCAAGGTGGGTAGATATATCCATCTATAACAGTGTTGCAGGCTGTAGTACCTTCAGTGTTGCCTGCGCCTTTTCTCTCAAGCACTTCTTTGCATGGCCTGCTTGTGACTTTAGCCTGGAATTAATTTATTTGTAGGCAGTCCTGCATGATGATGTGGAGGAGACTAGTTATCCAAGCAATTATTTGAGGGGGTTATGAAAAAAAAGCATTCCATAGTTTGGTTCAGCTGCAGTCCATACAGCAGTCCTTTTAGCTCTTCCTTTCCACTGCCAGCTGTGCTATTATGTTCACTGTCAGCACTCACTGTTTTTGTAAGAGGGATGCTGGCCTGCGAGATGGGTTGCCTTTTACCATCAGCAGGGTTGTCCAGGACCTAGCAGAACAAACCAGGGAAGGAAGGGGTGAGCCTGTTCCAAGTGTAACCAACAGTTCACTTTGTTAGTGCTTGTTCCATTGATTCATTGTAAAAAGCTACCAAAAAGTTTGGGATGCGGGTGGGAGAAGACTAAACAGGAAGAAATTGAGAGTTCTAAGGAAACAACACATTTAGGCTGGGTAGCACAATGTCACGCAGAAACACCCAAGGTAGCTCGCATAGGATCAGCGTGAGAAGTAGGAGTGTGCAGGTCTCTCAGCCTGCAGCTCTGCTGGAGCTGACTAGCCCTCCTGGGTACCAAACTAAAAAGACAGTTCTGTTTCTGGAATCGGCTAGCATCTCCAGATACCTGTACAGTGCTGGTAAAATGGTTGTGAAAACCTCCAAGGAGAGATAGATATTTAGATGTCTTCCTCCTCTAGTGAAGATTATGTGGATATACAGGCCAAGAAAAAGGAAACATCATTCCCGATTTCCTCCCTCTTTTCCAAAATATGAAATGCATCGTCTGTCTTCAGACTGAAATGATCGTGGCCTCCAGTAGACAAATACTCCATTGTAGTCTGCATTTTCTTTGCTTTTCCAGACAACAGCAACCACCGAGATCTACAAATAATTAATACTGTACCACAGATCTTGCTTCAGGGTAGGAAGCATGTAAAAATGCGTGCCGAGCAATTTTCGCTGCCAGTTGACTTTCAGAGGTTACAGTAACTATTTTTTTCTCTAACATCTTCAGAGGGTTTCTTGCTCAGCTGAATAACTTCACTCCACTGTAGATAATCATATTTAGCATAAGAATTTAATATCTCATTGACTTCAGAGACTGCCAAATAGCAGACTAATAACTAGGTATGTTGTCTTTTTTCCATTTCTGGGAGCAAACTAGAAGGACCACACGAGTTACAGAGCTGCTCATAAAATGTCTAAATAAAGACACAAAGGTAGATGTTAAAAGAAGTATGTAGAGTCCCTTTAAAAGTATTTAAGTTCACATAATCTTCTCTTGATGGTTGCCACACTTGAAAAAAAAAAAAAGAGTACCACAACTGGATTTGAGGACATTAAGCACAGCAAAATGGCCTTGAGAGACTATATAAAAAATGTTAAAAAGCTTGACACAGTTCTCGAATTACTCTGAGAGGTTTTGAGGAAAACTTAAATTTTAAATATAAGAAACCTTCCTGTATTCACACTCTAAAACCAGTAGAATGAATATGTCTTCTTACTGCAGCATCCATGTGAGGAGGAATACATGGTACTGAAGGTATCAGTTACTGGGCAGTATCTACTATAGAGGTGTTACCTGACTGCTACAGCTACTGAAAATACATATGAGAAGAATCAGGTTGGAAGAAACAGGCTGGGGCAACAGAGACTGGTTTTTGTTTGCTTTCTGCCACCAACATTAGAAAGCGTGTCTCAGTCAGCAAGGGATGCTGACACATGGAGAACCAATCTGGTTTGAGCAGCATCAGTCAGAGGGGCACCAGAAAGTGTCGTGCAATTGCATGATTAGGAGAAAGCAGATGCAGAGGAAATGTTTCTCTTTGCGAAAGAACAAGAGTTCCACAGTTTTCTGATCTGTGTTCCCTGTCTCTCAGACACCAAGAGCAGTATGTTTGCGTGTTCTCTTGTCATCTGCTCAGGAAAAGAAACAGTCTGAATGCAAGACCTGTATTTAGTGTAAGACCTGAGTGAATCTCATAGATTGACTTCAGTCTTTCTGAATCACAGGTAACCATGCATTAGATGTTGAGCTCAAAAATGTCTGGAGGAACATCTCAATGCCTGTATACTGCAAAAGCCACCCAAATCTTTCTAGTAGCCTATACATTTCCTTTACTTGCTTTGAACATATATGGGCAGCTTAGTGTAGTATATCCATTGTCTGAATCCACTCTGTTGCACTGTGATTTCTTGAGTCTATACCAGTGCAGATGTGGGAGGATCCTTTGGAGTATGAGATTATTTTGAGTAAAATTGTAGCTTGCTGAAGTGGTCAGGCTCTGGCTTTCTCCCTTTTCCTGACTCATTTTCCTTCACAATGTTCACCGGTGGTATGTGTGTCTGTCGTTCTTTGCCACCCTGTGTGCCTCTATGTGGAAAGATGCTTACTACTGATTAGAGCAGCTTAATTTACTGTGCAACATTCAGGGTAAGGTGTGATATTTTGGAAGGGGGAACATGCTGTTTGAATATAGTATTTTATGATGTGATACTCTTGCTACTTTCTGAACCTGTTTTGTCATCTTTTTATATTTTAAAAAATATTCATTATTAAAAAGGGGAGAGAAAGAGTGGATGACTGTTCCCAGATCACACATTCTTGCTTTTGGTAGCCTTTGGACTTTGTTAGGGTTATTTTTATTTTCCAGGTACAAGGAAAGTTCACTGATTGCTCTGAGACCTATTTGGTTCATAAAAAAAATTAAAATAACCCAGTTGAGCAAGGCAAGTGTATAACTGTATCAGAAGTGCTGAAAGTTGCCTTCCACAAGATAAAACTCCAAAAGCCTAACAGTTACCTGAATTTTCTCAAAACTCTATCAGGCTGCAGAATTCTGCTGAGGAAAATGAGAAGAAAAATCGTTGCATTGCCAATGTCCGTTACTATATGTTACTACTAAGTCTGTTGTTATTTCTGCTGACTGATTATTTTGTTCAGAAAAGTTAAAATGCACAGAAAGTGGCCAAACTTGGAAAGGAGATGTAGTTTTATTAGCCTGACCTCTTGAAAATCAATGGAAGACTGGTCTTTGACTTCATTAGGGCCAAGAGTTCACTAATAATTCCTGTAAATAAGGATACAGAATACTGCTGGAAACCCTTGGGGAAAAGCACTCTGTGCTGGCATAACAGTTTTGCTATTTCTCTTTCTCTTTCAAACCAGTTTTTTTTTTTTTAAAATGCCTTTTAGAATTTTGATAGCAATAACATTGACTTTCACCAAAAAAAATTTCTAAACCCACCTGCATATAAAAAGTGACAGCTAATCTATACCCGTTCAGTAAACGAAAGCAGAGGCATGCTGAAGTATATAAAATATTAGGTAAATCCCATTTCTTAGTGTTAAAATAATTTGCAGCTTTGCTTTCAGCGGTACATTTTCTGAGTGGGTTGAGCTCTCCCTAAGTAATTAATAACTCTTAAGCTGTCTGAATAGTTTCCCTTGAGTTGCATCATATAATGTGTCATATGAAAACAACTTGAGGCCTAATGTAACATGAAACTGTATAGTGCATCTTAATGTGATTTGAGGAAGATGGATGGGAAGGAAATCATTTCTTATTCTGGGTAACAAACAGCTGTTCTTAAGTTTTATTTGAAAAGAATTTAGAATACCCTTTCTAGGCAGAGATTGGTAAATTGTTCTAGTTAGTTATTTCCCCTTCTCCCATTGTACCAGTCAAGTTAGGCAAAAAACAATAGTCTAAAATATAGTAATTTGATGTAGAAATATTGAGAACAATGTGGAGATTTTTTGTATTTGGTCACCTGAGCTTTACTTTTTTTATTCGTAATGGATATTAGTTCAAATTCCTTAGCAAACATGAAAAGGTTAAGATTTCAGTGTCCCTGACAATGTAGTACTAAATAAATTATTACCCACTACAGGAAAGTTGTTTAAGCTAACTCCACCAAATTATTGTAACATTGTCATATTACAAGTGACATATACCAGGTAATGGTATATGTGAGCTGGAAAAGATATGTCTTGCCATAAACTCTAAACATCTCTCACTTCACTCTCAGGAAATGTAAGTTGGCTCATCTTTCTCTTCTTGGAATATATTCAGCAAGCTGGAGGCTTCATTGATACTTGTAAATACGGAAGTTTATCATATACTGTAGCGTATTCTCATTCGATATGGAACAATTAGAGTTCATAAGATTTAAAAATAGATGCTGCTTTTCCATTAGTGCTTTTTTTAAAAATAAAAACAAAAGGTAAATAAAGGATTGCCTTACTAAATTTGATAGGGGTAACTCAATGCTACTTTACAAAGATAGAACTAAAACTGTTTATAGCACAGTGAATACACAGTTAATTCATTTGTAATTACTTCTTCTAGCATGGTAGCACGAGGAGAACCAGCTGGTGTCTGCATTTCAGAAATTTTCAGAACTTTTAAGGAAACAAATGAATAAGCAAATATTTTGCAAAAAATCAGTCTGTACTTGATCATTATGAGCAGTGGAAGGTATGTACAAATACAGTTGTAAAGTTCATGCACAATTCCTGTAACTGCTCTTCTAGTAACCTCATAATGTACAGTCTGTGCTGTGCTTGGGCCACAGCACCTGTTTTTTAGGAAAAAATATGGCTACATTTAATCCAGTAAAAAGGAGGAGAATGGTACAAAAGCCTTAGCAACTCTGAGTATCCATATGCTTTGATAGAGTGGCCCATAGTTGTAGGAACGTCAGTGTGTATTTATTAACATTCTGGATGCATCTTCCTGATGCTTCAACCTGCGGAACATTGAGATACCTGAATGTCTGGATTTGTAACATCTATATGTATGATCTATAACCTTGTATTGTTAGGGATTTTCCTGCTTATTATCTTTTCTCTCCTCAATCTGCCAGCTGAGGCCTCTGAAATTTACAGTCCACCTCAGTCCAGCAGGCTAGGGTGCTGTAAATTCAAGCCTGTGTATTCAGTTCACGTGCTTCAATTCCTGCTATTGTTTTCAGCAGTTTCCACCAAGGGTGTGCTTCGCTTTGAGAACACAGTGCTCTATTCATCAACTTTCATTTTTTATTATATCCTACTGGCAATATGGACAGAGGGAGAAAACCAAACTGTCTCAATTCCACCTAAAATATAATTTAGTCAGACTTTGGGCGCCTGAGTCTCAGAGAATGATTCAAATTGCCTACTTTCAAGCACCACCTAACCCCTGGTGGCACCTAAAATGAATAAATTTGGACAACAGATTTCCCTCGGCATCTGAGCATAAGTTCCAGGGAAGCTCAGAAGCACCATGGCTTAAGCAGCCAGGCATGTAACTCCCACCCAGATTTCCTCGTGACTCAAAGATGTGTGTAGAGATGCCTGAACTCTGCCTGTGTCCCTAGAGGTGCCTAAGCCATCGACTGTACTCAAATTGCACGTAATAAGCTTGGACAGCATTGCATTCAACACAAAACACAGCAGTCTGAGCACTTTCAGCGTAGAAGAGGGGGAGAGGACCTTTTAAATAGACTTAAAGGTTATAGCAGTCATCCAGGAAGGATATTTGGTTTGAATTGTCCTAAGCTAAGGAAAATCAACAGGAGTGGGAAAACTTGACTGTTGTCCCGCTGTTGAGGATATGTGCTGGGAGAGGAAAATCTCAGATTCATCTTTTTGCTCTCAAGTCTGATTATGTATTTTGGTTCAGACACTTTTGTCCAAGAAAACATAAGCATCCCCTGGTTCAGAGATTGGATGCCAAGAATACCCTCATTTGCCTGTTTTAACTTGCAAGTTCTTTCTTGTTGTCTTTATAGATGAATTTGCACGCTTATTAATTGCTACCCATATTTCTGTAATGTTAAGGCTTTCTTAAGACCTGTCATCTCTTACTGCTTTTGGCTTAGACACCATGGTGTACTACCCTAAGTTATTAATCTCTGTTCTTGTGCTTTACATCTGTAGTCTTTGAGGTGAGCTTGGTACAGGTTTCCTTCATCCTTACTTGTTCTCCTTTTCCTATTGTTCTTTCCCTGTGCCACGTGGAAGTGGTAAATACTCTGTGAGGAAGCACTTGTTGAACTGTGAACATGTGGAATTTTTCATTAACATTTAATGCTGCTTCTTTACTGTTTTTACCCTGCTTATGACATCTCGTTAGTTTTCTCATTAGTTTTTAAATGTTGGTAGATGCAATCAGGTGAAACAGTATATTAAACATTCAAAGACCTTACGAATTTCAAATTCAGTATTCTGCAAAATTTTGTTTTGGCTTTCCTCGTGTTCTGATATGAAGGTTTCTGTTCTGGCCTTTTTCTTACCCCATCAAATGTCATAATATATTTACTGTTTTAAACACATACTTACGTTGTCTATTTCTGAGGAGTTTGTAACTGAGCTTTACAGAGTAGAAGATATCATGGTAGTAATACTTAAATTTTGCTGTAGTATCTTACTGAGCATCTGTACCGAAGTCACTTCAATGCTAGATGCATGCTTTTTATTCTGTTATATTCACTTGAAGCCATTCAGGGGGCAAGAACGTAGGGGAAATTGTGTATAGTAGTAGATTGTATGCTGGTTTTCTGAGTATTTTATACCCTCGGGTTTTTTTCGTATTAACATTCACCATCTGGCTGGAAGGGGTTTAGTGTTAAGTGCATACTTTAAAGCATCTGTTAATGACTTTTTAGTCACCAAGGAACGTTCATATAGTTACACAATGAGAACTCTTCTCAGAATAAAGACATTGCTTCTATTAGGTTATGTCTTTGGTATACAGTAGTTGTATACTAAATTTGTGCTGTTTGTTGGCCAAACACTGGGACAAGTTTCCCAGAGGCTTGTGGAATAATCTTCGTTCTTGGGGGCTTTCAAAACTCAGCTAGACAGGACTTATAACCTGATATAATTTTCAGGTTGGCCCTGCTTTGAGCAGGGGGTTAGATCCATTGGCTTCCAGAGGTACCTTCCTACCTAAATTATTTTGTGAATTTAACTGAATTTATCCTTGATCCAATTCTACTTAAATCTTACCTTTTTAGTTGACTTCACTGAAATCTGTGTAATGCCCTTAGGAATTATGTGACCTTGTCTGCTTTTCTTATTTCTCCCAGTACAGTTTTCTCTGTCAGTTCAAAGGTAAGAAAAGCTGGATGAACTCCTGCCCTTTTTCATAATGCTGGCCCATACCTTAACTATCATCCTGTTTCCCAAATGGTTTGATAATTAGTTAAGGAAGATAATTTTGCATCACATGCACTTACACACAACCAAATTTTTTCTGAGAAAATTCTGAAACAAACAAAATTTTAGAAGACTAATACTGTTGTCATTCATTTAGATAGCTCTTAAAGTGTCAGGGAGGCTTACAATAACAAGCAATGATGGGGGGGGAAGGAAAAATGCTCAATGTTTACTAGAATACCTACCATGTCCAGAAACTACTTCTGTTTGTTTTGCAGACTTATCATACCCATCATGCTTTCCCCTCCTTTCATTCGATGAAGATTTGTGATATTTCCCTTCCACAGTTGTCTGCCCTTTACCCGTTAATGTAAACTCCCCTGTGTCTCCCAATATGGAAGTTAGCTGGGAAAGTGAATTGATTTTGGAGAGCTAATCAGATGCTCCCACAGCCAGATGTCCTGTCTAGGTTACAGCTGTAAACCTGAGATGCTGTGTCCTTAGCTTGCTTGGGGTCCTGAAACCATCGGGCTGATCACATGTCCAGATAGTTTACTGTTCTGCAGAGTCTCACTCATGTATTACTGATGCCCAATGAAATTATTTTCTTTATAAATCATAAATGTGTTCTTTGTGCTATAGTTAAAACACTGAGTGGTATGAAATCTAGATCTAAGTCCTGCAAAGCCTGTTCACTTTTGCCTTGCCTTTTGTCATTGAAACATCTATAGCTGTACAACAGAGCATATGGGTCCACTAACAATGTGGGAGAGCAGCCAATTTGGTCCTGGGATAAAACAGGAATCAGCTGTAAGAAATAAGCCAAAGAAGTGTGATTCCCACATAAGGGACTTAAATAGGTGTTAGTCCATAAAGAAGCTGTTTGGCAGGGTTTAGAGCAGACTTCTCTACAGAGAAGACATTTTTCCTGAGATCCTCAGTTAACTGAAGTGCACTGGTTTCCAGGAGGGTTGTGGGGTTATTGTCTTCTCAGATGGTGCTTTCCCCTTTTATTTTTTTCCCTTTGTTTTGGTTTTAGGTTGTTTTGTTTTTTTTTTTTTTTTCAATAAAGCCTTTATAGCACATTGCTGTGTAATTATAATCCCTTTTGTAGTTTTTTTAGACAAAAACCATTTACTTAACATGATTGTGGGAAGAAAAACAGAGGAAATTTTTCTGCTGTGTGGGGCCCTCAGGTTTCTTCCACTCTGATCCAGGGAATGCCTTTTGCAATGTGGCTAGTTGGGCAATCCTGATGGTTTTTAGCAAATGTCCATGTTAACACTTTAGCTACTCATGTGTTGTGTAGTGTGTGCATCTGTGATTTTCATTTGTCTCACCTCTGTCTTAGAAAAGAAATAATTTGAAATGCAGGGGCTTCAGAAGAAAAAATGTTGATTGCACCACCCTAACTTGTTTAGTACAGAATTAGTATATATTTAATGATTATGAAAGTCTGTAGGGTTGAGTTAGAGACTAATTTCATTTTTTCTGAAATAAAAGCTTTTCAAACAGTTCGTAGAAGTGGTGTTGTACTGTGTTCTGTGAGATAGGTAGCAAATCAGACTTTTTTTTTTTAGGGTGTCGACATATCTTAGGTGAGAAAGGAATAACAAAATTAAATAACAGCAAGTCATTAATTTGGAAATGCATTCCTTATTTTGGTTCAAGCCTGCTAAAGTCCAGCTGTTCTGATACTCAAGATGTCCGAGTCATTGCCCATGGAGGTCACCGGATCAAAACCTCTGCTCAAAGCAAGACCAACTTGAAAGTTACATCAGATTATTATGAGTCCTGTCCAGCTGTGTTTTGAAAGTCTCTGAGGATGGGGATTATTCCACAAATCCTCTAGGAAACTTGTTCCGGTATCCCAAGCCATAAATTGGGAAAAGTAGTATTTTTAAAATATGTTTATTTGTGGCATTCATTTTGTAGCACTTCTTTTAAGACTCCTTTTTACAGTAATCACAGTTTTTAAAAAAGGTAGAACAAAAAATTCATTAGCAAAATATTCAGCCATTTATTTTTATAAATAGACTGTATTGTACGTTTGAGAAGAGGCACTTCTGAATGCTGAAGTCTGTGAATTTGTATGAGTGAGCATTTGGCTCCTTGTTTTCACCAGGTATTATTTCTGTTCGTTCCTTTTAAGCAGTGTTTGTGTGTGTAAGAATAACAAGAAATCTCTTTTTCCTTTCTCCTATTGTAGGCAAGTATTTCCAAATGGGCTTCCTGAAGAATACTCTCTAGTTGCTACGTTCCGTGTACGGCGAAATACGAAGAAAGAGCGTTGGTATATATGGCAAGTTTTAAATCAGTATGACACACCTGAGGTTAGAGTTGTCTTTGATTTATTTTTTTCATTAAGTTTCTTTTTTTCCGCATTTAATATGGCAAATATAACTTGGTGGATGTTTCACCACTGGATTTAGCTACAGTTTATATGGAATAGACAGACTGGTGATTTATCATAGGAATGACAGAAATTTAACAAAATGTATTGAGTTAAGACTGCGATCTAGGATAAGAAGGCATGTTATGATTTATAGCTGATATGTATTTACAAAGTTACGTAGAAGAATGCTTCATAACATAATTCTTGCCCAATCTAGGTAGTCGAAGTATTTTTGTTACATATAGTTTATATATGTGTTTAATTCTTATACTCTAACTTTTAGATGACCACTTCTTTTATTTTATTTTGCTTTCAGATCTCCGTCCTTCTGGATGGTACAAAAAAGGTTGTGGAGTATATGACCAAATCTTCTCAGGGGAATATACTGCACTACACTTTTAAGAGTCGAGAAGTTTATCCATTGTTTGATCGTCAGTGGCATAAGCTTGGTATTAGTGTGCAGTCGGGGATCATTTCCCTCTATTTGGATTGTAATTTAATTGAGAGAAAGCAGACTGATGAAAAATTCACCATTGACTTGCAGGGAAGGACTCTGATTGCTTCTCGTGCTGCAGATGATAAGCCTGTAGATGTGAGTAATATGAAAGGAAAACCAGATAACTTGAAATCATGTTTTAGCCACGCTTTTAACTAACATCATCATAAAGAGTTATGTAGATAAAAGGTTCAAAACTGGTTATTAATTTTGAGTGTGTATTCTTAATTTGAAGTACTTAAGTTTTTTTTCTCTAAATATTCAGTGCTGTAGCATCTGCTAAGGCAAACCTTCTGTTACCAAAGTAACTACAAAAACTTAGTCCTTGTTTCAGGAGTTTATTTTTCTGTATTCACTTTGGATTAAGAGCCACATAGTTACTGTAGACATATTACTATATTTAGAGATAACTTCCTGTGGTAATTTTTTTTCTTTCAGTTTTTATGAGATTTGTTTAGAAGTTTGTGTCAGTCATCTGCTACAATTTGTCTCTCTGTGATAAAGCGGAGACACAGAGAAATTAAGGATTACCTCTGTATCAAGATTGTATCACGTTCCAGGGTAATTCACCTCTGCAGAAATAGGGGAGTGCATTGTTCATGGCTGTCGGTCCCTCCTCCAAATGGTAAGGATTAGGAAGTGGCTGGAGGTGTGTTTCCTGCAGCCTTCGGTGCGAGAATTACCCAAGGCAATCTCATAATATTTTGGGCTGTGTTCTGTCCCAGAGATGCTCTCTTCTTTTTCTTCGCCCAGAGAGCTCACAGCAAGTAATCTGAAAGCTCAAGAAAATGTCAGTTTGTTTTAAGTATGCTGACATCCAGTTACCAGGTTTAAAGCATCTGACTCAGAGTTTATAGTGACCATCTGAAAGTTTCAGCTATATTATGTACACTGTGCAGTTCCAGATGAAAATAGCACACTGTTACTGCAGGCTAGCATTGTGGGAGGAATCAGTCCTGTGAGGTGCTGAACAGTTTGGCCTGGACTCAGAGCTCTTATTTCGTGGGGCCAAGCTCCTGCTTCATTTTATTTTCTAAGACTGAGTTCAACTGTATTTGACATGTATGTACCGTGTCCTCATTTCCAAGTAGCACGCAGGAGAAGGAGCAGGTTCTTTTTATCTTACGTTGGTTGCGTGGCACAGGCTGGATAATTCTGACTGGAAGTTGTCTATCGGGATTTCCACATTTGCAGGAAAACATTGTGGGCATAAAGCTGATGAAGGCAACAGAGCGGATCCTGTGCTGACAGTCACTCTTCACAATACCACGTGCAAGGGAGAGAATAAGAGGATGAAAAAGAGATGCAGAAAGAGGCATACAAGGGCAACATTAGCTAGTTAAAATTAGATGATGTTCATCTCACCAATCCACCCAAAATCTCTGAAACAGAAGCTTTATGTACAGAATTTGTGATTTTTGTTCTTCAGGTGATTTAGTGGCAAGGTCCAGGCAAAGGCCTGTCCAAAGCAACAGAAGATGCATGTGAGATAGAGCTTATCAAACCTTTACTCTAATTCACTGCAGGAGAAAATTATGTTCCTGAAAAGAAGGTTTGCAGAGAATGTCTAGAGGGCTAAAATGCCTGTGTAGCATAGCAAGAGCAGTACAGAGGGATGCAACTCACATGAAGATAAATTAAATCTAACATATTATTTACATCAAAGTAATAGACTGCATAATTTGTTCCTTAAGTGAGGAGCTGTGTAATTGTTTTGGCTTTGTCTGTTTCCAGCTTTTCAGAAATATGCAGTGTTTCAGAGAAAGTGTATTATGCCAAGATAAGAAAAGGTATGCTGTAACACATTATCTTTTACATTTCATATTAATCTCTTTTGTATTTCTTAATAGATTGAACTTCACCGCATAACAGTTTATTGTAATCCAAAACTTGCAACAGAGGATACATGTTGTGAAATATCTGCAGACCTGGTAAGTTACTTGTTAAAATGCAAATGTTAGTACAAAAGAAATTGCTTCATTGTTTCTTACTAGAGAGTTGTAAAGAAATTTCAATACAAGTGTTAGATTAATTACCTCCTAAAAATGTATGCTGGATCTGGAGTCATGGTACGTTGTTTCTTGCTGCCTGACTAAATGACACAGTGGAGCTTCAGTAGAAGGCACTAGGTGCTGCTAGTGCTTTTAAAATGCATCTCTTAACATTGATTAATATCTAATTAGTAACTGAGGAAGTCTCAGAGTAGGAAAGAAATCACTGCAATGACCTGAGGATGGCTTCAAATAAGAGGGCATTTTAATAACAGTTGCATCTAGTAAAGCATTACAGATGATAAACAAAGCCCATGAAAGAGTCTGCATGGTAGTGGGAGGGAAGAAAATTAGGAAGGTGTTGAGGGTGTTTCCCTTATTTCAGTATTCTGACATGGAGGAAGTGTTGTTTCATAATTGGCAAATACTTTCTTCATTATAATGCACATGCTGAGATGTACGTCATGTTTAACATAAGGGAAACTTTGATTTAGTTTAGAGGGTTCCCTTTTCCCTTTTGTTTTGATAGACAGAATAAGTTTAAACTGGAAGACACTAGAACTATAGAAATGCTTTAAGTCGCTGACGTGATTGCTTTGCTGAATCAAGCCCATTTGGAGAAAAAAACAAAGAAAAAACCTCAGAAAATATGTTAAAATGTTGGTTTACTAGTTATGAATAGTCTGTAAGAGCAGGCTCCTCTGAGACAGAGGGCAGTACCATTACTGCCCAGCCTGCAGTCAGCAAAAAACCCCAGGGCGTGCAGAAGGACTAGTTGAATTCATCTACAAATAGGTGGGAGAAAAGGGTACCTGGAATGGAGGGATAAAGCTGCCCAAGAACAGAGGCAAAAGGCTTTGTGGGAACTGACAACTGATAGGTGCTCAGAAGCATGGAAGAGGCTAGATCTAATTTATCAAGGGAAACTTCAATTTTAAATAATTTATTATTCAAATATATTTCAAAATATATTCTTGATAATAGTGAAGGCTTTCTCTTGAATGTATAAGCTCATGGATAAGTGAAATGAATGGATTTTTTTCTGTAGGTTCCACTTTGTGCATGCAAATACAATTTATTTAGCAGTTGTGACACAGTAGCAAAAAAGTAGAACGAAAACAAAACCTAATTACTTATGGACACAAAAAGATCAAGGATAGGCTTTATTAATAGCATCCTAAACATTCACTCAGCTATACGGCTAAGCGCATGATCAGTTTCACTTGTATGTCTTATGTTGAAGATGTGAAAAATGATGGAGAACTTGTTAATGACTTTCATGTTGAAACCAGCATTGCATTTTCTGATTTATTTTTTCATGACTTCCTTACCAACTACAAGGGCTACATTTTCAGTAATTTAAGGGAAGGAATTTATCTTTGGATACAAATTTCTACACTAAGCTGTAAATTTGCATGGTAATTCCTTTGACAGAAGGCTCACAGGAGACCTCATTTCATCTTAATGAGAGCTTCTGAAATTTATCAGGTTCTATTGACTTGTCCTGTAGTATATCTTCAGGTTAGCTCAGCTCTCACGAGTTAGATGAATAACGGCTTCAGGGCTTTTTGTTTGTTTCCAAATTGTGCATGCCCAAAGCATTTCATGACAAAAAAATGACAAGAGTTTTCCCTCACACTCACTCTGACATGTTGCATTTTGGGGCAGGGGGTGGAGGACAGGATGAGACTGAGAAGTACCCCCTTTTTTTTTTTTTTCCCCCATGGGCATTTTCCGCTTCATTGTGTCTGATTTTGGGAGACTTTATTCCACTGTCTGGGCTCTTTTGGAAGAAAGAAGCAGGACAGTCAGATCAGTTTTAACTGGCATTGATTTTAGTACAGAAGGGTCACGATGTCTAGACTTCATTTTACTACAGCTTTTTCCTCTGTTTGGCAATTGTTGTGGGTTCTCTGTAATATGGTGTGTACGGGAGTATTAAAACAGAAAGCAACCTCAAAATAGTGTTTGGATGGTATTGATCTATTGAGCAAAGTGGACCAAAACTCAGAAAATCTTCTCTTTATTTTAGTGCCCACGTGAGGAGAGGTTACTTACTACAACTTCATCACCGGTGACTGTTCATGCCAGCAAAATATACACGCTTCCAGGAATGCGGCAAGAATCTAGAGAGAGATGCCACTGCTTTCCAAATAAAGTATGAGGCTTTCCTATTGCTTTTTAGTGCATCATGCTGCTAGGTATTAAAAAAAAAAGTTGATTTTTTTTTGTAATTATGAAAAACATCTTACTGGTTTGTAGTCTTGTAATGTACTTACTTGTTTTAACTGGGAAATATAATGTATATTTTAGATTTAGTTAATTTAAAGTTAGAGTTGCAGAGGTCTGCAAGGCTTAGTTTGAACACACACCAAAAAAAAGGCCCATGGTAAAAATGAAATTATATTTAGTGTAAATGCTTTTACTTGAGGCTACGAAGATGATTAGGGGATTGCAACACCTCTCTTATGAAGAAAGGCTGAAGGATTTGGGTCGCTTCAATCTGTAAAAAAGACGGCTGAGGGGGGACCTTATTAATGTTTAGAAATACTTAAAGGGTGGGTGTCAGGAGGATGGGGCCAGGCTCTTTTCAGTGGTGCCCAGTGACAGGACAAGAGGTAATGGGTATAAACTTGAGTATAGGAAGTTCAACCTAAACATGAGGAGGAACTTCTTTACTTTGAGGGTGGCAGAGCACTGGAACAGGCTGCCCAGAGAGGTGGTGGGCCTCCATCTCTGGAGACATTCAAAACCCTCCTGGACGCGTTCCTGTGCAACCTGCTCTAGGTGACCCTGCTCTGGCAGGGGGGTTGGACGAGATGATCTCCAGAGGTCCCTTCCAACCCTTACCATTCTGTGAAATTACTTTCTACATAATGCTTTTTTGGAAATCCTTTTCCTGGGTGTTGCACTATATTTATTCTGAGTCAGGCTTTTGTGATAAAGACAAGGAAACCAAAACAAAGACATATTTTGGATCTGCTTATTTGTTGTTTTTTGATTTCTTTTAAAAACAGGGAGAAGCAGGATTGCCAGGAGTGGCTGGTTTGCCAGGCCAGAAAGGAGATAAAGGTGAAAAGGTAAAATAGCAATTGAATTTTCTCTTTCAAATCTTTTTCTTTGGCTTATATTTCTTAAACAGAATCATTATGGATTCTGTTATTCCTTAAAGGAATCTCCTGCAACCTTTACAGAGGTTAACTCCTTTATCAGTCAGTCTCTGGTTCTGCGCCTGGGCTTCCTGACAGGCAGCCTACAGCCGTCTCACTTTGGGGTCTCCCCATCAACTCCATGGAACACAGTTTACCTGCCGGGGAAGCATGTGCCTACCCAACCCGTCAGCGTGTCCTATTGCCTGTTCCCCTTATCCAAAAAAAAGAAGTCATGTATGTCATCTGGGACAAGGATTTTTCTATGTGCGTACGTCACTGCTGATGGACAGAATTCCCTGTGGTGGATTCATCCTTGCAGTCATCAGTAGGAGGGTATGAATTCCCTTGTATGATCTCGACACTGTATATTTCTTGGCATCATTTTACCTGAAACTTTCATAATTTTGAAGAGAGAGGGACTGACATTGGCAAGCCCCTAAGACAGGCCTGTCGGTGCTCCTTTCCTTGAGCCTGTTCTGTATTTTTGTTCTGTAATGCTTACTGTGACATTCCTGGGTTATTTAGGGTGAGGGTTTCCTAATAATAAAGGTCAGCATATCAGATATTTTCCCTTCACACTCCATTCCCTCAATTTGCTTGGAGGATGCTGGATTAGGACATGTCTGGGAATGTGTTTTTCTCATGCGAATAGAGGAAACAACTTGAATAAACTATTGCAAATCAGCCAGAAAGACAGGAGATAGGAATTCTGAGTTCAGGGAATAAGAGGAAGATACTTGGAATGTCCTAATCCAGAGGCTAGGATGGAGGTGTCCTAACCCAGCATCCTCCCTCACAGCACATTGTTTAATATATGATCTGAAATAGTTTGTGAAAACAGCCAGTGCTGTTCCTAGGACTGTAGTACCTGGCTGAAATGGGTCCAGTTCTGATAGGCGTTATCCATACTGTCAGTTGAAATTAAGTAAATTCCTTTACAGTGTCTTCCCCCCTCAACTCCGACCCTCCAATATATATTTTACTTTTAATACTAGCTCTGTCTTTTCCGTAGGTGGAAAAAAAAAGTTCAAGCATGTTGTTTCTATAGCCCAGATGAACCTGGGGGGGTTTGCTGGCAGTTTCCAAATTTAGTCACGAATTTTTGCTGATACTAGGTCTGACTATATAGAACAATTGTCAGTGTTAGGGTTAGCCTATGTTACCAACATAGGGAGTTTCCTAGCATTTATTTGGGAAACTGCTCTGACATGACCCATTTAGACTATTACTGTTACTGAGATGAGAAAGGAGACTTCGGAAGTCTTATTTTTTTTTTTACCATTCAGTCTTGCAGCCAATTAGCAATATTTACCATGCTAAGCACAGTACCTCTAAGTAAAGCGTGTAGGTGCCTGTGGTCACCTCCAGTTCTGTTCTCTGGTTCGTTTTACAAAGAAACCCTCATTGCATTGATTCAAAAACCATGCAACAGGCAATGAACTCTTTCAACTTCTATGCATCACTGATAGCAAATTGCACGAGGCAGTGTCTGACATGGTTGGTAATTACGAAATACGAAATTTGTGGTTTAGATGTAAAACTGAAAATCGTTAAGCTTGAGATTCATGAAAAATGAATCTTTCAAAATTTATACAAATAGATAATTTTTTTTTGATAGTGGCCTACTATCTATGAGTCCAAACTTGATCTGCTTATCACCAGCCACTGTGATACTTCACTGAATATTTAGAGCCTGAGCAGGATTATGTGCGTCCGGCAGCTTAGCCTAATGATAGTAAATTGACATTTGTGAATGTCAGTTCACAAAATTCAATGAATCAGCAGGTTAAAGTCAGAGGTAGCACAGCAAGCAGCTAGAAAGCTGCTTAATTGGAACCTTCCTTATAATTGACCAGTACTTGCTACTTCCTAGCTTTGGGGTGGTTTTTTTTGTTGTTGTTTGGGGCGTGGGTGGAGGGTATGTTACTGCTGTGATTGAAAGGATGGTTTCACTGTTGACCTTTGGGAGCAAATGAGTACTGCCTTGAATAGTGCCTATCGTGATGGAGTTGAATGCCACGTTCTCTGAGGCTTTAGTACCATTTTTTTCTTTGCCTCTTCATTTGTGCAAGTTTTCAGTAACACTTGCGCTCAATGATGGCCTTGTTACATCAATAATTAGAGGTGGAGAGGCAGGAAGACCCCAGACAATTCCAGACATGCACGATACATGATTTATTGCCAGATTATGTAAAGGAGAGTAGCAGACTGTGGTTAAATGTTTTGTAATATGTTATACATTAAATAGGCAGCTTTGTAATGACTTTAGCTGGCCATTCACAAAAAATGGGATTTCTCTAAGTTGTCTGATGGTTCTTCAGCCTGTTTTCCACTTTGTGATCAGCTCCTCATTTTATTGTTTTCTTTTGCTACTAAATCATATTATTATTAGCATCTAACTAATTATATTTAAATATCCTTGCCATGGCCACATCCAAGTGAAAACAAGTTTATGTTAATTTTTTAGCTTCTTTCCTAGGAAATTTCTGTATCTGTTGATACTATCTCTTGTTCAGCACGACATTCCTTACTCTTTTATTTTACGTTGTCCCATTCCAATTTCTTGTCTGCTGTAATTAATTGTATGACTGAATTTACGTGTCTTTTTGTTGCTGTGGGATTGGCAAGAAAGTTTCTACATATGCAAATTGGTGTTAGGCTATATTCAGGCCTCTCAGAATCACCCTTCTCTTCAGTCTGACATAGTTGTCCCCTAAGATCAGACTGTTTTGCCTGTTCAGGAATATCTAAGCTATCACCAGAACAAAGCATGATACCTGGTAAACCATTTTTAGGCATTATGAATTTAATTACTAGCCTGTTTCCGCTGCACTCCTGTGCACTTGTCAGTCCTCTTGGCAGTCCTGTACTCTTGGCTCATATTAGTACCTCTGAACGGGTCTGAGCCAAAGCTGTCCTGTGGGCCCAAATGACTAAAGTGCCGTATTTTCACTGGAACAGGCATCCATGCAAATATTGATGCATCTCTAGCAATCTGTCTGCCTGAATGTACAGGAGCATCACTGATGAAAATCATTCCATTTGTGTGAATGACCTTCCTATTTGTATGCCTGGCCTTCCATAATGGTTTTGTGAGAACATTATGAGGATATTTCTTTGTTCAACAATAGAAATAATATCTCTGGTGCTTTGGGGGTGAGGAATCTGCTCAGTTTCAAGACCGTCTCTCTTCTTGAATGACCAGACTGTCCAGGTTGGTACCATACACCCCTTACTGTGTAGCAAAACTGCCTCAGGGGCAGTAGTCCCTGTCCCTTTTGTTCCCTGTGCAAGCTTGGATCCAGGGATATTTGCTCTGCAGGACTTTATTTGCTGGGAGATCAGCTCCTGCAACTACCTGCAGCAAGGGGCAACCTCCTGTTCTTTTATGTCTATTCAGACATAAAGACTCAAAAAGTCACCAGGACCAACTTTGCTGCTTGCTGATCTCTGCCCTTGAAGCGCTTTTTGGACTGCCTGATAGCTTTTTCCTGTTGGATGAAAACTGAGAGGCAGCAGCGGTCAGGTGTACAATACAGGTTATCCCTGAATAATATACTGTGTTACCAAGCTACTGTGAATTTCACAAGTTTCAAGTGGTCATGTCAGGTGGAAGTCACCTGTGCATTTTGATGTCTGTTCTGTAGAGCTAGGTTTCCTCTTTTGCTGATCTGAGTGAGAAGTTGTGATTTGTTTTCTGTTTTGGAAGCCATTTCTGCTACTTCGGCATGGTATGTAGCTACTCAGACTCTTACAAATATATTGTAAGACGTTGTTGGCAAACATCTTTTGATCGTGATGTGAAGGTCCTGTTTTGTCCTCAATATGTAGAAATTACTCAGAAGACAGAATATGGGGGGCAGTAATTGAAATGTTTACATACATACTAAATATACAAACAAATTTTCTCTATTTAAGAGGCTAAAAAAAGTAATTGTATGTTATCTTTTTTATTTTTATTTCTTTTAAGCAAACTTAGTGCCCACGAAAGATTTTAAATTGAAATCCAAAGAGAATTAAATATTTCGATATAATATTAAACCATTACAAGCTGTGTTAATAGGTCATTGATTAATGCTTGAAGTACAGCAGGGAGCAAAAAGCCAGAGGCAGAGTGCTTTCAAACATTAAAGCACCTATTGATTGATACCATGGAGGAATTTATTGCTGTTCAAGTGAGCTTCATTAATTTAAATTTTACTTCAGGAAAAAGATGTTTAAATGGCTATTTTAGGATTGGTAGAGATAGGTTTATGCAATATGCTGTTGCACTGGGAAAGTATTTGTAATAGAACGATGAGAAAAAAGAACTCATGAGAACAAATGAGGAGTTTGGCTGCTCTTTCTGCCTGTTTTCCTTGCTAGTCTTCTCTTCCTCCTTCTCTGTCATTCCTCTTATAACCCAGGTCCATCTGATTCCACCTAAGGCATGTCTATCATGTTATGCAGCCTTGAGAACGGTTCCGTTCTGGTCTGATTTTTGTTGCAGAGGTTACTGACAGGGACCTAGAAGCTGGAATGAGTGAAAAAGAAAAAAAAAATTGGGCAAAATAGATCTGGCTGTCAGTAATGACAAAGTCGGGGATTGCCAGTGTGCTTGGTAGACCACAATCCTATAATGGGCGAAAGGGAATGTTCCACACCTGTGGAGCTGAGAATTTATTGGTAGTCTGACTTAATGTTTTAAGCATTTAGTAGTGTGAATTATCAAATTAATAAGGAAAAACATCATTAGTAATGCAGTTTAATTTGTTTTCTTTGAAAAAAAGTCTTAAATATATACCTCTCTTCTATGTCACCGTCCCAGTATTCATCTTGATCGTAAGGATGGCAGTTTAAGTACTCTTTGAGAGGGAATGGAGAGGGGTGGCATTGAGTCCTCAGCATTCTGAGGTGCTCAGAGGGTTGGGGGGGGGTGTCACCCCCTCCCTGCTGGGGCCATCCCCAGAGCTGGAGCAGGGGAGACGGCAGTCACCGGTCCCAGCGCAGGGGTTAAACCAGTAACACCCAGCTCAGGCCATGGAGAGGCTGGGCCCCTGCACTGCTGGGTCAACGCACAGCCGGGGGCTTCTACTAGGAGTGACAGGGATGATACTTCCTGGACTATATACTGCCTGCTTCCCCCCTAGTGCCAGGGAAAACCTGGAATGATGCCGCCTTTGGTATGAGTTTGCTTTCTTAGCCTTGACGAATTCTCCGAATTTGAATTTATTGTATTCATCAACTAAAAATTACTAATGAAGGCTTTTTTTTTTTTACCCCAGATCTAAATGCTTCTATCGCCATTTTAGAATCATGAGAACTGTTTACCTGTCTGTACATCTAAGTTTTGAATTTTAGCTTGCATAATTTCTTACAGGGACTGCCTCTGATATTAATTATACAAATAACGGATCTAGTATAAAGGACGAGCTCTCTACATCTCTACATTACCTCTTTCACCTTCCACTTTATCACTTTTGGAAGGCCTGCCAGTTCCTTGTCTGCTGGAAGCAACTCAATTCAGAGTGCGTTGGTATTTCTTTCTTGATAATAATACACATTTTTCTTACTTGGACATTTCTGATGCTGTTGGCACACATAATTATTCAGAGATGAAAGCTGAGAAAGCTAATCTACTTAATCAAATCTTACAAAACCAAAACTGATTTTGGTTAAGGAGTATTTTGAAAAGTGATGTGGGTTACTCATTTTATCTGAACTAGTGTGTCCTCATTGTGGACAAGAGCAAGGTTGTAATGTAATACTTTATCAGTGCGTGCTCTAGGCCACGTTAATATCATTCTTTCTGTTTATTAAGTGCACTTGCTTTTATCTTAGTATTAAAGTCATAATCTGTACCCTGGGAGAACATTTTTCTCCTCTCAAAATTCATTGTAGACTTTTTTCTAGATTAAATATTAATGTGTTAAATTAATCCCACTCCATATCACAATGTCAATATATTTTAAATAAATTTGCAATTTAAGAGACAAAAATAATGGTTTTAAAATACTTTCTTAAAAGAAAGGGTTTTTTGGTTTATATGAGAAAGGACTGTAATTTGTTAACTTAAATAATTACTGCTTTGTCATTCTCTCTATCATCACGTTTGGTTTTAGGCTATCTCTGCTGTACGTGGTTCCTCAGTAGTAATGTGTGCTAGAGGAATCAAGGGTCCTGTATTTTGTGTTTGCTACTAGCATATCATTTGTACTTCTATAACAAGTGCATTGAATAAAGGCTGGATGGAGCAAAGAGGTAAAGAGCAAGTGCTTTTGAAATTCTCTGAATCATTAACGTAAAACAATGATCACAAGTTTAATACTGCGGGTAGTCTTAAATGTGACAGATTGTTTCCATTTCAGATAGAAGGCTCATTGGTATCATTCAAAAGAAGCGCGTTTGCTGTCTGCAATCTCTTTTTAAGAATTTAGTTTGGCTTGGCTTTATGGAAAGTTGACAGAAGCTTTTGGTTTGTTTTCATTTCAGCCTGCTGAATTTCCACCCCGTCTTATGACTTTACCAAAATAAATGTTGTCAAAAATATAGTAGCCATCCTATTGTTTGGAAGAGATCACCTTTTGAAAAATGTATTATGGCTTACATATTTTATTCAATAAGTATCTTGTGCTCAGTTGAAAAGGATTTTCACTGTTACCCTTAGTAGAAAATCCTAACAGTAGACTTAAAGCTCATGGTACTAGCTTTAAATGCTGTTACACTGAATGTACCTCATAACCTATAAATGGCCAGCACTGTGCCGCTGGTGTTCAAGAGCTTATGAAATTGTTCTTCTGCCAGCATATATTTCTGTTGGCTTTGGTGGTTCCAAGCAAATGTGATTCTTTATTCTCATTCTTACTAATTTAGTTACATACACTTAAAAAGCTCAATTGCCATGTGTGTTAGGAGTTAGAATACTCTCGTTAAGGCATAAAAGAGATGAGGTAGATGTAGGCCTAATAGTCAGGAACCCTTTTTTTTCATCTCATTTTATACTTCTGGCATCTACTACGTAAGAAAGAGAAGACAAAGCTTGTTCACTTTTGTGAAGGACTTTTGAGTTCTGCAGAAGCAAAGGAAAATGCTGTTAAAAAAAAAAAAGCAAAACCCCTTTTAAAAATGCCTTTTTCCCATTGTTTTTTCCTTTTTATTCTGTCATGGTGCCTGTGTGAATGCTGTTATAGGTTGTACAACATACAGTATCTGATCTTTAAACTCACTGAAAAAAAAGCATGGGAAACTACAATCTTTCAGACTGCGTTTATTAAATTCATAAATACAAGACAGAAGAATAACTTCGTAATCTAATTTTCAGTCAACTTGTCTTCAAGGTGGGGAGTCTGTCTGTGGTTAGTGGAACTAGAAGTGTAAACATACCTTGGTTAACTGGCTAGTATGTTATATATGCCAAAGGCTTCCTGGCGTGTAGCAGGCTGTGTAATTTTAGACTATACAGTATATAAAAATACACTGCTGAATGTAACAAAGTGGTTCTGGTCTATTAAAATACTGGCAAGTGGCAGAAGGGAACAGAGCGTGCATAGATAAGGAGTCACTCTGAGGGTGATTAGATAAGGTGGCCGGGGGCCAGTCCTGTTTCTTTATCTCTCATAGTGACAGTGCGTTCAGGCTATTTGCACACACAGGATTTGGTCTAGTTGTGAGATAGAGCTACCAGAAGCATTCCAGGATTTGAATAAAGTGGACATAGGAGATGGCACGTATGCTTCTCTACAACATTGCTGCTTCTGAGCAGTGGTTTGAACTTATGGCGGGAATGGTGCTCTGCACCTGGGAGTCGCTCGTTTTGATTGATCCGCTTAGCTCACGTGTTATAAACAAAGGAGTTTTGAGTCAGGCTGTGCACATGCAGTTATTTTATGATGATTTCTGTGAATAGTTGTTAAGAAATTAAAATGGGGGGGTGAGAAGCAGCAACAATAGTATTAGGGTATGACAGCTTGCTTCAGAATTATGGTGACAGTCGTTAGGACACATCATTCTGCTTTTAGAAAAAGGTAATGAAACCTGACCTGCGGCACTTCAGTTGTGGGGGTTTTTTTGGTGGCTTGTTTTTTTTTTTTTCTTTTTATCTTGAGGCTAGAGACAAAAATATTGAGTTCTCATGACTCAACTGCGACTGCCATCTGGGGCCTTGGAGCTGATCCATAGGCTGCCTGGGTAGAGCATAAGGAGAGTTAAGCACCTCAGAGTACAGTGTGCTGAGTCAGCAGCTGCTGTGTGCCAGCCCAGAGGGAATGCTGAGGAAAAGCATAATATTGTAAATCCTTCCTTTAGCAGGGATTAAATGTTTTATAATGACTGTTCTGGGATATAGCAAATACTGTTGTTACGTACTACTTCTTGCCAACCTTACTGCTCCTTTCTTAACTTCAGAAAGGTTAATGACTTCATTTCAGAACAGAAGTATTATGCTTGCACTGAAAAGATAAAGGTACTACAGTATTTTGTCTATGAAGTTCTTTCAGATTCTTGGTTTTGGTGGGAGTTTTTATTTTGGTTTGGTGTTTTTTTTTTAAAAAAACAACTGTACATTAGTGTTTGTATTCTGAAACTGAGCTCTAGGATACCTAGCTGATGTTACTGTACCATAACTACGTTAATTAAAATAACTTTAAACCTGATGGAGGGACTTAGGTTGTAATTTAAGAAATGGTTATGAATTTTACATGGGGATGGTCTCACATAAAATGCAGGAACAGTCATCTGGATAGGAACCTGATCTCCTTGCTCTCGGGAAAGCGACCAGGCTGCTGGGATGCAGTTCGCTTGTACAGTTCCTAATGTTCCTCTTGTGAAATTTGGAACAACTTTAGATCTCATGACCACCAATGTGCTGGCAGGCATCAGTGGTCCAGGCAAGCTGGGGTACAGGCTGGGGGCACTCACAGGCGCGGAAGGCACAGAACATGTACATTCTGTGGTCCAGACAAAGCCTTTCTACTACTACTCTGAGTTAAGCATCTCCTGTCCTATATGTAACAGAAGAAAAAGAAGTCACTGCAGCACTGTGTCTATATAACATTTGTGAAGATCACAAGAAACTGATATTTTTTACTGCAGAGTGAGTTCGTTGACTAAGCTGATGAACTTTGCCTAATACTGAGAAGTTTCTGCATATACTGTATATCAGAATTATGAGTTTCCAGGATACTGCTATTTAAAAAGTTACTCACTTTGTGAGTTTAGAGATCTTGGGCACTAATTTCCTCAGCAGCAGCTTTTGGGTTTGCAGTTTTAGATTTTGGCTCCAAACCTGGGTTTACAACCTATTTTAGGAACCAATTATTTGTGTAGATGTGGCTCTTCTGTTTCTTCATGCCACCCTTTCCCTGGAAAAACAATTTAATAGTTAATTCTTTTCAAACCAGTGACATTTTCTTCATAAGGAATTGGATTACTCCACAAAAGACTGTGGCATTTTCTGTTTGCTGGAGAACGTTCTCTTCTCGGTGCAAATAGACCTAATGTTTTGTTTTTGAATCAAGTCTGTAATATGGTTTCAGTGCTTTCATTATATTCCTCCAGCATCCACCTGATTTTTATTTTAAACTTTGTAACCCTTATACTTGACATTATTAAGCAGAATTTGTTTGATGTTTTCTTCAATCATTTTTTAAACTAAGGCTGCTGGGATCTTCCATACCTCTCCTGATCAGTCAGTCATTTGTCTCTTAAAACTAAAATTTTCTTATAGATTGTTTATCGTTTAGGGTTTGGTTTCTCTGAGGACGTAACAGGGAAGAAGAGAGGAACTGAGTTCAAATAGTGTCTTTTAAAAATACTGTGGGCAGATGACTCTAGACCAAAGAAACCCGTCTTGTGTATTGAGGTTTCTCAGCATGGAACGTGCTCAACCCAGTGAAAATGGACCCGCTTGGCTTCACTCTGCTGTTGCAGTCAATTCCCTTAAAATCAGAAGACCTGCTTTTTATGGAAATGTGCATGTGCAAGTGTTTGTCAGATGAAAGTCTTAATTGATGTTATAGGTGTTTTAAAATGTATTTATTTTTTCTGATTTTAGTGTTACATGTAAGGCATCCTCCTCCACAGTGGTTACATTACTAAGCGTGACAAAACCAGGG
This sequence comes from Dromas ardeola, assembly GCA_013398915.1. Classification (NCBI taxonomy): domain Eukaryota; kingdom Metazoa; phylum Chordata; class Aves; order Charadriiformes; family Dromadidae; genus Dromas; species Dromas ardeola. The sequence continues at coordinate 83,764 of VYZM01008055.1, forward strand.
TGGAGATGCTTTTCTGTTGAATCAGATACGGGCTGAGTAGTTGTTAACCTCAGAAGTCTTTAGAACTCCTAACTGAATACTTTATTTTGTAGGGTGAAATGGGTGCAAAAGGACAGGATGGTGTTCCTGGTCTTCCTGGAGAAAAGGTACATTTGTGTATATTGATATGTAATTTGACTCACAGGGAGCGTTCATCACGTCAGTGGCTTATCTGTAGTTATGTACAGAAATGGGACGCTAGAACACTTCTGCTAAATATGAGATTCTCTTACCTGCACTGCCGTGTTCTTGTAGCATGTTGAAAAAGCTACTCAGACCAATAGTATTCTCTGTAGGTGCACTTGTTTGTTTGTTTATTTGTTTTTTCTAGAAGGGGAGGGCTATACAGAAGTGAAGGAAGCCACTTGTTCCACTTTGCAGTTTGTGGTGTGCAAGCCTTGAAACAAGTTCCTGTGCTCTCAAGAGACCACGTGGTAAAGCTTTGAGATAAACCCCACTGACCTATAAGCAAAGACTTAGGAACAAGCCATGACTAAGAAAGCATGTCAGCCTCCTGTGTATTTAAGAGGATAAATTTCACTTGATTTCACAATGTTAGTGTGTGAATTAAGGCAGTTGTAGGGGTTTATTGAGTTCAGAGCTGGTTACCTGTATTAGAGGAAGTCCACCAGTCTGTAATCCAACATCTTCAGTATAGAAGACAGCCCTCATAACACTGGGGAAACAGGGTGTTGCTGGAGTTTCTAATCATTTGGCCTCTTGTGATTTTTATTTTACTGTTCCATAGTAACTGTTGAAAGAAATAGTGGATTTTCTGCATATACATGGAAGCTGGTTAATATATGACTGAATGAAACTCTCCAGATATGTATGTTAGTGCACTTTGTTGGTTTTTTTAATTTATTTTTTTCTTTATTTCAGTGGCATCTTTAGCATGACTATTTCAGTCCTCAGTCCTCAATTCTGTCAATTTAGGTTCTTTTTTGTAGTATACTTCAAGTTTCTGTTCTTTCAGTCTCATAAACAAGCATGCCTTTTAAAGGCAGCTGTTGCTGCCAGAGGCTCAGAATTTCAATATTGCACTTTCTTGGTTGACATGCTGCTTTCACATGTATGCAAAATCTTAGTAATGGCAGAGGGTTTGGTTTATTTTTTAATTATCCAGATTTCTAAGTACTGAAAGAAGTAGAGTTTCACTTCAACTGTCAGGTTTAAAATCTGTAGTTAACAGGTTATAGAATTAAGAAATTATCTTTTATTTTTACTTAGTGTTTCTGTCTCGAATTGTGTTATGTTAAAAATAGGAGGTAGACATGTAATATTACCAAGGAGATGAGTTAAAATAAGAATATTAGCTGCTGATGCGAAGTTAAATGTGGTAGAAAAATGGCGAGCAGGCTGCAAAGACGTTCAAAGGACTTTGCAATGTTGAGGGACCGAATCATAGTGACATGTGAAACTCAGAGAACTAAGTGATGCAGATGAAGTGGAAAAACAAAGCAAACATTATGTGTTTGGTGGACTCTGGACTAGCTATTACTGTTCAGGAAAGCAATCTTGGAATTACAGATCAGTGAAAACGTACGACACTGTTAAGTACAAGTCAAATTAACAAATATAATTTAGGAATGATTAGGAAGAGAATAGGGAACAAAGCAAAAGCATCTTGATGTCACTGTTTTTAATGAAATCTTATCGTGCTGCATCTTGAATGATGTATATGGATCTGGTTCCCACATCTCAAAGTAGATCTAATATTACTGGAAAAGGTTCGGAGGAAGCGTGAAGAGTGATCAAGAGCATTGGGCATCTTTCAATTAAGGTGTGACAATGTGGACTTCAGTTTGAAAAAGGTTCAACTGAGATGAAATATGTCCTATTCTGTGCTCTATACAATCATGAGTGGAACAGAAAAGATTAATAGGGATTTGTTTATTTTTTTTACTCTCCTTTTCAGCGTGCGAACTAGAGCATCAAACCTATCTGATAGCAATTTCAAAAAGCATAGGAAGGGCTCATTCTTCCAATTACGTGATTACACTCTGCCGCAGGATTTAAACAGTCTGAAAATTTATTAGAAAGTTGATGGGATAAAAATCCATGGGGTGTCAGACACATACTGCTGCTTGTCTGAAAGTTCTTAAGCTCCAAGATGCTGAAGTCTGGGAAACCCACTAGAGAAGTCTTTGTTGTTGCCCTGTTGTTATCTTTTCTGTAGGCATCTGTTGTTGTCACAATTGTAGTTATATACTTGACTAGAGAAACCTTTGATTTGATCCAACTAGACAGTTTTTACTTTACTGTGCTCCCAGATGTGAATTAATGGAAAGAGTTACTGTAAAACATTGTAGATTGAATGAGATTGATCTAGAATGAAGCTGTGTTTTCCCTTGGCTCTTTCTGCAGTTTCTTCTCTGATGTTATCTTTCTTTAAAATTACCAGGCTACATTGCTTTTCCAGTACAAGTTATTACTACAGTTTCCATGGTTAATACTGTTTGGGGTTTTTTTGCTTAACGCCTTGCAGATTCACTGTCAGGCCAAATCCCAAAGCTCCTGTTAGTTTACATAAGGCTCAACAGTCAAATCCCATTTAATATAAAGACACTGTCCTTTTCCTAAACATTAGAACTCTTTTAATTCAGACTACATAAAGCCATACCATTGTTGCAAATTAAAAATGAACTACCGTGGAATCTGAAACTGGCAAAACCAAAAGCTGTTTGGGGCCGGGGATGAGG